>VZSR01003806.1:6241725-6350623 GCA_013398615.1 Brachypodius melanocephalos
ATATGCAGTTGTGTCAATACTTCTATTTACCTCAAAATGAGGATGCTTAGGGAATGTGATGGCTAGCTCATATGGAAGAGAATTCAGTGGTTTGTTTTACTTGTATTGCATGCAAGCATCCTGTGGATCTGTTTCTATAAGGTCTTTCTGGAAATGTCTTAGGGTTTATGGGGGAAAAAGAGGGTGTTAAAATCATATTACATAGTTATAAACGTGGTGAAATTCTGCATGTTTACAATGTACAGTTTAGAATTTCACAATGAGTTAAGGGCATAAATTTATTTGATTTAAAAATGTGCTTGTTCATTGGGGTTTTTTGTAATTGTTGATTCTACTTATTGGTATGATTTTCCCTGAAGAACCTGATGCTGGCTGCCTTTGAGAAAGAGCAGTAGACCAGCTGGATCATTGCCTTGATATACTGCAAGAAATTTTGTGTTCCTAGTTCAAGTCTAAAACCCACCTGCATTTCCATTTTTGTCATTACTGAGGGGTTAAAAACCCAGCACATTCTTACACAGAAATGCATATGATATAATTTCAAATGCCATATGTGTTTAAGTAGATTCCAAACTTTAAGTGCAGTAGAATAATAATCAGAGAGGAACAGGGCTTTTTTTTTTTTTTTTTTTTTTTTTTTTTTTTTAAGGATTTAATTTCCAGAGAGATCTGTTTGTAAGACCCTAATCCAGAAGAGCCTGGAAAGCAGTTTTGCATAGTTAATGTATTGCACGAGAATACATCTGCTAAGTCTGAATGCTTATATAAATCCTCCAAAGTAAGACTCTGAAATTGCCTAGGTGACAGAATAAATCCATCCTGTACCAAAAAAAATTAACATTTAGCCTCCAGCTGCTTAACCTTAGTTACTGCATCATGGTTACTGTGTGCATTCCTGGGTTAATAACTCTTTTTTTCCTAGATAGGAAGACATCTTGAGTTTATTTTTATTGGCCATCAATTCTCTCGCAGGATCAAAATATCACAAGTTGATTAGGTATTAATGAGAGTTCATTAATAGTAGGTTTCTGGCTCCAGAACCCTGAACATCTGTGATTTTGTAACTTAGTGAATTTTGAGCACTGATAAAATCTTTCTTTCCAATGAAGCTTATTAATAAATGATTAAGCAATGTAATTTATCACTGGCTGTATTCTTTCTTAGACCTAAAGTTACATTATAAATTAACTCTTCACAAAAAGGTAAATTGATTCACTTACTTCAGGTCTTGCCTTGCATTCAAACATATGGTTCTGCTTAAATGTGCCCATGTTTGCAACTTTCAGTTGACATTTTTGGCACTCAGAATAGTGTCTTGTAATTATGCTAAGTCTAGAAAGCAGGATTAGCTTTTATAGCAGAATTCATAAAATCAAAAAAAAAAAAAAAAAGTTTTAGTCAAATTTATTGGCTGCAACGAGCCCTCCAGAATGCAGACGTCTGGTCTGGTGGAACTCAATAGATTTCTGTTTGCTGCATGTGCGCGCGCCTGCGCACTCACACACGCACAAACGGCCGCTTTATGAAAGCATTTGTGTGCAATAAAATGTTAAATATTTTCACACTTAAAATCGGCTTCCCCACCTGCAGCGATTATTGTCAAACAAGCTTCATTTGAAAGCCTTTTCCTTCCTCTTTTCTCCCCCATACCTTTCTTTCTTAAAATACACTATATTTGTTGTATCTGCCGCTTTACAAAGGCAGTTTTCGGAACATTGTCCAGGTTTTTCCATAATCCTCGCTCTGGTGCAGTTTTGTGGAACAATTTGCGAGTGCTTCATTATTGATTCAAAGCCACAGGAGTTGTAAGAGTGTGAACTGAACTATCCTGCAGTATGTTGTGTGTAGAAACCATCACTTATCAGTTCTAAAAGGCACATTCCTGATAGCTGAGTGTTGGAACGAAGCGCTGACTTTTATCTCTGCACCAAAAGGGAAAGGTTTCATTTGGGTTAGCAAAGACCAGGCACCTACTTCCTTTGCAACAGGCTGCTTTAAAGTGAGCTTTAATTCCCGATGATTCCACTGGAAGATCAAGCTCACACACACATCCATCAAACAAATCTCCTCACCCTTGAGGATCCTCACCCCTTTTTGAACTCTCTTAGGAATGAAAAAGCCAATAGCAACCTAGCTGCCATGCCTTGTACATTCTGAATACATGCATCTGCAATCTGCAAAAAGTTGGGTTCTGTGCTGTTATTGATTATTTTTTTTCTTTCATCAGTTTACACTTTCAAATGTTCCTATTAGACTCTGTAGGGCAAAATCAGGATGATTACCTTGAGTTATCATAGTCAAGCATGAAATACTATCTCTCCCTTTGGGAAATAATTAATCCACTATTTATGACAGTTTAGAGGGAAAGACTAGTTCTTTCAAGGATTAAAAGCCCTCCTTCATTGCTTCCTTCCATTAGAGCAGACCTTTAAAGGATGATGAATTCAAGTTGTTATGAGCAGCTGTCACAACAGGGTATTTTCCTATTTAGCATCCACCAGTTGCACGCAGCACTCCAGCTGGGGGCTCCTCTGTGGGATCCCTCCCCAGGCTGTAAAGCCAGGCTGGCACCTCACAGCTGCCTTCCACTCGGGAGCCTCTGCCTTCCCTCGGCCCCTTTCTCCAGATTATCTACACAGGATGCAGGCTCCTCATTTAGATAACTCACTGAACTATCTGTAAGAAGGTGGGATTAATCTAGGCCATGGTTTCTAGTTGGAAATGAATGTAAAACACTGAAAAAGTAGAAGAAATACACCTCAAGAAGAGGAACATGAGAAACTCATGTCTCACTCCTGAGTTCTTCCGTTCTCTTCTGAGATTGTGCAATATCTGGCAATCATCCTGGGCAGTGTTATAAAATGAGATAGGATTGCTTAGGTTACACATAAATTTAGTCTCTAAAAGGTAGGTGTCCAATGCAATTTAAGGGCTTAGTCTCTGTCAGTAATCAAAGAGGAGAAGCAGACACCTCCCCAGGGTGATATTTCCCATTTTGAAGGTGGGTGTTTCAGAGAGGGCAGGCAAATAAACTCCCCAGAGATAACTCTGTCATCACTGGAGGAAGAAAGTTATCTCATGCAAGCACTTCAGGCTACTCAGCTAAATTTTAGATTGTTGAAGTTAAGCAAGTCAATTTTTTCCAAATCCTTGGATCCTGTATCTCTAGAGGTACAGGAAACTAAGCACAGGTCTGTTCAGCCTTAAAATGAATTCTGTCACTATAACTATTTTTAACATTAGCTTTGCATTAGAAGCTAATAAATGTTGCCAGTACCTTTTAAACTCTTAACTGTATACTACATGTGTTGGGTTTTTGTTGGGTTTTTTCCCTCCCCCTGTAAAACTGCTAAACATATGCTTAACCATCTGGCAAGGAACAATCAAAACCAAACAAACACAGTGTTTGAAAGTTCAAACAGAAAATCAGTCATACTTCTTCACATATTTTATATACAGGCCTGAATAATAGCACAGTAGTGTAGAATGAAACAACAATGTAAAAATTAATTAACATGCCACAGTAGGTAGTTTAATGCTCTCATTCAAAATAAAGATATCATAAAGGAGAGAGTTTCTCTCATCCTCCTGTCCTGTTCAGTACATATTCTGGCTGAACTGTATTTCCTCAGGCTGTTAGTGTTACCACTCATATATTACCTTTATCTTCCCTGTCTTTCCTTTCTCCACTATATCCTGATTTTCTACCACACTGCAGCAACTATCTTAATTTTCAAGGTTCTGTGCTTCCTAGCCCCTCTCTACCTTTCAATACTGTTGTGCCAGCTTCCCTGATATTCTGTCCTGGACCTCCTGATATTCCTTGCTTATTTGGGAAGCTCTCAATCAAAAACCTAGAAGTCCTTCTCACACTCTTTCTTAGACACAGAAGATTTACTCCACAGACACTTGTGTAGGCCTGAACTTGTGCTTTGAGTCACTGTTTTGTGTTCCAGACTTTTACTACAAAATAACATCTAGTGGAATCCTGCTGGGTGTCCCATGCACTGTGGTGTTACAGACAGATAACAAAAAAAAAAAAAAAAAAAAAAAAAAAAAAAAGGGTAATAAAGACAGCATTACCTGGTATCTTCTGTTTCTCTGCACAGAAGAAAAAGAGATATTAGGGCAGGCAATTCCATCAAACTTTTGATGGCTGTGTTTCTCCTATTCTAAGATCCTTGCAAACTTTGATAAAGTAACATATTCCTATTTAAGTAGTTGCAATAAAATCAAAACAGTGCTTTTAGCTTTCTTTTGAGGAATTGGGACACGCAATTTCGAGGGTGTCAGAACTCAGAAAAACAAGGAAACCAGTGCAGGCAGATGTGTGACGTGGGACACATGTTCACTGCTGGTTCAAAAGAATGGCAGATTTCGTTTAAGGGGCATGCAGTAAAAAAAACATAGACTTTGAATGAAGAGTGCTAAAACTGAAACAGACTCCTAAAGTCATTAGAGTGTAATGTAGCTTTAGGAAAACTTTTTTCCTGTTGCTAAGAATGAAATATACACCAATAATTTCACACCCTCCTCTGAATACACAGAGCCCAGATTATTTTTCTCCTTGAGCCATCCAGCTCTGTAGCATTTGGCTCTCCAGATTTATCAGTGTAGAGCAAAGCAGATCTAAGTATGGCCTTTACAGGAGGAAACCAGCACTCAGTTTCTGACACTAAGAAATCAGAAAAGCAGAAAGAGCAAAAGTAGAATCATTTTGGCTTTGTTTGACTCTTAAGATTTTGAACTTAGAGTTGGAAACCAGGCCAATCTTTATGGTTTGGATCCCTATCTTCACTTGGGTGCTTGGACTTCATTATTTTTTATTTTTCCATTGGCATGTGCTGCCTGCCCAGGAGCTGACACTTTAGGTCTGTGTCCTCAATCAACACTCTCCTTGCAGGCTTATTGCTGCCCTCCCTTTTTCCCTGCCAGCAGGCTGGAGCAGACACAGTAATAAGAAAACATCTGAGGATGCACCTATCAAAATGATGCATGATGTCAAAGGCAAGTATTGACAGTCACAAACTCCCCTCCTCTGCTGTCAGCCAGCCTGTTACAGTCTTCCTTGACTAAGGAAGTGTCCATCAGCATGTCTCTTTTGATGGAGTTACAACCTGAGCAAATCTCTGGTGGAGACTTTCAGAAGGGGCAAAACACAGCCTGTGCTGTTGTGATTTATCTTCCTGTTTGGCACTGGCTGCTGGTATCAGAGGGAATTTGTCTCACAGAAGTGCTGCACATCTATCTGTGCAAAAAATGTGCATTACAGCCTCGGTGGGAGCTGGTGGGGATCTTAATCTTCCACAAGCTGTGGCTCTGTCTCCATTTACCCAGAGCAGGCTCCATGTGCATGCAGACCAGGGGCTTGGTTAGATAGAGCCCAGCACAGCAGGCTAGCATGGGCAACTCCTTGGTTTTTGACATCCAGGATACAAGGAAGCTGCTAAAAATTCACTCTAATAAGCTGTTTTTTCTCTCTACCACAACTTTGCAAAGAGATGTGGCCATGATAATGCTGGGAACCATGATTTTTACCAATCATTTCCCGGTGTGCACCAAGAACTTTTCTTTGCTTCACTTTTCATGTGTGAAAAATTATGTTAAAAAGATATTCATTTCTGAAAAACAACAACAACAAAAAAAACCACCCCAAAACACAGTAATCCGGCAGCTGGCAAAATAGTAGCAACAGGATTTAGAGAAGCCTGGTCTTCCAACTAGCATGAGCTTAAACGAAGCATTATTTATTTATTGGCTTTTCTGGTTCACTTACCATGATTTGCATATAATCTAATATTGTGGAAACTCTTCGAGATCCCAGTAGAGTTCTTCCTTTTGCTAGATGTATGATCCTTCTCTCAAATGCTTATCTAAGAAGTAGACACTGAATACGTTGTACACACTAATGAATTTTTCTCCTCACATCTTCCCTGATAGAGAGCTATTGCTTGATTTACCTGTGGGAAAATAAGATTAAATAATTGGCTCCAAGTCAAGAAGGAAGCCTGTGGCTGAGCTGTGACTAGCACCCAGATATCCTGAGTCACAGTCCAGTGCATTAACCACAAGCCAGTTTTGTTGCTGACAGACTTTTCTTGGTAGCAAGCCCACATTTCTGGAATGCATTCCCTGCAGAAATGCAATTAAGTATGTACTTGGCTACTTTTAAAAGAGCTGCAAGCCCCACCCCTCTACCCAGGCCTTCCACTTACTAAATCCCTGCTTCTCAGTTTACTAGTAAAGCTACAGGTGGCCAAGAGGCCAGTCTGGAGCTATTTTTATGGTTGTTATGTCTTGCTGAAAACAAACTCATTTTGTGAAGAACTAATTTCAATTTATAAAAATGCATTTTGACATCAGAGAGTCTTGTCACCATTGTAAGCATCAGCCTGTCATGGCTGTTGACATAGGATCAGAAGCCCGCCTGAACTCACCTAGGACATGTCAGTGTCTAATAGGCAGTTTCTATCAGCTTAACAAAAATATATCCTTTTATTTTCATAGGAGTCAAAGTAACTGTCATGATATCTTAATTTTTAGAGGATTTTTTTTTGGTGGAAGACCATTTTTGCAACGTTTTGATATTTGATGACAGGTAAATCCCTCAGAAAATGGGAATATTAACAACATTGAATTCCTGTGCATCATAATCTGTTTGGGTTTTATGAGAGAAAAGAGTAATTTGCTAAATCAAATGTGTATGTCCCTATAAGAACTAAAATTTTTGCTTCTGTGAACAAGGAATTAAATATGCTTCTGCAGTTGTTGTCCAGTCAAGTCTTCCTATCTATGTGGAAAATAGTAGCATCTTGAAGAGAAAAATTATTGTTACTAAGCCTCTTTGGACATGGAAGGTAATGTAATATCTTTTGAGTAACTGTTGTTCAAAATATCTGAATATAATTGCAACACTGATCAGAGAACATCAGTGTGCCAACCTAACCAACATTTGGTTCTAATTAACCCTGTGTTTTATCTCTGGTATAGTTAAAAAAAAAAAAAAAAAAAAAGAAAAGAAAAACCAACCCTCATGCACATTTCACAAAATTAAATCTGGAGTCTGAACAGTTTTATTGTAACTCCACAAATGATTTTTGGGACCTGGTAGACCCTTCGGCCATCCTTACGACAAGTGCTTTCTTCAAATAACCAATTTTATAGACACAAGCAAAGATAAAACTTCATTAAAAAAAGACAAGTGCATGCAGGATTATTTATTGCAGGCTTCCTGTATGCACTGCTGCATTTGTAAGCAAACACGTGCATGTATATGACAGACACTCAGCACATCTGCCTTCTCTGAACATCACATAGGAGAAAATATATTTAGCAAGTAATGAGTAGCCTTCCTCTGCAGCTAACATAGCAGCTCCCATCTGTGGTGAATTAGAGGTTATTCCAAGAAAGGATCCTGCATGAGTTTTGTCAGGAGAAATTAGTTTGGTGTGTTGTAAAATCAAAACCAGAATGAGATGTGCTTGTTGCTGAGTGGCTGGGTCACTCCTAATGTTGCCTTGATTCCTATAAACATGAAAAGGAACTTTGAAAAAAGGGACATCACAGCTCTGTGCAACTGTGCTGCTTTCACTGTCATAAAGCAGTATTAATCAGAGCTAGCCCAAGCCAGCCTAAGCTGGGATGCTGCAATGGCACAGCCACATCTGCCAGCTCCACTCCTGCAGACAACTGGCCCCGTGTTGGTGTGACAGCTCAGGCAGGTCACAGCCAGGATGCTCTTTAGCGGTGTCAAAATATCGTGAATTTTGAGATGCTAAACTTTTACAAGAAATGCCTATTTTAAAAATCTTCCATTAGACATTGCAGCCAATAATATTGGTAGATGTTTATATTCTATACAAGCTGTAAAAGGATAGTTAGATCAGATTTCTGAGATTCTGTATATATAACACCATGAGTCCAATCACCATTTGTTCTGCAGTAACGAAACAAAGAACTTTTAGATAACATAAAATATGAATTATGTATATATTTAGATAATATAAAATATGAATTTTGCTAGTGTTGCTCATACCCCCAGCTGATGTAATGTACAGTCACAGCATTTACTGTAGATTCCAGATTTAACAATTTTGAAAATATGTAATCTCCTTTTGCCAGGGTGGAATGATCTGTCTGGGCTTCCACACAGCCCAGGAAGAGTTTCCTGAAAGTAGATCTTCTACAGCCCCTTCAGGCATAATTTAGGCCCTAAGCTTATCCCACAGGCCTAATGGGTTTCTTTGACTGAGTTTGCATAGTCCCTCACTGCCCCAGGAGCTCCCCCAGGTCCACAAACCTGCGCGGGGCTGCTGAGAGCACAAGGAGTGTGAGTGTGAACGTGAAAGATTACAGAAAATACTTTTACTTCAATATTAAATTAAACAGGGGAACAGAAACAGAGTTCATTATTAACATGGAGTGGATTATTGATTTTCATCTTGAATTCAAATACTTTTTCATGAACAGCTGCAAGCTCAGATAGAAGGAGAATATCGAATTCAAATATTATAAATGGAAGAGATGCATTACATAGCATTAAGGAAGGGGTTTTCGTAAGGGAAGGTGTATGGACCTCTGGTTAAAACTGGACTTATTCTTGGAGCTGTGATGAACTTTGAGCCCTGACACAGAAATTTAATGTGACCTTTTCTGTCACTCTGTCTGCCTGTTCACTATTTTGTTGTTTGTGATGGAAGAATCTCCCTGACCTTTTCTAGTACACCAACTTTTCAGGGAGAGCCATAATCCTGCATTACTGGTCTTTGGTTGTTTGATGTCTTCTATTTCAAATTGAAAAAAAAAAAAAAAGATTAAAATATGGATATTTTAAATGACATAACAATTTTGAGTTTTGTTTTTAAAATACAGTTTTGTCCCTCACCCATCTTTTTTTTTTTTCTTTTTTTTTTTTCTGAATATAATTACAAGATTAGCTGCATGGCTCCTCTCTAATGGGACTTTGAAAGTCTGCATGTTTTGCCCAATAAAACTTTAGATGGAAGGGAAGGGGAAGAGAGGAGCAAAAATGTAGTTTAAATATTTTTGCTAATGCATTTATGCAACAGCTCAGATGTTAAAATCATGTGGGGTTGCTACTAGCATATTTGCACTTGAGAGGAAAATTGTATGGATTAATTTGGACAGTGGTTTGAAAATACAAAATACATTAGGGAATAGTTTTTGAATCTAATTTTTTTGTGATCTTCTTGCAAGAGTTTTAACCTTCCTAAAGATGAGGGGAACCACAAGGCCACTTTGAATATGACACAAGGATGAAGGCAAGTGTTGAACTCTTCCTCAGCAGTTGGTTAGTGAGCTCTCTGCAGCAATGCCTCGCAGAGCAGCCAGAAGTACAGCTGAGATGGGGTATATACACCTTGGAAAGCTTTCACTGACTTGTCTGGCTGCAGACTACAGTGAAGCCAAAATGAGGGTTCCTGAGGCACTTTTTTTGAAGATCCCAAAGGACCTTCAAAATCCCATAGAAAAATCCTGTTGCTACTGCACTATTAGTGGCTGTGATAAATCTTCTTCTGGTGTACTTACATATGATGAATTTACACCTTTGTCATGTAAATACTGCATTCGTTAGAAATTACACCTGAGTGGGATATTCTACTCCCAGGTAAAGCTTACCTCACTGTTGGTGAGCTGCCCAATCCTGTCTGTTAAGAGACAGAAAGATCTAAAAATGTAAAAAACACAGATTAGGACATTTCTCAGTGGCCTATTTGAAGATCTGCATGAGCGTGTGGTGAACTTTAGACATGAGCTTGAGTTTCCAACATGTGTTTGAAGTTAAGGGCTTTGCACAGCTGCAACAATGTGAGTCAGGAAGGAGAAACCTGGCCTCGAGTAAACAAGCCAGGTTATGTTCCAGCATGATGTCAGAAGGGATAGAGTTAAAATCTGCATGTGAAAGCTGCCAGGAACCAAGTACAAGCTATGCCCTAACGGTGTCAGGTCAGCATTTTGGATTTCAAGCTAAGATGTGGTTTCCCACACCCAGCACTGCTAAGCACCACTTTTTCTTTTTCTTTCTCTCTTTTTTTTTTTTTAATGGGAAAAATCTAGTCAGAGATCTTTCCTAGGCCATTATAGAACTTGAAAAATATGTTTGCTGAATACACATATGTATGCATATAGCTCTCTCTATATAACCATACCCTAACTATACAATTCATTTACAAACATATACCTGTATGTATTTATATGTCTCTACCAGAAGTGGTAAAAAACCCTCTGGTACCTTGAGTCACCATCTAAGTTATCAGCAAGAAACTCTTTGTAAGCAGGGAACTACCAGAAATGAACCTGAGGTTTCTGAAAGCATGTGTCTCTGTAGACTTCTTATCAGGTGGTGGAAAGCATCTAGAAATTACCTCATCTAGCATCTTTCATTTAACCATGAGCTCAGAAGTTTTACCTAACAGTGAGAACTGGATCTTGTTATAAGTAACCATTTCTGGTTGGGCACACAAAGACAGCAAGCAACTTAAAACATAATAATAGTATTTGAGTCCAAATTCTACTGTTATTTACATTCAACATAACCCTAAAATTGATCCCGTGGTTGAAGCAACAGTGTTGCTCCAGGTATGCCACACATTTCTGGTGGGACTTGGAGCAGACAGGTTTTCCCCTGCACCCTATGTCTAAACCACGGGGGAGCCAGCAATTGTCTCACACGATTTATCTGTGTAGGAACTGCCTTCTCCTATTGTAGCATGCAGTGTAATGAGGCCTTCACCACAATGAGTGATCCTAAAGCATGCTGTAACACACTAAGACACTCCGTTCTAAAATTAGATCTTCCCCCTTGCAGGAAGTCATCTGACTTGCACAATTGCTTTCTGAATTCTGAGCAGGGATGAGAAGTCAAAGAGCATAGATTTCTCATTGAACACATATTCCTAAGTTTCAGCTTAGAATTGTCAAATAAAGGACTTGTAAAAAAATCATCAGACATTTGGCAATAATATTCCAAATATTCTTCTTTAGAGTCCGAATAGATTTCCTGAAGTACAGAAAGGTCATTCTGAGTCAAGGTTAGAATGGTTTTATTTTTTTAATAGGAAAAATCTCATCAGAGATCTGACTAGAAGCTTCCTTATGAAATTTTATGAAATATTGACAGGGTTTTATTTTCACTTTCCTCATCAGAAAATATGAACTTTTAATCCACACATACATTTGTGTCCAGGGGAAAAAAAAACATGGAAATGTCCAAATGGCAAAATTGTTCATGAATTTATTCAGAGCAATGCTAATATAGTGACTCTATAGTTCCATAAAGTACCAAGTGATATAAAGCAAGACTCTTAAAGTCTCATTGTAATCTGACAGTTTTAAAAAAACGAATATCATTCTAGTACCTCTACGAAAATGTTTCTCTTTTCTCAGCTTTATCTGACCCTCTGGAGTGCAATTTATTGATAATCTTTCAGAATACTTTTATTAGCTGTCTTTTCTATTCTCGCCTATTGGTACCCAAAGTGGCTGAATACCCATAATGTGCATCCTCGTGGCTGGCACAGAAGGACTCCTAGAAATCTTGGTACCAATAGAAAGCTTGCACATGAAACTGTGTCTTGATCACTGAAGCTAGAGTTCCACCCATCTCACCTAACTGGACCTTGTAAAAGTGATATGTCCAGTCTAAATTACTCATGGAGACTGCCTCGATAATTAATGAGCAGACACAGTGCTTACAAAAGGGTATCTGTCCCATCCAAAGACATATGTCAGAGACAGATGGGATAAACTGTGCTCTAGTGATGCTGGTCTCCTTTGACCACAAAGCATGAAATTAGATGTCTAATTTCCACACAGTTAAAAGTAGGGGGGCATAAAAATCCTCTTTGGTCCTCAGTCTGTGTAAACAAAATATAAACCTTGAGGGAAAGAAAGAATGAAGAGGCTTTGCACCACAGGGTTCCTGTGGGATGTTTTTCCTGTGGTGGATTTCTCCCAACAGTGTCTGAGTTTTCTGCACTCATTGCATCAGGATGTTTGGGAACTGTTGAAAGAGGCATGTCTTTGGAGCCTGGAAATAGGTGTGCATGGCTGCTACTAGGAATGCAAATAATGATTTTCTTTATGCCACACTATGTACTGCATGGCTTCTGCCATTCAAAAACTCTGCCCTTCAATATATTTCTCCAACTCCAATAGCAGTTGGCAGCATTTTTGCTCCATACCTAATGGTTTGATGGATTCTTTGAAAATGAACCCATGGCAATTCACTGATGGTTTTGCAGGATATACGTTTTGTCTCATTCATTACAAACAGCTGGAGTGAAACATTTCCAATAAGCGTGGATTTTGATATAGCAATGATAAAGAAGCACAGAAAATGTGATTTTCTCTTAATGCTGAGCAACTGATGTTCTTCTTACTTAGGAAAATAATATTTTTATGCCCACTAATCAAGGCTTTCCAAACTAACTTGGGAGTCAGCCACACAGATTCCATTGCTTTTACTATTTTTTTAAAAAGAGCGTATGAGGAAAAATCTCATATTTGTTATTCTCTTATCCATTCCCCCAGATCTCCAGTGTGAGCAACCACTTAGGGGATTCCCTTCATCAGGTTCCACTTCAATCATAAGGGGTGATGCTGGTAATTTCTTGCTGCTCATGCTCAGAATGAATCAAACTCTCCAGGCAGATCTTTTATGTGGCTTTTCCTCAATCAGTTTTCAGATTGATGTAGAAAATGTCTCAAGGCCTTAGTCTTAAGTATTTCTTGTCAAGAGGAGAAACGATTCTTTCATCAGTTTTGGATATGTCACCTTTAAGTTTTAGTTGAATGCCCATTTGCTTCTGCAACAATGGAAAGTAAAAAGGCTTTTTCTCTCTGTTTTCTTCTATTATCTTTTTTCATTTTTATGGTGTTGTCAAAAAGAGTGTTATCTGAGAGTTTTCTATGTCCAATTTATTAAAAATAATGGAGCACCTAGAGGCTTTCTGTGTTTTTTTCTCTTTTCAAGGTGAAACTTGTATTTTGAATAAGCTTTCAGAATTTAAATTTACTTCTTTCCTTAAAATGAGGGAGAATTTTCCTTAAAATGAGGGTGAAAAATACTTTACATTTTTTATTATATTATTGAATTAACTAAAATGTTAGATAAAAAACATTATGACTTCTAGGTAAACCAAAGATACAAGTCTTTAAAATCAGAATATCTCAATTACTTTTTTTTAAACCAGATGTCTCCTTTTCCACATACTGGTTCCTGGAATTTTGGGTGGCTCTTGTCATAAACAATTTTTTTTAACCCTGGAAAATATCCAGATTTCTAAATACTTGTGCACCAAATCCAATTACTTCAATTTAGATTTTTGGTAAAATTTATTTATTTGGTGAAGTACCACGGGGAGTAGAAGGAAAAGAGAAAAAGGAAGGAAGGGGCTTTACTTTTGCCCATTTCACGTCATTGCTGTGCCTCTGTGTCATCCTCAGCTTTCTCTCCTATTCCATCAGTATTGTGTTCAAGCCATAAAGCCTCCCAGGCACTTTCTCCATCCATAGTCTTCTGATGCCCCTAAAAAATTCCATCCCTGGTCTTCCATTCATGTTTCTTCAGCCTCTGCTGATAATTGCTAAAACGGGTCTTGCAGGGCTTCTTTGCAGTCGTTGATCCTTCTGAGCAACAAATAGAATGGAAAGGAGTTTAAGACACTGGACTCTTACTATCTTTCCTATGTGGCTTAGAAATTAGTAAAAAAGAATAGATTTTCTTCTTCCATGGGGTATTTGGGAGAGGTTGAAGTAAAAGCAAATTATTTTTACCAAAATATTCAAAGCAGTAAATTAATGGAAGGCACAATATAAATAAGATGGTGGCTTTATGAATGAAAGTAGACAATAGAATAGATAACATAGTGACATATACAGCACTAAAAGTGACTATGCTTGGAGCCAATGGACAAGCAGTGAACTTCAGGAAGCAGGCTAATGTTTCAGTATAGGAACTATACTGTTTTATCAGCTAAAGACGTGGAGCTCTACATCCACAACAAATGATGAGCCAGAAATTTGGCTTACACAGGGTTACATGGAAGGCAAGGAAAATGATTCAGTGAAGTGACATTTTATCCAATGAAAGAATTAAACTATTGACTGCTTGTCTGGGAATAATTCCTGCAAACTACCAAGGAGAGAATTTAGCCTTCTGGAATCCATTTCCACCCGGAATTTGTACATTAGTGCATAGGGAGACTGCTCACATGAGTGTCTGATGCTATACTGACATGTCAGATCTTGCATGCTAATGTGATTGTCTTTTAACAGGCATGAATCCTTTCTTTGAGAGTAATAAAGCAGATATAAGGCTATAGAGTTGCTATTTTCCAGGGAAGCTGCCCAGCTGGCTACACCTATATCATTCTGGTGGTCCCTCCTATCATTTATGAGAACTTCATGAGAAATAATATGTATGTAGATTGATTTTTCTCAAAAACTAAACACAGCATCTGTAACAATCTATGATGGCAGTCTCTCCAGCTGGCTTGTTTCTGCAGTACCAGTTTGGCCAGATGCTGTAGCAGGAGAAGCAGAGGCAGTGAAGGATTTCACTGGAAGTAAAACTCTTCTCTTTCTGAGCTCTCACAGAATCATCTGCAATGTTTTAGACATGTAGCTTGCCCTTGATGCTGACCATTCTGATGGGATCCTGAGATTCCTCCTGCAGCTGCAGGTAATAAACAATTTGTTTATTCTTTGGCCCAAGTCTATTGCCCTGAACTTCCCAGACCCCTGCAAGGGCTGCAAGTAGACCTTGAGAGCAGAGAAAGGTGAAATGGGAATGGCTGCTTCTGTCCCTGCCTCCATCTACCAGACCAAACCCATTGGTAGCTTGGACAACATCCTCTCTCCTCTTGAAAAGCTTATTCCACTGCCAGCAACAGTTATTATAACCATTTTGAAGGTATCTGCACTTCCAGCTTTTTATTACGTGAACTATCTCGTTTGTAGGTGGTTTTCTTTTTTTAATTGTTATTATTAAATGAAAGGGAGCTATAGGAAAGAAAAAAAAAAACAAAGCAGCAACTTAGAGGTTCCTTATTTAACCTATAGAAGCCTGTTTGGAAAACAAGTGTGTGCTGGCACTGATCTCTGACACAAATCGCAAGGGCAGATTGGAAAATTGACTTGGACTCCATGCTGACATGCTGCAGACTGCTGGAAGATTGTTTGCATAAACAGAAGAGTTGAGGCAGTAGTGATATCCATCTCTTTTCTTTGTTTCTCTTAATTTTTCCCCAGCATCTAGCCGTTGAAATACATCTCATGAAATGAAAGATGTTTATATTCCTAAATAATTTGGAGTACCAGAGCCTAATGACCGAGTAGCAAGTAAATTGGCAGGCTCATTGCTTGTGACATTAGCTGCCACTACTTCTGATAGAGAGACAAATTTACTAAATCAGAGGTAAAATTTAGTCTCCATGTGGCTGAGGGTTAAAAGGAACATGTCAAGGTAAAATAAGATTGTAAATTAGTTGATAGAAGGATTAAATCAGTCATCCAAAAGTCAAAAATTCATGACTGAGGTTTTATTGTGAAGCAGTCTGATTAATAGGAAAAAGAAAATCCAAAAGGAAAAACATAGACTTTTTATCAAGTTCACAAAACCCCTTAATTTTTTGTGCTCATTTACAGTGCTATATTTCTATGTCCCTTTACACTTATTTTGGTGAGAGTGGCTGTCTAAAAGAAATGATAAATCAAATGTTCAAGTTGTATCAGCAGACATATTCACTAAGTTGTAAAAGCATATGTTTGCTTAAGAGTGTTTTCTTTTTTTTTTTTTATTTCAGCAATGTTTTTCTGGAAATAGTTGAAGTTAAAAATCCCTTCTAATTCCAAAGTAAGAATTTCCACATGGAATTTGTCAGCCTAATTAAACCAGCATAATTTCCAGTTACATGGAAAAGTTGTCAAGTGTGCTTACTTTTCCATATATGCAAGTCTTTAAGATCCAGAGCTTGTTGGAAAACTTGTCAAAGGAAATGGCTCTATCTGATAAAATAAATTCCGCAGATGTCTTTTTCCCAAATAACCACCAACCTACCTTCTTGTGCTTGCAAAAATTCAGTCTGTAGCTATAATGGGGATTAAATTAATTATGTGGGGTAAAATTCATCTCAGTTGTCTGTAATAATTTAAAAGTTAGGTGTCTAGCCTATATAGTTGTTTAAGTGCACTCTGTAGTTAATGAAATAAGATGGGCATTATTCCAGATGGTGACTCATCCTACTATTCTGGGATATCTGTTTTAGAATGGGATGAAACATCCTTCAGATGTGTTTGTCTTCTCCAACTAAAGACAGAACCTCTGTGCAGGGCTTGGATATGCACCAGAGTTTGAAGTGACTAAACATGAGCAGGAAAACTGCTACTTTAATTCAAAATTTAGACAGCTCAGATTGGCAGAAGAAGCCTCCTGTGCACTGTAAACTATATCTATTATGCGTAATGCACACAAAAATATTGCACTAATTCCGTAAGAGTGTCCCAACGAACAGAGACAGTTGTCTCAAAGTTTGTTGGTTTTCCCAGAAAACAGACTAAAGATACACTGCATAGCCATGTTTTTCCATATTTTAGGTACTTAGACTTTCAAAGCATTGTTTGCATTTCGTATTCTGTAGGATTACATTCTTAAAGAACAACAGACTTACTAAACTGTATCTTTGACTTTTCCATTTTTGAGCTACAACAGAGAAGAAAAATCAGAGAAGAAATACATTCTCCTTGAACACTTGCTTTACATTTCCAGAAATCACATCCTTGATGTGATCTACACCATCCAACGTACTTTTAAATGATGTGGAAAAGACACCGTGTAGGGAGCTAATAAAACTGTAAATCCCATAAACTGACTTGGAAGGGTCAAACATAAACCTGATTGCAAATAGTTGCGGTTAAACAACAAAACAAAAGCAAATAAAGCCACACTTGGTTAAATAACAAAATAGCAGATGAATACACACACATGCATGCAGAAGAAGGGAATAACTCCACTTACAGAAGTACAGTGAGCACCATAAATTAGCCTAGGGCAGGGATGCATAAACTTTTGAAAGCATTGACTCAGTGACTTTAGCCAAAAGGCAAACAGAAGCCTGACCATGCAAAAAAAGAGAATATAGAAATCATCATTATGCACTGTTTTGCCAATATCTCACACACTGTGTATTTCCAGTCATCTTCTTTCAAAAGGATATTGGAGCAATTGGAAAAACAAAAAAGATGATTAAAAACACGCAGTGATTTTGGTATGGGAAAAAACTAGAAAGTGTAGAAAAGAGATGACTGGGACATATTATTGCTAAATAAAATCCTGAAGGTGTGAAGAATGTGACTGGAGAGCAGTGGTAAGAGAAACTAAGGCATTCCCAGGTGGCAGGCTAAAAACAAAGGAAAGAAAAGCAAATGCACTGAGTTAGGGAACTCACAGTGGCACAATGTTGCAGGGTCCAAAAGTACAGAGGGAAATAAGGCAAGAAAATGTCATAGAAGATAGATCTTGCATAAACTTCTTAAATTAAGCTCTAGATACAGCTTCTAGTTCAAGGTTCTGTTTTCTGAAGATGCTGACTCAAAATCTAATGCATTAAGAATCAGTCTAGAGCTCCTCTTTTTAAAATGCTATTTCTTTGGACTTCTGTGAGCAGTATATTGGGCTAACTGGACCTTTCTCTCATCTGTGTTGCAGTACTTCACAGGTCACACATCCTTACAAGTTGTATAAATAGAAATCTCTCTTTCTTCAGGTTATTAGGCACAGCTGATTTATATGACTACAGACTTGTTGAAACAACTTGCTTTAGATAATATTGAAAAATATTATACAGCACTTTGAATATTTTTCTGACTTTGAAAACCAAAGGTCTGCTGTAGTGATATTCCTACCTGGGTGGCATCCACTCATACAAGGAGGATCCCAGAAAAGATCCAAAGCAAAGGAAGTGCCTTTTTTACAGAAAAAAAAATCCATTAAAAAATCAGCTCATCTTGCAGCACATCTTTCTCACACAGTAGAAGTAATTAACCTAATTTTTTAGGCTTTTAGCTGAAATGTCATGCACTATATCACATTTGTAACTTTTAGAAGCTTCATCTGGCATTCTTGGGCAAGATCTGTAGATACCACATGGGGGAAAATAACTTTCAGCACTTATATTTGTTATATCCTGTCAGAAGGGATTATTCTAAATCCATACGGCACAAACACAAGTACACACTCTCAATGGCCCAAAAGCTGATTTATTTTTAACTCAAGCTGTTATATTATCCTAAAGAGTAACTATAGATTATTACCACTACTTGTTGTATTATGAATTTTTGAGTAGGAACTATTTAAGTTCTGAGTCTGATATGGGAGCTATGTCCAGAATATCTTATCACATTTTAATGGAAACCACCTCATATGTCTTACTGTATTTGTCAGAGGTCGTCCTAACAGTAGGATCTGTTCTGAATTAGTAGAAAGTAAAAAAATAATAGAGATAGAAAATATATTTGAATTTCAGTATTATCAAAACCGAACAAATTTTTATGGAAAGGTGAATTTTTATAGAAGGTTGTGACCTCTTGGGCAAGCTTGCATACAAACATGCATTAAGGATTTTTGTCAGATTTATACTCACTTTGTAAAGTTCAGCATATTCATCAAGAGTATTATACTAGAATAATGTTCTTCTAAAGGGTTCAACATCTTCAGGGCAATGTTGCATTACATCTAGAGAACTACATTTTACAAGGCCTGCATCATACCAAAAAAGTCAAACAGAATTATATACTGGTATTTCATTTAAATGTTAAGAAATCCTCTAGGCTAACGATATAAACACAGGACTCCATTCACATGGTTTTCATCTATATGAACCACTCAAATATAAACATTTCCCTTCAAATATAAGGGCTGTACATGACACATGTATTCTGGGTTTATGTCATCAAGTCATTGACTTCTGAAAAGGTCCCACATTGGATATCTATGCATGTATAACAGGGATTATTATAACACACACACCTATCTGTAAAGGCATATATGTGCATAAAAATGTCTATATCTACCCAGATACAGCAATTCTAGGAATATACATGTCTTCTTAGAGATTTTAAAGAAAGAAAGAAAGAAAGACTAAAGGTATCTGTAATGAGTTTTTTCTCCAAAGATTTATAAATTCTTCTAGTTCACAAAAAGCTGGGAATAAAAATTAGGGATAGAAATAAGGATTCAGCTGTACAGATTAGAAATAGTTGGATAAAAACTGAAAGATGAGATTTATACTCTGGAGCCTAGAATGAGAGAGGGAAAAACCTTCCTCCAGCATTAATTCTTAGAGACAGATTTTCTGAAGGAGAAAAAACGCACATGATGAGAACATTTCCTCTCCCTGCAGTAGAGGCTGATCAGGTGCCCTATGGTGTGGTGATAGCCAAGGAAATGTTCAGCCTCTCCACCCAGGCTGAGTCAGGTCTGCACTGATCTCTCCACGGCTCACCCACCCTAAAACTCTGATGCTTCCAAGCATCTGCAGGTCCCTGCCCTGGTTCTTGTGAGCATTGCAGCCCTATCTTTTACCATATCTCATAGATAAGGAGCCCTCTCTCCTTCCTGGCTCAGGGGAAGCGTGGGTCAGTCTCACACACTTGCACATGGCACTTTTGCTTCCATCAGCAGTCAGTTTATTCTGCTTCCACTAAGTGCTTCGCTTAGATTAATTATGCAAATAAGGATGTAATCCTTTTGGGTCACGTGTATTTCCTCCAATAATGAATCACTTCTATTTAGAGGGGTCAAAATCCCAGAAGAATCCTTGTGAGTGTATCAATCTAAATACCCGCACCTATCTCATCATCTATTAACCTCCACATACAATAACGTACATGCAGATTATATATATATATATATATATGTATGTATGTATGTATGTATGTATATGCATGTATTCTTTGTATAGACGTGTATGTGTGGGTGCATAAAATAAGTGGGTTTATGTTGAATTCCAGGTGTCTGGTGTGATTGCAATGCATAAGTAAAATACATAATTTTTCAAAATCTCATAATGTGTTCATCTCAAAATGAAATTTCCTTCCTACCCTAAAAGACCACTGTTCTATTATGCTGAATGAATTTATTATGAGCTACTCCAGTTCAAGATGTGGTCATTCAAGAAAAGGTTGAAAAGACAATAAGTATTAATTTTCAGTTCACCAAAACGGAGTGGAACATCCTTTATTCAAACTTTTCCAAAAACCCAAACTGCAACAAAATTTCAGTCTAGAAAATAAAATTAATTAAAAATATCAAAATATATATTGGTGTCTGGAATAAGTGTAAGCACAGTAGTACCTACTCCTGCTTTTTAACTATAATTATTATCCACACAGGCTATTTGTAACATCAGATTTGAAAACATCAAAGCATTTTTTAGCAATACAGATTAAAGGTACAATTAAAATGCAGCCAAGTCTGTGGTGGAACACAGCACCTGCTGTAACAGGGTATTGTGTGGAGATAAACATGGAGACATGTTTATGCAGGATGTGTACATGTATCTATGTATACATACATATATATGCACAAATTTATGTTGCTATTAATATTGCATTCACATTTTCTATATGCATTCAGTGTAATTGGAACTGAAAGCCCCAATTACACTGAAGTGAAAACCTGCTTATTAATTGACAATAGGCCTCAGCTAAGTAGCAACAAAAGAAGTGCTTTTGTTTGGCAACCTTTGTTTAAAAGGTCCTTTGAAAAATCTGTAAGAATACTATGAATAGAGATTGAACAAACCTTTAATCCTCTTCAGGTCACATATGTGCTAAAGTGAATAATACTGTGAGGTCTTTTTTCACCTTTTGAGTTCTTTTAAGCCAGTAACCTAATTTGAAATAAGATAAAGAAAAGGCCTAAGAAAACTTGAAAAGCTCTAACTTGTACTCTTCTGGTGTATTTATTCTGCTGCAGTAAGCCAAAAGATGCATTTCTTGTTGTAGAGATGTATAAACACTCAATATTTATAATTGCACTCATAATTTGCTCAGTCCCTGACAGTTATTTCCCTTTTATTCACTTCAAATGCACTCAGAACCTTAGAACTTTTTTTTTTCATTTAATGCTCCTGTTCTTTTGTGAGTATCAGTGTGAAAATCTTTCCTTCGTGCTACAGTCCCTTTTTCCTATTCAACACTAGGCTGCACACGATAATTAAACCTTGGGGGCTTGGAGATTTTGGACTAAAGCTTAAAGAAATGCAATAGTGAGGCCTCTTCTCTCTCAATCTTCTACCTCTTGCTGTGGGGATTTTCTTTAGTTACACATGGCTTCACAGGTAAACAACCTTGAAAAAAAAATCAGAGGCAGGAATTTAATCAACACCTTAGCATTGCTTATAATAAACCAGTTTGCTTAATTAGATGATCGAAAAAAATTATGTTCTAAAACATGACAGGGCACAGACTGAAGTCCCTATTCAGGCAGACGCCCATGGAGCTACACCAGGGTGCTTGCAAGGCGAGCAGCATCCCAGGCAGGACTAAAATGGAATGTCAAAATGCTGCGTTTCCACCTGGGTCAGGCAGGGTGGTTTTTCAAATCACATATAAAGAAAATTATAGGGCTTTTCTTATGCTTTTGCTTATAAATCAAGCTCTTCAATTGTCTCCATGACTTTGAAAGTAAGCTTATGAGCACATTGCTTAAGATATAGGTCTGAGCAATATGGGGCAGCAATTCAGAGGCAATGCCTCTGAACAAGGTGAAAAAGCCCACAAATTAATTCAATGAACAGAGAAGCATTGAAGCCAACACCTCAGCCAAGGCCTAGCCCATGGTGAGAGCTCCCCAGGCATCTCTAGCCAGAGTCTCAGGGCAGGGGGGAGCCAGCCACACCCCAGGATGCTCCCAGAATCAGATTCTGGTCAGGTCTTGTTGGAAGGACTGGAGAAAAGTGGAATGAGCAAAGCTTTTGAGACACTGGAGTAACTGGAGATGGCAGGAAGCAAGGCAAGGGCCAGGATTCAACAGAGTTTGAAAGCAGTTTCCACTATATTTGGTTGCCTGAGGCTCAAACCATTTATAAATGAAAGCAAGTGTTCATAAATGTTCCTGAGATCCTACTTTGGCCTTCCTGCCAGCCCCATTTGCAAGAAGGCATTTTAGACCAGGGAGAAAGTGCAGTGTCCAAAGAAAAATGCTATCTGACACAAATACTTGCAAATCTCCTTGCCTTCTCTTTTCTTGTACTGTGTATGAAGACATATCATAATATGAAAGACTTTTTAAGCATGCATGAGGCTGCATAGTGAACTACTGCTAACATCAATCATAAATTGTTTACTTTCTCAACATTAAAATCAGTATAACAGTTAAACACCAGCTGCTTCCAAAGACAAACACATTGTTTAAATCAGAACAAATTATTTACAACTAGGTTTCAATATTCAGGGTCTGAATTCTGCAGCATGTGTGCAAAATGTTTTTGTGCAGATCTATCAGCTGCAACATGCACTTGATCACTTATGCTGAGCAATCTGGGAAGTCAGTAATTGGCATTTCTCTGAGTTACTACTCTGATCATCTATAATGACTTCTGGAGCTCCATAAGAAAATCCTGCATATTTTTAGCTTCACAGTAAAAGCAGGTTTTTGCACATTTTAATTCAATTTCTTTCTCTGTTTCAGTACCCAATGCTTTTTACAGGGGGCCTGCATTCTTCTGCAGATGTTTATCTCTTAAGGTGTTTGTATATACCATTGCCTGCCATCCCCTCTGCAGAGGCAACCGCCAGAACCATAAAGATTATCTCCAGTAAACCTAAAACTTGCCTGCTGCCTTTGCTCTGGGCATTTAGATTTAAACCGGGCCGTGTCTTAACTGGGCTCTTCTCTTACGGAAATTAACTTTTATCTCAAAGACAGCTAATTTAGCTCTCACCACCTTTTCTTCCACTCCCAAATGCCTTCTTATCTTGGGTAATCAGGATGCAGGGATTCTCAATCTATCTCTCTTTATGGCTCCCTTTCAGTAGTATTACTGTTTGAACTTCATACCCTGGATTAAAGGGCCAGCACACCAGCTCAGGAAGCGGTTCTAGGTACCAGGTAAATATGCAAGTTACTTAACAGCCCATATATGAACTCAATTACATCCTTCATCTCTTAAGATATGAATAAAAAGGTTTGGCTTTGATCTTGAATTAAGCAAGCCCTACATAAATCAATGTACCGTGCAATTTTATTAGTAGCAATAATTAGTGGTTAACTAACTTGCAAGGTTGGAAAGCTTTAAAAACCAGTGCCAGTCTGGGACATATTTCTCACATATATTATCTGAATTACAATGAGGAAGCCTTTATTTTTAATCAGGGAGGTACAGTGAGAATATGCAAAAGCTGTTTCATTAAACAAGATACATGACAACATTCAACAAATAAAAGCATGCACATGGGTCATTTTTAATTACTCCATCCATTTCTTTTAGTCTGATTTTAAAATTAAATCTAGAATAAAAGTTATGGTATCTGTGTGCAAAAATCGAAAGGCATATGTGTACATTTAAATAGAAATACAAGTAGGCACCAGAAGTTATTTTTACTGTAAACACTGTTCATATGTTCCCATGTAGAATGTAATATCTGCATAACAACTTCTCAAATGTCTAAATTCCCTCCTATTCCCATAGTGCAGAACAGATGTTGTCCTGCTTTTTATTATTTAATTTATCAATCATACTTAGGCTGAATTATGAAATCAAAGTGATAAAAAATGTTACTTAAACTGGGGTTATATTAATATGTCTTTAAAACCTTTCCTACTTCTTTTGGAATGATATTTTTGTTATTTTTCCCTTAGTTGCAAGGTCAGATTTCTATTTGCAGGTTAAGATGTAGCTGATCCAAAAAAGTTCACATGCATAAAGAGCCAACTTTGAGCAAAAACTTTGCATCCTTACAGAAACTTGAGATCCATAAATTCAACCATGCCGGGAAGAGCTTTTTGTTTAAAACATCGAGCTAAACAAAATGCAATTAAGGCTAACAGGACAAAAAGCATCCCTCTTGAGATTCATAAATACACTCCTGGGAGACCGGAAATAAAGAGAAAAGACCAATGTAATTCTAATTGTGTCTTGCCTAAGATGAGCATTTAAACAGATAACTTTTCCCAAAGTGAATTAATTCATCCATTTCATGATTTTTTCACCTTACTTGGCCTGGCCTTGCAAAGTAAATGAGAATTTTTCTAGGAGTAAATCAAGGCATTAGGTACAGAATTTTTATTCTGCTTTGATGACAAACTGTGATTTGAGTTTTTCAGAGTATTAATAAATACTTCTGCTTCTAAATAAGTCCCAAAAAGTCATGTCAGTACTTTAGGAGAACACAGTTTCTTTGCCTTCCTTAAGCAAGATTGGAAAATTTGAAAGATACTAACCCAGTATTTGTACAAAATTATGGACATCATTAATGATCTTTGTATCTTTTAATGCCCTTAAATTTTTACATGTGAAATCCTTTGGGAAATTTGTTCACTTTGCTACTTATTTTTTTGCCTAGTTATCACCTAGATTAGTTCAATTTACCATATTACACTGTATGCAATTTGATTTTTTAAAAAGTTCTTTAATAATAACCCTAATAATCTCACACCCATGTTAACTAAATCTGATTTCTAAATATGTTGGTGCCATCAAAGACCATATCAATGGTTCTTGGCAGTGAAATAATCACCAGGGGAGAAACCTGAAAAAGCAGGATTTGAAATGTGCTTCCCCCTAGCTGAGATGGGAAGATGGAAGGAATCAGCCAGGACCCAGGATGTGATGGCTGGGTCAGACTGGCAGAGAGTAATTCCACCTAAGTGGAGCTGGCTGGGGATTTCCTCTGAAATGCTCCTTGATAAGGAGAGGCCAGCTCAACAAGCCTCAGACTTGTCAATTCCAGTCTTCACTGGCTGAGGTTCTGGCTGAAGAATAGACTGCTCAAAAATAGGACTTTTTTGGAATGGGGGAATTTATTTGTAAGAAAAGAATGCAAGAATTAATGGCTTCATCCTATATTTTCTGGGAATAAATATGGTTTGTGTAAGAATGTTTCTTACATCTCTGCACTTGGTAGCTCATATGAAATAAGCCACTAAATTGGGGCACAATGAAACCAGAATTACTCCCAGTTTTATCTCCATGGCTCTACAGAACAGAGGTGATGCTTACCTGCTTCATAGGCTGCTGTGGAAATTAAATTCTGCAACGTATTTGAGATACTCAGATAAAATAGTATCAGACAAGGATTTACCATGGTAGATAAAGATTATAGAATGGAACATTCTTGATGGGAACCAAAAAAGAAACATTCTAGTTTCTTTCTCAGGATTAATCTTCTGAGACTAAGGACTGATCTATGGATATGGAAGGCCATAGGCCATATGTCAGTAGAACCCTACTTTCTTACACAGGCTGTACAATAAAGTTCCCAAATTGATCCATCTGTATTCCTCACACTCCACAACATAGATCAGCACAGATGCTTCTGGGCAAGAGGTTTCACAGCTTTCTTGATCTTCGCTTCAGGTAAATTAAGTTAACTATTTGTGTCTGTGAGCTATACACACCCAAATTATTATAATATGCAGAGCTTCACTTTCTATGTTTACTAAGAAAATAGCAGAAGAGTTTCTTCCTAAACAGGAGAATCTGTTTGAAAATCAGTAACACAACTAGAATATAATTATTATTTCAATTTTAATACTGCTACACTAAACAATTGTGCAACTATTCTCATTATTTTGGGTTTCACGAATATAGATGAATTTAGTTTTATATTTGTGAAATATATAGCAAAATTTTTTCCAGCTATCCACTGGATTTCTAAACTTTAGTTAACTCCTGAAATAATGTATTATATCCTCAGGTACAAGAGGCGCTCAAGAATTGAATCATAAATCTGCATCTTCAGGGTTCTTAAATTTGTTTCCTTTTCCTTTCTCCTCACTTTCTCCATTTAGTCCTCCTTTTTTTCCTTGTGGCTCAACATTTCCATTACACATTTATTAGGAAAACAAGTACCACTAGGAGAAATTTAGAAGGGAGCAGGGCTCCCTTTATTTCATCTGAATACAGTCAGTCACTCATTCAGCTCCAGTCACAATATCTGCTTAATCTAATTATCATTTACCTAATTCAATTTGCAATGCACTGCTGAGGTGTGAGGCTTGAGATCCAGACGTGTTTTCCCACACTTATCGGATCATTACAAGGTGCAGGTGAGTGGATTACAGAATACTCCAACTGTTTTCAAAAAAATCAGGTCTTCACTTTGGTTGCTGCTTCAGGCAAACAAGCTACTTTTAACTTTAATTGTTGTTAGTGCAGCAGCACACATCGGACATGGTGACCAACACCAGCAAAGTCAGATGCAGCTTTGCAGGAAGGTTGTTGACTTAGGACACAACTCCCCAAATAACACTTAATTCTCAAAATACCCTTACTGTTCAGGTTTTCCATTTGACTCACCTCCTGTAAAGAAAAGCCAAATTTTGGAGTTTATTCCAAAAGGCTGTAATCTGCTCAAACAGGCAGTATGGGGCCTCTGCAGAACTCGCCTCAGTCTGTGTGCGTGTGCAATTCCTACTGAGGTTGATGGTTCCCCAAACACCCAGAGGTGGTACAAGGACATCTGTGCTGGAGCTCAGACACTCACACACACCCCCCTATGCTCCCACTGCACTTCTGATTCTCCTGCTCTTCTCGTGATCCCTCCCTACGTGTAATTTTTGTTGAGGTAATTTGCACTCAAATGCACAGTGGGGAAAAGTGTCTCTGATCCCTCAAACCCACGTATGTTCAGTAAACCATGCACACACACACATTCAGTCACACACACAGGAGACACAGTAGAAGCACAGCTTGGTATGACTGGGGGACATTTTGGCAGGTACAGGAGGGAAAGAACATTACAACCCACTTGGGATATGTTTCACATCTGAAATCCAAAGTACCTTGTTCAAAATATAATTTCCCAACCATGACATTTTTAAAAATCATTTATTTAGGGCACTTTCCATCCTCTATGTTTAAGTTTTTGGGGTTTAGTATTTTTAAAATATTAATATACAGGAACAGTGTAGCTCTTCTGGGAAGAGCAGAACAGAGATCTTAGGCATAGGTGAATGCTGAGAAGATTGCAAGAACACTTATTTCTTCTACATGCCACCACTTCTTCTCTAAGAACCTATTGAAATATTCACTATGCAAGGAAAGATTTTCGTGGTCAAAACTTCTCCGTATGAGATTGTGGAGTTCCATGGTTTGTGGGGTGTAAATCAGCTCTACCTCATACACACATTTGGCTTTTCTTCCTCAGCAAACATATCTTAAATCCACATGCAGGTCAGATAACTGCAAAGCCTTTGCAGTGTCTGTATGTCTCTCCCATTATAGATGTAGTCCTATGTACATTCAAGCACACAGAGTCTATATCTTTGTATCTCAGAGAATATTATTCATGGCTGTACCTTATCATGAGCTGAGGATTCTTTTGGTATGCACAGCTGTATAGAAGAGCAGTGAAAGGATGCAAAATATGTTCAGTGATTCAATTTTCCCAAGACTAAGGTATGTGGTCAAGTTCAGAAAGGATCAAGTTTATTTCAGATAAAATTGAAGAGAAAAATCAGTTAAAAATCAAACAAAGGCTTGATTCTCTACTGGGAAATTTAATTACTTTGAATTCAGTATATGTGACAATCTGCTGTTCTAGATAGTATTTGATTCCACTATTATGCTGCATGACCAGAGATATATTTAAAGTACATGCAATTCTATTCTATGTAATGAATATCACAGCTAATATCACGAGTTACAGAAAAGGGTTAAGGAAATTATTTTGGCCTGGGATTGGGATTTTTTAATTAGTTGAGTATAAAAACATATGTAAATTTAGGTGGCTATGTAATGTGTGCCCCACTTGCACATATTAGTTTTAGTATTGCAGGACTCATTCACAGTAAATGGAAATTTGCATGCGCCTATAGCAATGCATAAAATTGCCTAAAATTGGAACCAGTGATAAGAAGTGATTATCTTTAATCATTATATGTACTTTTTCTTGGTTACTTTTCCACAATTGACACAGATTATGTGAACAGATTATTCAATTTCCCACGCAGACAGTGTAATGGAAGGCTCTCTTCTAGCATATTTGCCTTGGAGATGGCAATTTTCATTGACTTTTCTTTATTTACAACAGCATAAATTAAATAACTTTTAAGAGCTGGTGGTAGAGAAAATGGAAGATTTTCCTCCATTGTGAACATTCTTTTAGTTTTCAACCATCTTTTCAAAGCATTTTATGGACCAACTTGAAAAATGGCAAGAAAAGCAAGAGGGATTTACAGCAAAATAATTAATACATATTAACCATCTGTCTGTGAAAGCCCAAGGGAGAGGTAGTTGAGACAGCAAGATGAGGTGAACAGTAAACCCCTTTGTTAGTGGTTGCCTATGTACAGCTCCAGGCCACAGTGTGAAAGCAAGGGCTCTGCAACCTGACTTCTCCCCCAGCGTTGATGGCAATTACAGAAAATATACAGACCTGAATGGATAAAATTTATGAGTGGCTGGATAAATGAAATTTAGGAGTACCGTCATGATAGGCTTTGGATAAACTTCTAGTAGAGGTGGTGTTCTCCTGTCACGGAAAATATAGACAAAATCAAAAGAAAATAAGAAAAAGTGTTAGAATTTAGAATTTAGATTAATTGCATTTTAACATGATGTAATGATCAGGTAAATGTAAGCTGCTAATGGTTTAGGATGGGCTCTTAGAATAATGTCTAAATTCAGTCTGGCTGTCATTTTCTCCTGAGATAAACATTTCAGGAGCTAATCTTAGCTCTTTTCTATAAATCAGGGTAGGATCTTCACTGTAATCATCTGACAATTGGTTGTGGCTGGTTAGTCTGTGATGGTATCTCTTGAACTAAGGTACTGCTCATCTCACACTTCATCTTAATCCTCAAGTAAACTGGACTAGCATCATACAAAACTTAAAGAAGCCTCCTTCTTGGGCCAAGACACAACAAACATTCATCAGGGGGTTGAACCTCTCTGAAGGGCTGATTGTGACACAGGAAAATGACAGGTTTGTCTCCCAGTGGCTGGAGAGCCTGGTGGGAATGATATATCCATGCACAATTTGTTAAGTAGACTGTTTTCCAATTCAGTGTTACAGACTGATTTGGAAAATGTCATGGTCTGACAAGAGAGAAATCACTAACGATCACTGGAAGATAAAAAAGATTTCCACACTCCCTGTGTTGTGTAGATCTGATGGGTCACAAATTTAGGTTCCATCTACTCTGTAAGGAGAAGACACGGCTGAAGCGTGGGGGTGCGTTTTGCTAATCTGGCAAGAGTGCATAACAATGTCCTCAGGTTGGTGGAGCAATCCCCTTGCCCAGCGTGTCTCAGCCGAGCAGCAGCTCTGCTGACCGGGCTTCTCCAAGGTGGCCCCAGAGCTGCTGGAGGGCAGCCTAGGGGTGCCTCTCCATTCAACTGTGTAGAGCTTTCACTGTGGGAAGAAGCACCTTTAGCAAGCAATTCGCTCTACAAAGGGTAGAATCTTTCTTCTTCTCTCATGTAAATTGACCACTCAAGACCCATCTAATCACTGATATAAACAGGCCACCTGGAGGGTGATTCATCTCACCTGTTTCTGGCTTTTATTGTAAAGGTGAGATTAATCACCTTCAGTTTATTGACTCTAAGGGTTACATAATTGATTGGCATAGCAGCTTTAGATGTTTAAAACTGTGGCATAAATTCGGTTGCTTCTGTGCCTCAAACTTCACTTCTCTATCCCTCCAGCTCCATTTACAGTTGATTACTGGCTGGAATCCTAATGTGTATAGCATTTTGAAGGCTATGGTACGCTTCTTCATCTTCAGTTTTGCAAGAGTAATATGAAGATTCCTCGAGTTACAAAACAGCACTAGTCAATAGTTTGGCGATAGGACAATTACACAAATAAACAGTCCTGCCCTCAGTCTCTAATGCAATCTTCTGCTTAGAGATATGCTAATGCCTCTGAGTCAGTTTGACTTGCCTTCTATTAATAAACTTATCAGTAATATATCCATTAACTGATTTAGTTGGTATGCAAGAAGTTAGTTATGCAAGGAGACATGGTAGGACTGTGTTACAGTGAGATAATGTACACCTCTGATGTGGTGTGAAACACCAGGTGGAACCAAATAATTTCAAAAACCTGAACAGTGTGTTAATTTGCAACACTGCATTGTGTGGTCTCAGTAAGTGCATTGAAAAAAAATAAATTTGAGAAACCCTTAAAGGAATTTTTTTAAAAAATATTAAATCTATGTAAGGAGGCTACTGAATTATTCTGTGGCTAACTCATTAATTGTACTAGCAGCCATGTTCTGTACAAAATATGTTAATAATTTTTGTGGTTTTGAGTGGTAATTTCAATGAATGAATAGGTTATTCATTTATTTAACAAAACTTCATCGATTCTGGCTTGTAATATCAACCTGTCCTTCTTTCCAAGTGAGAGAAGTTTTCCTGTTGCTTTGTTGTCCTTAGTGAAATGTATGGCACATCATTCATGTATGAAAAACAATCAAATCCCCAAAACTCAACAACTCATACAAATTCTCTCCTATCCTGTGGGAAAGAACTAAGGCTAAAGCATATGTAAAAATCCTGCCACCACATCTGAATGAGAATGAAACCTCTGCAACTGCTTCTTACACTTCTGAAGTAATATGCTGATTCTATACACAAGCATCAAAGTACTTTCCAAAAATAAATTAGCAGATTTTGCAAAATCACTTGAAATTATTGCTTCTTCCATTTTACTCCTACTGGGCAGAGCCTGCAGAAATTTGGTGTCACAGAGAAAGCCTGACACAGTGCCAGGGACCCTGACTCCTAGACATGAGGAAAGGCTACAAAACCATTTAAATTCTGCCTGTGCTGTTAGCTGATAGCTTATTCCACTTTTGCAATTTTTTTTCCCTAATTTAATGGCTAGAAGTCATATGTTTAAACAAGTTCCTAACAGCTTCTATTCTTTCAATTTCCTACAAACTTCCACCCTGAAGTAGCTGCAGAAGTTAATGCTAGATGTCCTACACAATATCCTCCTACCTACAGGGGCTAGGCATTATATCCTGAGTAGAAGTATGAGGGTGCTGAGCAACTCTGACAGCGAATCCTGGAAAGTAAGAGTCAGGGAAAAGAGAGATCTATTTTTACTTTTGTTGTCACATTAACATTTTCAGTTCCTCTGCAATGACGTGCAGAATGCAGGAACAGACCCCAAAAGAAACTGCTGGTGTTCAGCATTGTGCTCACCGGAGTAGGAGCAGCAAAGGGATGTCATCCTGCTGAAGAAGAGACTGACCCTTTAACCTTAGCTGTTCCCACTCACATACAGATATAGAAATGTAAGCTACTCAGCATGATGCCAGTTAATTTAAATTACCTAACATCCCAAAGGGCAGCTCCCTGCTGAGGAGCCTTTTCTTTTCTTTTTCTTTTGACCTTTTAATACAGAGTAACTTTTCACAAGGATAAGTCAGATGGTCAGCTTGCAAGTATTCAGTTTCTGTGGCCTTTGCAGGTTCGTGCAAAAGGTCACCTCAGACTGCATTCTGCTGAATAAGGGGTTAGAAAATTTCTAAATTATACTGAATGGACAGATACTCAGTCCGTGCAAAATAATGGAGCTGCAGCATTGTAGCAATTTCGCTCCTGCAATTGAGTTACACAATAACCAAAACTAGAAGACGAATTTCCTTCTTCGTGACTGCAATTAATTTCTTTTCCTCTAAGCAACCAAGGTGCTGTTGACCCATAGAAGCTGCACCATTTTAACCAAATCTTTCTAATGTTTCCTGCTTCCCCTATTAGATTATATGTGACAGCACTGAATCTGGTTGTTTGGGTCTTAGGGTGGAGCAGGACCTTCATTGGGTCCTGCTAGGTGCGTCCTATTAGGCTGCTCTGCAACACCACAATCTTCCCTGCTCTGCACCCAGTCTTCCATGACAAGCTGTTGTCTGGCACATTAAGGGTTCGCAAATCCCAGGAGTACATTACAAACATAGAAATTATGATCATCACTACAAGAAATATTAAATGGGAGAAATTAGAGAGATTGCATATTTAGGGATGACTGAACAGATCTTTTTGAAAATATATAAATAATGAAAGCAAGGCAAACTAAAGGGTTCATGAAATGCATTTCCATTTTGCACATGGGGTCTTTGCCTGGGTATGATTTTGTCCACAATGAGAGAAATAGTAATGCTTTTCCTGTACAGGTAAATGTGAATTGGTGTTTAACAAATCAAACACCCCATGTGTAGTGTAGACTCATATTTAGTTTTTTAGATCCTCTCAGTTCTGAGATTTCTACCTCTTTTCTTTACTTTTGCTATTTACACACATTTCTATTTGTGCCCCTGTTCAGATCACCCTTAACTGGCAGTCAAGACACTGAATAGACTCAGCTTTGCTTGAACAGCTAACCTCCATTTCTTGATTTTCAGCAACCTGTGAGTCTCACTTCTTGATGACTGTTCATTGGATATCAGTGATTTGTCTGGCTCCATACTCTGAGCTGGTGTGCTTGGGGGGCTTTGCAAACTTGGCAATGCCCCTCTGGCACCTCCTTTGCTGCTGGCAGGTGCCTCAGGCTGCCCTGATGCAGCTTGAACCCCAGGAAGCTGCATCTCTGATGCCTCCTGCAAATTGGTTTTCTCCCACTGAATTCTCTGTGGAAGCCATTCTACTCATTTCAGATGAAGTACAAAAAAGGATTTTACTCATTTTTCTAAGGTTTCTCAAGTTTAATACATTATGTTATTTGTTAAGAGAAGGTGTCTCTCTTTTTCAGTTAATTTATACAACAGTCCTACATCATCTTAGCAGGGTCTCTGGAAGGTGTTAGGTAGCATTTGGAGCTCCTACACAAACAAATCCTTAGGGGCTTGAATCAGACAGCAGTGCTATCATTTTCTGTTAATCACCACATCACCATGTGGTGATTCTATCTTCCTGGGCTGGTGGAAACAGATAGTAGGAACTACATATCTAAAGCATATAAAATATGCATATAATTTTCTGCTAGAAAGGGACTTTTCTTCTTGTATTATGCCTGTGAAGAAATCGAAAAGGAATATATTCTGCTTAGTCAGGTGAACAGATTCTTTTTGCTGAAAATTATAACCTAAATCACAGCTATCTACTTTCAGACTTAGTAGAGAAGGTTTGCGTTCAGGATCAAGGTGAGAATCGATAAGATGATGAGCTAGTCACTGAGTGGGCTAGTGCACCCAGTTTAAAAATCTGTGCAAGAATGTGCTAGAAAATTCTCCTTGTGTCATTTGTAGATAATTTAATTATAGCTCTCAGAAGAAAATAAAATATGTTCTTTTCTTTTCTGCTCACAATCTCCTGTCAATGTTATTTATATGCCTGGTTGTATCTGTCCTTGCCCCCCACTCCCTATGTTCTGTATGAAAGTTTTAAAAGGTTTTTTGCCTTGAAAGAAACAGGCACACCTGGCCAGGAAATGTTGGACCTAGGGCATTTACAGGAGAAACTGAGGCACCTCCTTATAATTATATGGTTCCATATGAATTATCAGTATATTCTGAATATATCTACTGCCAAAGCTCATCTCTTAGAGGAAGGACATTTGGTCTCCTGACAATGGGAGGTTGGCACTGGCTCTGTCCATGGCTGTCCCCACTGAAACTGAACTGCCCAAATCTCCAGCACATCACTTGACCCAGACCTCTTCTGTTTGCCATTTGGCACCCATCTGTTTCCTCAGTTCAAAGTGCTTGAAGTAAGGTGAAGGCTGCATTACAGCTCCCAGGGCAATAGTCTATATAACCACAGCCAGTCTCCTCTCAGAAGGAATGAGCTGGTTTACTCCTAAATATAGCTCAAGAGGAGCAAAAATCAATAGATGTAGAGTATGGATGGTCAGGGGAATAGTACCTATAGTGAAAAATGCAAGGAAGGAAATTACTTGGCACTGGTATTTAAACCTGTGCATTTCCTCTGCTCAAAGAACTTTCATTTGATCGGTCAGGGTCCCCCAAATCTGAATGCCAGGTGGCCCAGCAGTTTGCAGTAAGTAATTTACTGAGGTTCAGCTGAGGATGGCAGAAGTAAAATCATAAATTCCCCTAGCACAAACTAAATAAGCAGAAAGCTGTGGTCAGGGATTGAAGCGACTCACACATGCTGTGGGTCTGCACAGAGGGGGCCCTCTAACACCCACTCATCACTGGGTTACACCACCTTGCTACACCAATTCACATCCCATTTCAGAGCCCTGAGTTTGCTCTGAAGTAAAGTTAAAGTTGAGTTCAAAGCAATGCAGCTGCTTCCAGGAGCTGCTATGCATGGGGCAGGACTGTCAGGGGAAATAGTGATTTCTCTTTGAAGTCCTGCTGCTAGATGGATGCTGCTTGTCTCATGTTACTGTAAGCATCAAGTAACTTAAAAGCAAGCTTCAATTTACTGAGCAGAGGACAACGGGAGAGGCAAAAATATTTTTCAACTGTGCTAATGACTTTTCTGTAAGGCCCACATGTCTAGAAAACCTAAGAAATGCAAGTAAATTTGATTTCTACAAACAATTTTCCAAGAAAACAGATGCACTGACACTGGGTACCAATCAGATTATTGGCAAGACAAAGTGAAATATAAACCATTTGGGGTTTGGGTTTCATAAACCACTCAATTTTTAATCTGATATGCATATTTATAATTTAAGACATTTAAGTATTTATATGTTTATGTATTATACAGAAAAATTCTATATACACTATATATAATTGTTTTACTAGCATATAACTGAAAATATAATTATTAATAGGAATATATTAATATGCACAAGGCTTAAACTTTTAATCAATGTTCTTCTTATTTTCCTCTCTGATCAGTGAAACAGTACTATATCCAAGACATATTCTAGAGTGAATAGTTTGGAGCCCAAGTTCTGCAATTCAGCTATGGCACTAACAATTCCAGAATAGCTCATTGCTGCCTGAGCTGTTCTGTGATATGTTTGGCAGCTGGGAAAGTACAGAGCAGGAGGGATGGTGCAAGGAAGTCTGAGGTTGATCACATGACTGATAAGATTCTTAATCTGTCTTTGCTTCCAGCACTGGATGATACCTCTTGCCCATAAATTACCTTGCCTTTATCAACATGCATCACCCTAATATGGCTCAAAACCTTGACTGGAGGTCCAATTCTCTTATCTCAGTCTCTGAGGCTGCTGAGACTGGCCAGAAGTACACACCATAGTGCAGTAAAGTGTGAAGTGTGTAAAGATATGTCATGTCCTGCATGTTATGAATGTGATTGAAACTATATTCACATCACGCAATTTTGCTCATCAGCCTTTGCAAGGGAGAATAAAGTCACCTGAAAAATGTTTAAGGATATCATGGTATCAGACATTCATTGCAGGGTCTTTCCTCTCAGAAACATCATTTGCTGGCAAAGCATATCTATGCACCCTGGTTATATATCGGTCATGCAAATTATCTTCACCACAAAATATCTGAAAAGAAATAGTTTTGTTTTCTCTTCATTCTTATTGGAGAACTGTTAACACATGTACTGAGTTTATATAACCAATGACAAAATTTTGATTTTACTGGAAAGATCTAACTCTATTGTCATCATTTAAAGCAAAATGAGCCTTTCTATGCCATTGTTTCTCACTGCTTACCTAGCCATTGTTTGTCCTCTACATTTTATACCTTACGAATCAAATCCTTCACTGTGGGAAGGTCCCAAAGAAATCACTAGATACCCGAAAATTGACAGTGTTCTTAAATAAAAATACATTGCTCCAAAATCTTACATAAATGAAAAATTATATGGAATATCTGAACTGTCATCTGAAGGTTTTTTCATTACTACCCTATAATACTCTATAGACATATTTGTCAGTGGTAGCTGCATAGTATTATGAAATGAGGGTGATGTAAGGATTAGTATAAAATAGAATTGAACTGAATCAGAAAACAGAGTTTTCCAGGAGAGACAGGCTGTAAGTAACTTGGGCTTGCAGAAATTCTGTCATCAGGAAAGAATAAGTCTAAATTACAATATTACAATCACAATCTAATTTTAAAAAGTCAGCAAAAATTAAATGCCTTGTAGCAATGATTTTTTTTTTTTTTAAATCACTTGTGCAGTGCTCTAAGGACTGCCCATTTGGATATAAAATCAGATGCATAAACACCAGGAGTTTTTATTTCTCTTTTAAATTGTCTGGTTTGGTTGCAAAATAATAAGTTTGGTTGGATTATACTTGTAATTCACTTGACTGCAGAAGGGTGCTTTTTCCCTTAAGTGTTCTGAGACTAGTATTGATATCTGCTGAGTGAATTTACCTGTAGTGTGTTCTGTATCTTGAAATACAAAGTTTCCAACATGACCCTTGATCTTTATAACTTCTGATCTTTATCACGTTGGTTAGAAACTCTCATCAATGTATTTGAACCTTCCAAGGACACACACTTAGAACCTGCTGAAAATCTCAGGCTTTCATGTCTAAAAATCCCACCTCCAAGTGATATTTAAGCAGCTAGCTAGATGCCAGAGGTTTGCAGTACTCTTTCCTTCTAATAAGCAATCATTCATCACCCAAAGGTGCAGTTTGTCTTCTGAGAATGGTGTAGGAGTAAATATAGTCCACTGGAATGCCCCTGAATACTGCTATGAAGAAATATAATGAATATTACTGTAGAATGGCTAAAATCTAAATGAAAGAATCTTCACTACCTTTCATTTAAATTCCACTAGGTTCTTCTATAGATGCAGATGAAATAAATATTTTTTTCTAAATCTAAAGACTTGTCTAATACATCTGAGACTAGCTCAGTTGGGTAGAGCATAGTACAAATAACACTAAGGTTGTGGGTTTGCTCCTCAGATGGGCTTAACACTTAAGAGTTGGACTTGATGGTCCTTGTGCCTCTCTTCTAACTCAGAATATTCTGTGATCCTTACATCAGACAGGGAAAAAAACCCAAAAAACAATGCTGTGCATCCCTGGGATGTTTACTGTCAAGCAGGATGAGTGGATGTGTGTGTGTGAATATGTGCATGCAAGAGAAAAAAACCAAGCTGCAAATCTCAGCACAGAAACAGCCTGCAGAGGAATCACCAACATATTCTGATTATTCACAACAACATTGGCCCCAAGAATGACCCTGAAAGAAGCTTTGAAGGATTTGGAGAAAAGGGATTTGATACCTTTGGCAAGGAAATGGCCTCTTGTTGCTTGAAACTGTACTTTTTGAAGAAAATAGAACTGTGTACATTTTTGTTGACAGAATAGCATCAATGACTTCCTCCAGCAGGAATAACCCTCAAGACCTCAAATTTCCAGCCAGCTACTAAGATCACAGATGGAAACAGCTTTGTGTAGGATTTTTCACATCAGTTACATGCCCTGGACATGGATGTCCACTGTGTGCTGAAGACACCCTGATCTGCTGTACATTTCTGGTCAAAACATAGTTCTAACTTAGTCTTGATGATCCATTACCTTGCAATTGTTTGTGTAATAAATTTGCTAAACCCTCATTCAAGCAGTGTTGATAAGCAAAGCACAGAACTCTTCAAACAGTACCACAGATATGTGTTTTCTTTAGCCCTAGGGACAGAAGTGATGCTTTTTGTTAATCTTTTATGAAGTTTGGTATTAATCCCTGTATGTAATTATGACAGTAAAATCCTGTAACAATGTGCCTGTAACAACTAGCAACAATTACTACTGCTATTACTACTACTACTACTACTACTACTACTACTACTACTACTACTACTACTACTACTACTACTACTACTATTTCAAAAAAACTCTCTTTCAAACATTTCCCTTTGTGGTGATTACTTGAATGAACATTAAGATAGATGAATGAGATCTTGCCTACTTGGAAAGATTAAAAATCATTTAAATCCAGGCTGAAATCTTCTGATAGCCAGCTAAGATAGAACAGGCTTCCCTGGACATTCACTAATCCCAAATGTCTGAGGTACTTATTTAAGTGTAAGATAAATCACCCTTTTCTGATATTTTATTTATTTATTTCCTTTTCTTTCTCAAATGAGCTGATAAAATATGTAATTTTATGAGATCTAATCCCTGTATCAGAACTGAGACAACGTATGAGGCACCTAAATTCCCCAGGTACTGATTCAAGGCAGCCCAATGCTGGCCGATCTGTCTGGCCAAAGCACTATTTCTGTATTTTTACAGTAGGGAGTCACTGGAAAAAAAAAACTACAAGAATAGACCCAGATGTATGTGCTGAAAATGAGGAATGCCATTCATCCTGGGGTAGTATTTGGAATCTTTATGGTTAGGCTTTAAATGTGGTGTCACTGTCCTGTGTCAGCATGACTCCTGTCTTTCAGCTGGAAAGTGCAATGCCATTTATGGAAGATCCCATGATTTATAAGAAATGCAATACTCAGTAGAAGATGACTCTAAAGGGCTGACTTCAGTTTAACATATCTATCCAAAGAATTTATGTTTCCAAAGATATTTTCAGTGGCATTTCTGTTTTGTGAAACAGTAATTAAATAGTGAAAAATAAGTAAATAATTTTAAATAAAAAAAACTCCCATTTTAAGGAATTTACAATTTTTAGCAGCTCTCATTCCTTCGATGTATTTATTCTGGGCTAATCTCAGCATTTCCCAGAAGAAATGGAAGAATCATAAGATTTACAGTCATATTTTTGTAAGAAAAGTTTTTTGTCACAGTCCACACTCCTTGAAATAAAGTGCTATCAATCTATCCACCTTCTAGTAGTCACTCAATATTAGACCAAAGCACAGTATTTGGATTATGATTCTGTAGCTCCATAATATATGATGACATACAAAACACATGGCTAGAAAAGAAATCCTGGAAGCTACACTCTTCATCACATTTGCTGTCCTCATTTAATTCTATAAATTTTTCAATTATCCTAAAAAATCGTGGAAAGATGCGATTGTTTCAAAGACAGTCCTATTTTTGCTTTGACAAAGAAATGTCTAGAGTCCAGTTGTAAGGATTTTGAATGCTAGCTTGGTACAAAGCTTATGAATTCTCACAGGTTATTGAGCATTTGAGGAAACTGATCCAGGCCCAAATTGAAAACACATTATGTAACTGTGTCTGGCAAGAGAAGAAATTAGATTTATTGATTAGGTTTTTTATCAAATAATACTTCACATGGAAGTGTGAAGTTCTCTATAGGACATGCCTGATTGCAATCACAGACCATTAAAAAAGAATAAACTGGCATAAGCACATAACAACATTTACAGGATATACTATAAATATAGCAGTGTTAAAATAAAGGATGTCATAAATTGTGTGCTGCAGCAATTTTCAAACAGCCAGTCACCTCTGCTGTGAACCTTACTGTATTTTAATTGTCCAAACTGTGCTATTATGAATCTCTTTCTTTAGGAAAAAAATCTCAAGCTTAGCCAGAAGTTATTGGAATGCTCAATGGATTTTTTTAAGATGCTCGCCAGTGCCTCAGCTTAGACAACAAATTCCACCTAACCATAAAATACTAAAACCCTGCATATTTGCCTAATGAGAAATTTTCAAGCAGCCCTTATGTGTTGATGCTTATCCATTAACACATAAAGTGGGAACAAACCCTGCCTAATTTCTCTTAAACTATAGTTTTATCAATGCCATTTTTCTGGATTTTGTTGAAAAAGTAATTTAGAAGCACCCCATCCCATTGGTCAGGTGTCAGCCACATTATTGGATTGCACATATTCCTATTCCAAACTACAGGTGGAAATTTTTATTTTCTTAGGCAATATTAGAGATTTACTGTGTTTCTGTATGAAAGATCTCAGCAATACTCTAAAATTGTTATCATATTAAAAAAAAACAAAAAAAAACCCAAAAAAAACCCCCAACATTAAAAATAGGTCTTTGTACAAATACCTACAAGCAGGAGAACTACATTGTTCCTCTTCAGTAAAAAAAGGCCAGCTGGCAATAATCTACCTCTGCTGCAACTCAGGTGAGGCCAGAACCTATGGATAGCTCTCCCTGTACTTCAGTAAATTCAGGGTTTGGCAGTAATAAATCTATTGTACTAGAGATGTCAGGTTCTTGGAAGTCTTCACTGGTGCCATCATAGGAAAAAATGAGCTTGAGTGTGGCTGGCCACACTGCAGTCACACCTCTCCTGCAGGTTCAGCTTGGCTTCATCCAGTCTTGCAACACACGAGCTCGCATGAGCTGGGATTTCATGGATATATTTTGTTCTCAGGTGCCTTGGAGTACATGTCACAATATCACTTAGTGCCACTGTGTTGTGTTACAGTTTGTAAGATCTCCTTGGTGTGTTGTCCAGCTGTGCCAAGAGAACTTTCCAGCTTTATAATGCTTTCCTCTCAATGAGGTTTTGGGTTAAATATTGTAGCTAGCACTTCAGAAACCTTGCTTTTTACTGCCTCTAGACTTCACTGGGTATGTTACAAGATGTACACAATTTAACTCTACTTATAAAGAAATGGATTCTTCCTATTTTTAGAAGACCTAAGAAAATATAATAGAAAATTAAAAAGAAATATACTTATACATAATGATACAATAGTTATATTTATAGAAAAATATCTATAAAGAAATAACAGCAACAAAGCAGCAAGAATCATTCCTATATTATTATTATTATTATTATTATTATTATACTCAAGAAGATATGTCTGTATTTTAAACCCCAGAGTACTGAATTAGCAAATTGTGCAGTCGCTTGTTCATTCAGTGGATGAAGGCTTAGTAAACACCACAGCTGCTAAAATGAATGATAAATACAATGCAGTAGAAATGCAGATAAATATTTATATCTAATTAAAAGTATCAGTTGGAATTATACAGATGCATTAGTGTAAATTTGGATCAATCTTGTGTATGACTTGGTAGAGGCAGAATGCAGAATTGCAGCAGTTACCATGAAAGGTTCTATTCTACTTCTATCTTTACATTTGTAAGAAAAAAATACTATTAAGAGTATATGGTCTTGACTGAGTACCAAAACTAAAATTATTGAAATGAGCTATGGGATTTCATTTGGGAGCCAGGAGATTAAACACAGTTACTTATCAGTCACCCAGCAGCTTAGTTTGTCACTCATCTGCACTCAGTAGTCCAAAATCAATATACTGCAGCTGCAGAATAAATACAATATATGTCCTTGGAAGAGGAAAGTATGAGGTGTGTAAAATGATAGGTATGATGATCAAAGTGAAAATGAACAATAGATTTTTATTTTCTTCTTTCCCATACTGTTTCTAATAAAGAGGAGTTAGCACTGTAAAATGAAAAGTGTTTTCTCCTGTATATGTCCATTCTTCATTTCTCTTGCTGCACCTGTGAATACAAAAAGTAGATGATGGAAACTCTTGGGCTTGTTAAGAATATTGCTCTTAATCCCTATCCCAAATAGGGATATTGTGCATATACTTCCACACATATTTTATTACTCTCCAATATACACATATATACACTCGGGCATCTATCCACAGAGGCATATCCTCTGTGTACATTGAGAATGAAGGAAAAAATATATAGGTATAAATCAAATTTTTACATGATTATTTGACTGATAAAAATACCAGTTGTTTATAGACGAAATAAAAGTTTAATTAAGTGAAAGTACGCAAGGAAGTACTCATATTTTAAATGCGTTATGAAGATTATCTAATTAATCCCTACAACTTCTCCAAGTCCCTTTGTAATATTTCTCAATTAAGATGCTATTTACTCCCACTTCTGGCTAATTAATGTGGATGCAAAAGAAGAACAGAACAGTCCCTTTGGTCACAGCACATCTACCTGCCACAGCTCATTTTTCTGCCATCTATCATCATTCTTTATTTATAGATCTGAGGTGATTTTAAATCCACATGACTTTGGATCCTTTTATGAAGGGTACTTAGATAAATAAAGATGCAGATAGATGAGACTTCAAAATGCATTTTTTTGATTTCAGAACCTGCATTAGAAACATGCTATGTGAGACAATCCTCTTTTCCAAAGAGCTCTAAATATCAGCTGACAAAATGTTATCACCTCCTGTGTTTGACAATTTAATGTATTTTTCTATGTTGCTTGTTCCTGTCACATATTTACAAAGCCATATCTTCTTTCTCTCCCCTCCCTTTGCCAACGCAAATTCACCTGGTTTCCTGTCTGCCCTTCTGCTTTCTGTGTCAACCTGCAACATTTGAATAAGTGACTGCTATGATGTCAGACCAATTTAATTTTTGCAAAGCTTCATGGCAATGCTCTCTACTGTACAAATAACTGCACTAACTGTAAACCTTCATTTTGCTGTCTGTAGTAAAATGCAATAAGGAATCATTGCAACCATTTAGAAACACAGGCTACAAAAAAACAAAAAAAAACAAAAAAAAACAAAACAAAAACAAAAAACAAAACAAACAAAAAAAAAAAAAAAAAAAAGGAAAAGCAATGCTGGATATTGTCCACATACTAATTATGTCAAAAGGAGAGTATTTGAAAACAGCCTATGAAAAAACTGAATAAAAAACTGTGCCTGTATCTGCATTGACTTTTACAGCTGACCAGGTCACCCAGATCCATCATTTTGCACCTTCACATTACCCTACACTATGATTGCATGACACATCTTATTTCTCTGGTGTAAGTTTGAAGCACAGGCATCCTCGGTAACTGCCTATGAGGCTGCCAGTTACTCCACTGATGGAAAAATTATTTCACTTTAATTTCCAGACATAAGAAATACCCCAACAACCCACAAACCTTGAAAGAAGACCAGATCTTTTTGAAGAGACAGATCAACATATGAATCAAACTTAAAAGCAAGAATAAACAAGCATATTAAAGTTCTCCATGCTAGATTGCCACAGTAAGGCAAGATTTTGTGGAAGAAACGAGGCTAAAACCCCAAATCATGTTAAAAATAAAATCCTGCTTTCAATCCTACTATCATTTCCCAGCTTGGCCCTGCTCCTCTGCCATAGCTGTCTCTCCACTGGAGTGGTTTCTCTGCAGCTCACAGCACTGAGATATCTCCTTCCAAAAGGTTGCAAAGAGGCCATCACACAAAAATTACTGTAGTTTCAGAGTTCATTAACCTTTTGTGGATTTAGTACTGATGGCCTGGTAGCCACTCTGCTTATTAAACCACTTCATTTATTGGATGCTATACCAGCTAACACAATGAAATATGCCACCAGGCACCTCTTTCACAAAAATTCCGCCTAGAAGAATGAATAATAGGTGGAAGATATGGAAGTGGTTCAAACAAACGTATGAATTTTTTTTTATGTCGATTTTGTTTCCTGAAACTAGGGTGTTGATGGTTTTACAGCACCCTTCTGTTTCTTTCCCTCTACTCTTGAAAGATGGTGGTAGTATATGAACGACCAGACAAGAACTTCGGTGAATGGTATTAAAAATACGTAAAGAAAAGAAACTCTTCCAGAAAAAAATATAATCGGAGTAACCCCAGAGCTTCTCCACCCCTCCCCATCAGTTAGAAGAACTGGACTGTCTAGCTACATAAATCCATCATGCGCTGGTTACTTGCAGGGACCTCAGCCTCACTATATCACCCAGGCCCATTCCTTCCCTCTAGTCAGTTGGAAGAGTTTTCGCTAGCTGTCAGAAGCAAAAAGGAAAAAAAATAAAAAGCCCAAAACCCCCAAAACCCAAAGCCTCAGCTGTTTCTTAATGTTTAATTAACAAGGGACTGAGAATCAGGCCTCAGACTTCCAGTCTGGATGCGTGACCTGCCCAGTCACAGGCAGTGGTCTCTGGAATGCAGAGATGCTCTGTCTGGATGTATCACACAGTAAGGCAGCCTCTGCCAGCTATCGGAAGTGCAGCCAAACACATGCTCATGTCAAAAATAGAAACTTGTCTGAGTAGTGTGCTGGCACTGCTTTGACAGGTATACGATTTATAAACTATTCCTCGAGGGGAAAAGGAAGGCAAATTGTTTAAATAAAAGTGTCGGTACTTTCATCACCCTCTTTCCTGGGCAGTGTTTTCTGACCCATGGCTGCATTCCAGCACTCTCCAATACTGAAGCGCTTCTGAGAAACTTCTGTCTCTGAACAAAGGTGGGGGCTGGATTTCTGGAAATTAAATTATAACTTTGAAGAGAATTGAACGTCCCTGGGCTGATAAAACAATATGCCATAATAAAAAGGGAAAAACAGAGCTACATTTTGGCTTGAGTTTCCTGAAGTTGGTGCAGTTGCCTGCATTCAGCAGGAACTGTATATCACCAGTCTCAGTGGCCAGCAGCAGCTCAAGCACTGCCCCATGGAGGGGGAGGTTTGATTTTTTCTGCTCTTCATGCATCATCTGCTGCTTGCCTGTTGGTGCTGGTCTCATCCAGTGGGGTGGCACTTGCACTCAGGAATAACTCGATGCTGGCAACAGCCACCAAAACTTCACTTCTCTATTCAGGGGCATGTTTCTGCAGAGTCCCAGGAGCTGTGGTCCTCTTCATTGTGGATTGATTTGGTTCAATTGAGAGTCTTCACTGGATGCACGCACAGGAGCTGAGCTTAAGTGACCATAAGCACTTTCCTTTGACCGCAGTGGAAGAGAGCTGGGAGCCAGAAGGATCATCCACGTCCAAAAAGAGCAGTCAGACTTGTCTCAGCAATCTTTGAAAGACAAGCAGCACCCCCTGGCTAAAATCCCTTGGGATTCTCAGTTTTGAATCCCACTGCGTGAACCAGTTTTCTGTATTTTCCTCTTTCACATCTTCTTGATGTTTTCCCAGTACCACATGGCAAGGCCTTGGAGTGAGAGGAGGGATGCACCGGCAGTTTGCTGAGGGATGGACTTGGCTGTTTGCTGAGCACTGTGCTGCCTACCAAAGTCTGTTTGTCCCTTGCAGAGAGTGCACAACCCTGGCTGATAGGCACAGCCAAGCCTAGAGTGTTACAGCCTCTGCTCAGAGGGTGAAAATGGGGCTTCCCTGCAAAAGTGGAATTAACCTGAATCAGCCTGTCTTTCACGTTTCTCTACAGTCAGTTGGAACACAAAAAAAAAATCTGTAGTGGTGCTTTGGGACACTCTTTCCCAAGGCAAAATGGATACCACGGAGATAATAAACATTATGCTTCATCCCCCAAGCAAACACATCTAAACAGCAGCACATTGTAAAACATTGACTTCTATTGTTAAGGTTGCCTACTGTAATTCCAATTGCCATCAAAGAGCTTTTGACATTTTATCTCAGTCAATGGAGATAAACATTTTGTGCCAATTAACTCAATTAAAATGTGGTGCATTACAATAACAATTAACAGCTCCAGTCTCTGCAAAATCCTGTTTACGAAAGCATTTTTTTGCTAATCTGTGATTGTTCTGAGGCTTGAAGCTTGTCACCTTGTGCTGCACTGCCCTCTTTGGCCTCTTTTACAGTGAAAAGTTAGGTTGTTTTACAAAAACATTATCAACTTGGCATGCCCTCTGCTTCAAACATACAGCTGGAGACATCCACAGAAGATTAAGGGATATAGGTCACAATTTTCCAAAACACAGAAGAGATTTAGGAGACTTTCATCAAGACTAAGACTTCTAAATAACTTAGCTGCATTGGCAAATCATATCCTTGCTGAGAGAACTCTCTTTAACCTCAATGGCATTTGAGCCTCTCGGTGCCCCAGCAGCGTGAAAAGCCTCCAGTCACGTTTGACGGTATGTCACGTGTCTGTCACCTCTGACTGCAGGATTATTCATGACAAGCAACACGACATAAAGCAAAACTAACTTAATCTACCCTTGGATGGGTTTCACACAGGAGAAGAATACCTAATGTGTCCTGGCCCTGCCAGAATTTTATAAATTATGTAAACCAAATACAAGGACTTTGATTTAAGGGCAAAATCTTTACCAATCCATAACTTCCTTGACCATGATGTGAGCCTTGGTTAAAAAATAGCTCTGATTTAAAGAAGTCTGTATGACTACACCTGATTTTAATGGAGTAGATGGTCATATTCATAAAATCTAACCAGCAACTACCAAGCATTAACATTTCATTCTGCTGCCTACTCTGAAGGGATGCACCATAAGGTTATGCTGATGACTGCTCAACTTCCATGGTCAGAGTGTACTAAAGGAGCCTACTACTTTAATAGTATTTTAAACTGTAATCCATATGATTCTGATTGAAAATCCCGTGTGTGATTCATGAACAGAACCTACTACTAGCAGGACATAATTTTATTTACATGTGGAAAGTAAAACACTCCAAGAAAATCTCTGAAAAGTCAGAATGTGATAAAACCAATGGGGAGAGATGTGAGTTGCCAAGAAGTCAGATCAAATTAATATAAAAGATGTTTAAGTCTTCCACTCAGTTTAAATACACATGTTAAAACTATGGGATAGTTAACACGTTTATATATGTATATGCATATAATCAACAGCAGGAAATTGCAAATTTCAGTTGAATAGGAAGTAGTTGATTAGGACAAAACTTAAAAAGCAAGAGACTTAAACAGTGTCCATCAGCCTTTTTCTTAGCAGTTTAGTTACACATTCAAATAGACACAGTTCAAAAAAGGTCTGATAATTCAGACATATTTAATTCAGCTGGATTCACCTTTAAAAAACTTTATTTATTTACATCTTCTAAATTATTACCATTTATATAATTTGCAGTATAGTTTCCTCTGTACTATCTCACCTATACGTAGAGCAGTTTCTTTAATTGGAAAGCAAACAAACAAACAAACAAAAACTCCATAAAACCTTATTTGTATTTTCACTTGCCATTTCCTCTGAGCATTTCCCACCATACTGCTGTGGCAAGTCCTCTATAGTTACCACAGTATTTCCACATTATTTTCTACATCCTGTGTAGATGCAAGGGGAAATAATTCAAATTGGCTGCAGCCACAGGCTCACATGTGCTTAGCATTAATGTAAAATCAAGGACACATAAAATCATATAATATTAAACTTAACTGTAACATACAGCCAGTTTCCAGTGTTAATATCCACTACATGTGCCTAACATATTGAATTTTAAAATATGTATATATATGTAAACAACTTGGAAGACATGTCTGAGCATATATTTGCACATATACATGCCGACAGATATTTATACATGTATATATATATATGAAAATATACCTGCACACGTACAAAGTAAGGTTATAGAATTTTACTAAAAACTTCCTAACTGGCTGTATTGTCAAACATTTTGCCGAACTGTGCTGTTATAGAAGAAAACCCAAAAGACAGTGCGGTTAAAGAGAGGAAGGTTGGAAAAGTAGTTAAGGCCAGTTCTGAATGAAGGAATGCCTCAGGGTATGAGATTCATTTGTCTTTGTACTAATGGGTTTATGGCTTTCTTTTTAAACAGCCAGCTGGGGCCGGGGAAGGGGTGGGGAGGTGAGGAGGAATTGCTAATCCCGGTTCTCCATCTGCCGTGAGCCAGCGCGGGGCTGGGGATGAGGGGCCGCTGCCTGCCTCACTGCCTGCCCCACTGCCTGCCCCACTGCCTGCCCCACTGCCTGCTCCTCCGCCTGTCCCCTGCTGCCTGTCCCCACTGCCTGTCCCCTGCTGCCTGTCCCCGCCGCCTGTCCCCGCTGCCTGTCCCCGCACTGGACCGTCCCGGCAGCGAGCCACCGGCCGTGGGAAGGTCAGAGCCGTGCAGGACACAAGACGACATGTGCAGAAGGGCATCGATCTGGTCATTTGTGACCAAGGGGGGAATATGTGAAACGCGAATGCCTGCCAGGTCATGGGCGACACAACGCATCCTGCTCAGCAGGGCCCCGGCTGAGTTACCCCGGATTTGTGCTGGAGTGTTACCTTCTGAATTTTACATTTTCCTTCCTTACATTCACACAGGGCCAAACTCACCCCATTCCAAGCATTGCTTTGCCTATGTAGGCTGTAAGCATGCTGTTTTCCTAATTTGCATGAAAGTGCCTGGATATGGAAGGGAAACAGCAAGACGTCTTATCTTTGAAGGGATCTTGAGGCCTTTTGAATTGACTGTTGTTGCAGTCATTATTGTTTAGCATATCCTTGAAGGTTTGGTCTGAGGGACAGCTGGTGGGAATGCAATTTAGCTTGTTAAAATGCAGCAATTATTTGAATATACACCAAGCAGGAAAGCAGAGGCAGAGTGAATTTCCTCTGTTAAAGTGTTACAATATGGGTCTTTTTTAGGGAAAGAGGGGGAAAAAAAAATAGAGGAAAAAGAGGAGCAATGTAATCTGCAGAAAACCATCACAAAAATAAATTCAAATACTTTCAGGCCTGGAAGCAAATTTTTGTGTTGCTGTCTACAATTGTTGAGCTACAGCTTAAATCTGGTTTATTCTTACAAGTTTTGTGCGAGAGAGTGAAGTGAAAGAGAAGTACACAAACCAACCCCCAGTTTGTCAGGGGGTGATTGGCAAAATCTCTGGTGTAAATATGGATACTTCTGTGTGTGCTTATTCACTTGGGGAGGTCTCCGGGGTATTAACCTGATGTTGACCAGCACGGCGTGTCAGTACTTGCAAACACTATTGCAATAGGAGCAAATCACATCCAGCACAGATGGAGCCTTGGAATGACCTTTATAGTTCAGAATTAGAAACAAGGATGCCACAAGCAGCAGCAGTATCACAGTGGATGAGTACAGAGCACGGTGTAAGGCAGTTACCATCCAGTGATTTCTGATCTCTAAGTCACACTCCACTGGCAAAGCTCAGTACAACCTCTGCACCAAAAATTTTGGCTGTGACCTGTGAGGGCTGTGAGAGGTGTAGATTTCTGTGGTCCTGGGTCTGCAGAAACAAGCCAGGAGCATGGCTGTAGCCCCTTGAGTGTACTGGCTGGAGGAAGATGGAACTGTCAGCAGAATATCTGCAGGCAGAGAGAGCAGGCAGGGGAGGGTGAGCACCGGGGAAGCGTGAAACACTGTTGTTTTTCTGAACCGAGACCTACAGGCATAGTAGACACACTGCATTTGGATTTGCACAATCACTCTCAAAGGATATGGAAATTATGTCTTTCCAGAATGCAATCTATCCGCTCCGGTGGGATTAGAAAACGTGTGGAAGGGCTGCCTTGGCGCAAAAGGGCTAACACATCCTACCAGTTCCTGGTGGAGTCTGTGCCATGCCCTTGAGTGCTTGCCAGCTCAGATGCAATCCCTACCTAAACCCTTCCGGAAGACTGGTAGCTTTGCTGTCTTCCTTTCACTGGCCAGGAGCCAAATGCCACAATTTGGTTAAAAGTATGAAGGAAGACCTCCTATGGGGCTGGTTACTGAAACCCAGAAATATCACTGTTATGGAGAGGGCTAGCTGTTACCAGATCAGCAACACATATCTGCTAACGCTGCACATTTCTTTGCATCAGGCATCATTGACATTTTATCCACTGGTTTGTAATAACTCTTTCAATGCCACAGTCCTGCCACAATTGTTCCACTAGCACCTCAGCTCAAAAAATCAGGTGCAAAAGCAGGGGCTAACATGCTAGAGCCGGTGATATCCTTCCAGAGCTTGTGGCATTTCCTGCCTGTAAAAGCGTGGCAATCTGCAGCTTTCCAATGACATTCCAGTTAAATTACATCCCAAGCGGCTTGCCACGAAGGGGTTAACACTGTAGCAGCCTTGCTCGGTGGATCAAATTCTTGCAAGAGCAAGGCTCTCCTTGCTTTGTTCTTTAGTGGGATGCGTTCAGCAAGAGCAGCTTTAACACTGGGGTTTGTTGTCCTGCTTCCACCAGCACCCTTGCTCTTCTCCCTGGATTCAAGGCAGCACAGCTTCAGCAGGGCTCCCTGTTTGCATATCAGAACAATCTCACTCTTTCACGTTGTCCCAGCAGCAGCTTCACACCAGTAGACTCTGCCCCTGTGGGCCCCCGGGTCAGGGACAGCAGCAGCCACCGCCACTTCTGTGCTGTCAGGCGGGACAGGAGGAATGTGCCTGGCCTTGTCACAGGGGAGGGAAGCTTGCGCTCTTGCAAGAAATCTGAACGGATGCCACTTAGCTGGCTCAGAAATTACTCTTCATTGCTAGCTATTGCACAAACAGCCTGTCCAAGCATCCAGTGCTCATCCCAAATCCCTTGCGTACCAACAGCTTTGCCTTTTGTGATCTTGTACACACCATTGGCATCTTTGCTTAAAACCTCACTCAAATATTATGTGAAAATGGTCCAGATCGTTCTCTGGCATTGGGTCCAGCAGGCAGGGGATAGCCTGCAGCTGTGCCACAGAGCTGTGCCAGCCCCAGCCCTAGATGGTCACATCCAGCTTGTCACCAAGACTGCTCTCTCTCTCACTCACTCTGTCTTCTTGACATTTCTTTGCTATTAAAACCACATAAATAGAGTACTGAGCTCACAGCAGTCAAAAGTTTTCTAATGTTTATCACTTGGAACAAATTGCCTTCAGCTGGAAATCTCTGTATCTTACAGCCTGTCCTTAAAAATGTAGGAATTAATGACATCCTATCCCTGAAAGTGTTCAAAGCCAGGTTGGATGGGACTTTGAGCAAGCAGGTCTAGTAGAAGGTGTCCCTGCTCATGGCAGGGGGATGGAACTAGATGGATTTAAGGATCCCTTCCAATCCAAACCATCCCATGATTCTATGATTCTCTGATACCATTGCACGTATGCACAAGATGCCCTCTGTGGAGAATCTGTTGGTAAGCTGAATCGTAGCTGGGAGTAGAAGGTGCCTGGGATATACCCCAAAGCATCAGTGGTGTCAGCATGAGACAGAGGTCCCAGCCCTGCTCTGCCAATGTGAACACCCACAGAGCATAGAAGCAAATGATCTCAACAACAAATACTTTCAAAACTTAAAATACGTTCAGGTGTACATCTGGCCAAGTATCTGAGATGCTGCAATGGAGGGTGTTTAAGGACTTTAAAGCACATGGAAGTTTGAAAACTGAGGACTTTTGGGGAGCTCACTTTGGGAAAACAGACTGCCAGGCAATTTTCACATATATGCCCCCTGGGTAACAAAATGTGCCTCAAGCCCATGGACAAAAGGCACTGAAAATGGCCTCTACAATGGACCACTCTCCTAGGTAAGCAGCTTGGGTTGCCTTCAGAGAAGCAGAAGAAAGCAAATGAACCACCATAGCCTCACCAGAACCATGCAAACAGAGCAGGGCTGCGACAGGGGAGGGGACAGTTCCATGTCCCCCTTCTATTGCCTGCTGCTAACCTGCACTACATCAGGAGGGCAGGTCTATGTCCTCTTTCAGACCTGCTCAGGTCTCAAAAACCTGTTCAAGCTCCCTGGTATCAAACCCCAAAGTGTTTCAAACTGCTGTCTTTGCTTTCTGTCAGGCAGAGGACAAAGGGGGAGGCTGGCAGCACTTTGGCTCTGTCCTGAAACAAGCCCTGAGGACAACATTTTAGGAACCCTGAGGCATTGGTCTGACAGTCAGATCGGTGAAATGGAGCAATAATCGCAATTGTGTCATCCACATTCCTTTGAGTGTCCAAACCCACTTCCTTTTGCATCCTTCCTATTAGCATTCATTTGCTGTGAGCATTCTTGGGAGGTTTTAGTCAAAAATGGCTTGTGGATTGGCCAATTTTAAGCAAGTGCTTTAACTTGATGTGCATTCGAACTAAAACTAAAAGTATTTGTCTCACACAAGTCTGACAGAAGTTCATAGTGACCAAGAGTCCATGACCAGCCAAAACCTATTCCTGGCATCAGCAACCAATGGCTTATGCAGAAGCTGAAGGTTATGAGGAACTAGCTGCAGAATTATCTGAGTATAATTCATAGCCCTGAGCAAATTTAATGGCACATATCTCAACCATGTTTAAATTCAAGTCTGAATAAAGCTAAAGCATGGCAACTGGGTACACGTGGAAAACAATTCCTCTTTAACAGAAAATTCCAAGTTTTCAATCTAAAACCTAAACATTCTCACAGCTTTCAGGAGAAAGACACAACATTGTTAGATTGGCTCCCTAAATCACTTGCTACTCAGAGGTGCATTTTTCAACACAAACTGTCTTAAAGAGGTAAAAAGAATATATTTCAGCAAATTCAGGATCTTTCTTTAGATTCCAGAATGATCTAGACACAACAATGTAAATATCTATTTTTTCATAGCTTCCTGTAACAAGCAGCCCAAGGCTTCCCTCAGGCCCATTAGCTGAATATACCTTGTAGTCTCGGGGATGATCAATTCTGCCCGCCAGAAGTATGAGGCAGAAGCCTGGAGGGGTTACACACCACACCAAATCTTTGTTTGCTTTGCATTAGAGCTTTGACTCTATTGGGTCTGCAGCATTTTTACCCCTTTTTCATCAATTGCTTCTGATGAATTTAAGATTCGCTATCATGCAGGCTACAGATTTAGAACAAATAGCCCTTTCATTTAGTTAATACCAGCAGCATAGCTATAAAGCTGTAATAGTTTACGGCTTTCAGGACATAACCTGCAAACACAGACAATACAAATTATATTACACTGTGTTTTATTGCTCTTTGAGGCCCACTAAGAGGCTCAGTGCTGTTTCACAGTCCAGAGTAGCAGCAGTTCTTTATTCTTTTAACGCACAGCTGAAAAATACTCTAATTCTGTTTCAAAATGGTGTGTTTTCTTTTTTTGTGAGTCTACCCTCAAAACTGCATGTACTTCCCCCACCGTAGGCTGCAACAGCACTCTCCATGCAATTAAAGGGAAGCATACATGCACAGGGAAAAGCACTGTGTGCACAAAGAGCGTCTCCATTTTGAAAAAGGAACAACCACAAACCACACCGTGATAATGGTTTGCAAAGGCATGACATCTGAGAAGACAAAAACCTCGGGAATTACAATTCCCTCCTAAAACACCCGTTGTTTTTTTCAGGTTGTGTGTTCAGATGCCGAAAGGACCATAAAGGCTGCTGGCGGAGCTTCTTAGCCCTGCCCCTTCCTCCCCGGGCCTAAGGCTGCCAGCACAGGGAAGCAGGAAGGAGCCGCCATGTTTTCTTTAAATGGAGGGTCTAAATAAAAAATGAAGGCAATAGAGCTTCAGGAATTGCAAAAGGCCAGAGGGAGTGGGTGAGCACAAGCCAGCCCTGCCTTTTAGAAAGTGAAGAGGCCGTGTACTTGTTCCCGCTGCACCTGCTGCCCGTGCAGCGCTGTGCTATGGCAGAGGCCGGCAGTCGGATCTGCATATCAAATAGCTGATTTGTAGATGAGGTCATTCATTTTGTGGCCTTATGTTTGCTGTGGTGGGGATGGGCTGTTGCCTAGCAGTGGGCCACAAAGTCCCAGCAGGTTTCTTGAGTCAGCAGCCATCCTCTGCTCCCCTCACCACTCCCCTGCCCTCATTGCTAATTCAAACCCAGTTTTGACCTTAATAAATAAAGCTCCAAATCGTTTGACTCGTTCCTAAGTTCAAAGCACGGGTGATGTGCTGTGAATTGACAGCTTCCTTTGATGAAGCATTGGTTTGGTGACTTGATAAGCAAAATACAGGTCCAGAAACCTTGCTACCATGTGAATGGAGGAATGACGGATAGTGCCTGGCTGCAAAAACACCCTCCGAGAGGGTGAGACTGCCTTGGTGCCTGGGTAGGCTGCTAAAGGATGGAAGAGGGGATTAAAAGATCAGCACCACGTTTATATTTAAGTATTTGAATGTCAGAAGCGGTTTTGTAAAATTTAAGCTAGTTTTCATGTATGACTCTCAGAGAATCAATTATGCCTTTCCTGTTAATTTTGACAGCCACTTCACATGGGGCAACTCTCATTTGAAACACTTTTTAAGAGATATTTTCTTCTTTAAAAAGCAGCTAAAGCTACTTACTTGTTATGTGCAGCACACCAAGCTGGTGGAAACAGAAAAAGAAATCAGTCACCGTTTCAAATTAAAAAGAGAAAAAAAAGCAGGGCAAAGAAGATGAAAACATTGGAGTACAAAGCTGCCTTTAGAAATTGCAATACATATATGTTGTCACCAATTGGTGTCTGATAAGTTGGCAGAAACTGTAGTTTAAGTGCTTTTATTTTAGGAGTGATCTACTGACAAAAGACACATGTGCAAACCATGCCATTTAGATGAAGGAGTCATATTCACTTTTTGCAAAGTACAATTTATTTATTTTTTCCAGATTATAATGTTTTCTAGGAAGAAAGGAGTACAAAGACCCCTCAGCCCTAAAACAAAACCAAACATCTCAGCACAAATTGGAGCCTTGATAGCTCAAAGCAAAAGCCTCACAAACATCTATTAGAAGCAGGAAATGTCTAATGGAAAACTTACAAACATCTGATACATGAAAGGGAAGGCACAAAACAGGAAAGCAGAGGCATGAGCAGCTAATTGCTGTAGATTCCTCACAACATTCGCTGAAACACAGCAAGACACATCAGCCAGCTCCTCAGCACTGGGGTATACAACCACCATTAAAGTATTAGTGAGAACATTTGGAAAACAAACGCTTTAAAAAATGCTAATACTTGGGACAGAATGAAGTTAATTATGTTTGTGACTGAATTTATAAAGATGCTTTGAAGGTGGCCAGAGGCATCCTGGCATGATGCTTATCATTTAATCCCAGATACAAAAGCTTGCAAGAGAATAATTTTTTAAAGTATGATTATTATTCACACTGAACCCTAGGTGTAAAAGCAAGCCATATATCTTGCCAGATATTGCATACATACCCAAACTTGCAGTTGAAACTTGCCTTTAGTTTTGATAAGCTTTGGTCTTGTCTAAGAAAAACATGAAGTTCTGTGCAGCGGCAATGCGTTATGCTGGAGCATGGACATGCAGTAAATACACAGCACCTATTCTTGCCCCTTGTAAACGCCTGCTGCTTGTCTTATTTGAATAAAGTTATGCCTACTACTGTCAGAACTGAATTTGGCTCATGGTCTTCATGCAAATTGCCACTTGCCTGAATGTGTGCACCATATTAAGAATGCAAATATGTTTGGACGAGATGATTGTTCCTTTATTTGCTGCACACCCTAATTCACAAGGAGCTGAATCGGGATAGTTTTGGTGTGTGTAAGAAGGCAGACTCAGACAAAAATACATTAAACTGTTTGCAAATAGGTTAATTATGTCAACAGATCTGATTTTAAAAGCAACCCTCTCTAATGTTATATATGTTCTTTCTTGAACATAGCTAACAGAAAAACAAAACAAAACAAAATCACGTTTAAAAAAAGAAATTACTCATTTTTTCAGGATATGAAATGAAGTACCTTGTTCACACATACTGGAAATGAGCTTATGTCCAGAATAACAGTGTTTCCTATCTCTGATGCTTTGAGCTCTGAAGGCCAGAATGTGCCACTTTATCTTTGTCTGAATTTCAACTCACAGACATTCTGTGAAGTTAATCGCTTGTGTTTGTCTATTGGAAAGGCATCCAGTGTTGAGCTGAAGACATCTGGAAATCTAAAAAACAATCCCTCTTTTATACGTTTATAATTTGCTCAAATGAGTGATAACCATGCCCATTAAAAATGTATATCCTATTTCTCATTTGAATTTCTGTGATAGACTTTTTCATTCCTTCTCACTTCCAGCTGTTATTCTGGAACTTTGCCAAGCCCTTCTGTGAGGCACTTCAAAGAAAAATCAAAAATTAACATTTGAGAAAAGAGAAATTAACAGCCCCCCCCACAGTAGCATTTGCTAGATTTCAGAAAGAAAACCTAACCACAACTACAAAATTAATTCAATGAACATGCATATTTTTATTTTGCTTTCAATTTATGTTGCTCACGTTTTAAAAAATATTTAAAATTTTTAGAAGGAAAACCCCTAAAAATTAATTATACTCTATTTCCTACTGAAAAAAAGAAATAAACAAGCAAGAAAAACCCCACAACAAAACAAACCAAGCCCAAGGAATAAAGAAAACACAACAATTTTTGGCCATATATTCATAGCATGCTATTCTTTCCTGTGGGAAAATTCACACATTCCATACACTGAGATATTAAGTTTGAACTTTCAGTCATTTAATTAGTTCTCAATTCAACAAAGCATTTGAGCATGTTTTCGAAGCACAAAGCACTTAAGCGCATTCTTATTCTGAATAGGGGCAGAGTGCTGAATCACACTGGGAGCTCTGAGAGCAGAGCCCAGGGCAGCCTGACAGGGCCACAGAGCTGCAGGGCTCTCACTGGTTTGAGTCCCCAAGAAGGGATATGGTAGCGATTACATCATACTCAGAATTAAAGCCAGGCCTAGTTGGAAAATGTAAAACTTTTTTTGCAGTCTTATGTAACGTCACAAATTCATGACACAAAATTGAAAACACACATATGCCATATGAAAAGAAAAAAAAGACAAAAGAATCCATTAGTGGTTTATATTTGTCCACTTTTGACAAATATAAACCAAATATATTATATAATAATCTGATAAAGCCTTATGTTATAAACTAGGCTTGCACTGGGTTTTGGGTATATGTAACATGAAAATGTAAGTAAATTGACATGCGTACACAACCAGACAGAAGAGTACACAAATGCTTTTTTAAGCCTCTAAAATCTTCAGCTGCAAGGTAGCTGAGGGATACATTCCCACGCAAATATACACACATATACACACTGACACACGTACAGAGGCCAGGTGGATCACAGCAATGTCTTGGAGAAGTAAAAAAGATGATGTTATGTACCAAACAGATATCAAAAACACATTTTCGGTTAAATTAACAATAAGATTACCTTATCAGTAATATTTTCTATCTTTTACAGTTGACGTTTATATCAAAAAGTCTTTTATCTGAAATGTTTTCCCTTTCTACTTCATAATCACTGGGTGTTGGGAAATACATATTATATGCTAAAATAGCAATACTGGCTTTTCTGGTTATTTAACATGATATTTGTGTCTCAAATAAGCCTGTCTGAAATTTAAACAGTCCGTCTTTTGCTTCCAAGACTCCCTGTGATATCAGCAAGCAATGTAGGCTTGACCCATTTCTGGGTAGTCTTTTCAACAAACACCTTTAGCAATGCTAGAGGTAGCAGTCAGTTCTCTATAGAGATAAGTACTTAGCTATTGAAGAAAGCAAAGAATTAATGGGATTCTTAAGAATTTGGGACCTGCCTCCCTGCCACAATTCCACGCTGGTTTACGCTGCTGAAGACTGCTGTAGCCCCAGAATAACAAAATGTTCAACTGGGCTGCTTAGTTTTGTATTCACTTTCTGCATGGCAATTCTTTAATAATGTTTCTTTGTATTGTTTCTGTGTAAAGCTTTAAGGACTGAAAATCAGTCTTACTTTCTGCATATTGTTTCCAGTTCTCAAGACCCAAATTCTGAAAAGAATATACTATATCATATAATGTTCAGACTGAGCAAAAATATCAGGAAAAAGATAAATATTGTTTTATATTTTTTCAGAAATATTTTTCTACCATGAAATTTAAAATATATATAAGGAAACACTGTTTGCAACTCAAAAAACAGATTCCTAATGCAACCCAACCTCAAAAAGTCTATTTACACATATCTAAATCCTGTTTCATATTAACAAAATGGCGAAACTTTTTTTTTTTTTTTTTAAAGAAAGGTGTTTTAAAACACTGTGAAATTCTACCACGGAATGGCTTTTAAGTGGGAAGAAAGGAACCCCTGTGCATTTCCCTGTCTAGGCAGGGCTGCTGGAGCCTGGGGAAGGGGAATGGTTCTTACGCAGAGGAGGACGCCCATGATGTATTCGCCAGCGGGAGATGTCAGCCATTTTTCTGCACACTCCCCCAGCGCAGGCTGGAGCTGCCCTCGCTCCACCATGTCAGCCCATCTGCTTCTCTCCTCGCCCTCAGAGCGCCTCCACTCACGCAAACATCCTCTGCCTTACTACAGGCGTATCAAAAAATGTTTTCTTTAGGGAAGAACCAAGTGAGGAAAAAAAAAAAATCATATTTTCCAAAGAAGACAAAGAAATGCGAAGCTCATCCTGCCTGCCTTGCTTGAGAGAGCTGCTCTGCATTCAGGGGTTAGCCCGGGTGGAGAATGATGCTGTTGTCTCACAAAGGACTCATGTTGAGCTGAATCTTTGATTACAGGACAAGTGCCTGCATTAGGCCCCTCATTGCGCTCACATTCTGCTCCTGCCATTTGTACAAAATTTCTGAGTGATCTCTTTGTGAATACGGACCCCAACTGAATCAAAGATGAGCTCTGTCCTTGTTGTGTCCCCCCCGCCTTATTTTTCAGTGAGCACCACTTTTCTTTTTTCCTGCTCCTCCTCTCTCTGACCCCCTCTCCCTCTCTCCTTTCACCTTGTTTGGAAAAGGGAGTGCTACAGATCTAAAATAAGATCTAATGAATGGTAAACCCTGAAAATAGAAGTAGAGGTGCCTTTGGGTGTGTTTTAAACTTCCCCCTCAAATTCAGTCATGTTCCCTACACAAATGGTGCATAACCTCGTGCTTTTCTTAATAGGATTTATGCTTGTCTTTGCTCTGCACACCCTGCCACGCCAGAGGGAGGACTCCAGAGCTGTGGCCGTAACCATGGCCACTCCTCATTCACCACTCTTGGCAAATTCCTCCTGGTGTAAAAGACAGCGGGAAGGAGAGATGCATCAGCAGATGCACAAACCTGACAACCCTGTGTCTCTCTCAGCAAACCACTGTGTGCCTAAAACCCACTGAATCTGTAGGTATTAACTAAGAATGCTCTTTTAGCAAAACCACCTCTCAACATCTGCAGGGTGAAAAACAAAGCAAATATATAATCAACCTAGATTAAAACCCAGCTTCAGTCAAATGTCACGCAGGCTTCATGCAGGCTCTGGAAGCTGGATTTTTTATGCATCTGCCCAAACTGAAAAGGTTATTTCGTTGTCTTCAAGATGACTCTTGAGCTGAAGGCAGAGTGGAGGGTTGCTGCACTGAAAGAAGGGGAGTTGCTAGGAGATAAGTCCAAGATTTCAGACAGCATTGGTAGGAGTTATCTCTAATTGACAGCTGCTTACCCTAAGGGTCTAATTCTAACCTTGAGACCAAAATCATAATGAGAGGGCAGCTTTCCTTCACCCCTGTTTTCTAGCCAGGGCAAGGAGATTACTGCAGGCTTGTTCTTCTTTGGTTTTTGTTATGCTTCTTTTCGTGGGGCAGTGCTGTGAGGCTCAGGGCCTGCTGTGCTTTCTGAGGCTATAGTTTGCATCAGTGAGCCCTGTCTGATTCATACCACCTGAATAAACTTGCTCTTACAGTTAAGATGGTCTCACTTTTTCTCTCTCTCTTTTTTTTTTTTTTTTGTTTGAAAGGGGGAAGGGTGAAAAGAAATTCTCTTAAACATAAAATGATTTAAAGACTTATTTTTTTAAGCAGGCACTTTAGTGTGCAGTCTATATTTAACCCTTTTTCAGGGGGGCTTAGACTGTCTTTGTTAGTTTTAAATCAAGCCCGTGCTGTTAGCGAGTTGCTGTTATTTAGGACTCAACACCAAACAAAGAGAAACATTCAGAGAAAAGAAATTAAAAGAGTCAGAAAAATAAAGTGAGGCAGGTTTTTTGGATTTTTTTTTGTTGGTTATTTTTTGGGGGTTTTTTTTGTTTGTTTGTTTCTTTAACAGACTAGACTTGCTGGGATGTTGATTATAACAATCTACTTGAAAACTTCAACTTATATTTCAATCAGAACTTTCCTATGAATAGTGGAACAGTATGCAAGAGCCCTAAACAAAATTTTCTTTGTAGCTGTACAAGTAAAAATCTAGCCTTCTTCCTCTGAACTCATTGGAGCTACTCTGGATTTATACTAGGGTGACTGAAAGCATAGTTTGACTAAATATTTCCAGGGAGACAATTAAGAATAGGGAAAGGCAGTCACATTTAGTAACCCATGGCAATAAAAACAAAAAAAAAAGGTAAATTAATCCCCAGGATTTCTTTTTAGAAAATAAATGAATTCCTGAATTCATGACGTGAATGTAATTCCAAGTTCTTGAATCTCAATCACCTTCATGTCCAACAACAAAAATTACATTTTCTGGATTTTTTTTTTTTTAAGTAGGCAAGATCAAGTGAAAATTTATGTCTTTTGGGGAGAATGCAAGCAGGAGCCAGCTCAATGTCCCTACAGGAATTTCTGACACACTTTGGGGCTGAAGCCCCTGTAGCTTAATCCATTTCCCATTCCTCTGCCTAAGAGCAGGCAGTCAAGTGGGGAGCAGAAGCAAACAGCAGCACCACAATGTCTTTCCTGATAGGGGGAGAGGACAGCCCCAGCCCCTTCATCCTCAGCCTCAAAAGCCTGCCAGTTCTGGATGGCATTTTGGGTATATCCACCCTTGAGAAATATGGTGAGACTATGGACTTGCTTCCCAACACCTGACTGCTAGCATTGGTGTTTTCAAAGTTGGCAGTGTGATCATTTGGATTGTATTCTGGTATTCTTGTCCTGTAAGCAGATTCCACTGGGAAAATTAATTTCTGCAGGAATATCTGAATGCCTGCCTGCCAGCCAAAAGGCATAACAAGTGCATTGCAGTGAGTCAGAGAAGAGTCAGCAAGAGAGGCTGGACAGTGATGAAACAGCATAGAGGGAAGCTCAGACCTTGGCATCACTCTCATCTCTGCTCTTGAGGGAATGTATGAAAAAGAGAAAAGACAACATCCAAAGCCCTTAGAAAAATATTCATTAATGAGTCCCATAGAATGAACTCAGAGAAAGGGGTTTTGTGGAGGCTGGAAGAATTTAAACGAGCAGAGATAACCAACCCAGTAGCGCATACATGCATGCCATAACTGCTGGAAACTCAGTAAGCCTCATCTTCATCTTCCTTTTTCTTTTTTTTTTTCCCTATTTAAACTGTTAGGAATATTGGCCTAATATACCAAGTCTGTTTATGAACTGCATATGGCTATTGCCTCTGGAAGTCAGAGACTTTTATATCACTTAAATGGAATTTGTATGTCCTTAAGGATTCAAATAAAATTAAAAATATTGTTCAATGGCATATTTCTAATAATGACTATTTCTACAGCAATTTCACTTATCATTTAATAAGTTGCATGCATTTGAAAGCTAATATTTGTGCTGTGTCTGATGGGCAATTTAAATATGTGCAGCAAATGCTGCAAGGATATTCACAAGGGTTGTGCTCCTGCTTCACAGAATAACTATCTTTTCTTGCTACTTTCTTGTTAAAGTTACCTAAAACAGTTTTTTCTCCATCTGCAGCTATGAGAATAATGAAAATCAATTGCTCCCACAATAAACTGTGATCTTCACAACAGAAAGCCAAAAAAAAGGCAGCACAGAAAAAGAAACATATTTTCTCAGCTTCCAGAACTGCAATGTAAAATTAGGAGAATTATCATGCAACTTCACAGAGACACAAAGAGGTGTGAGGCATCTACGCTCTTTGCATGTGTTACTGTAATAAAACCCTGCACCTGAGTTAGGAAATCTTCCTAAATTTTTGTCTTGTGCACTTCATTTCCTGACCAGGAGAGCAAGTTGACCTTAGGGAGAGAGACAAGATGCTCTACAAATCAAGCTTGTAAAAGCTACTGGCCTCAGGAATAAGAAGAAAGAGACTGAAAATCTCAGGTGTCTGGGACCACATCCTCATTCTCTGAGCCACTACAGTGCAGGTGTTTTCACCAAGCTGGTGTCAGCACTAGATACCTCTGTGCAGCCCCTCATTTGTCAGCTTGTGATGGTCTTTTTCAAGACTATCTAAAAAAGCTTTCAAAATAAACAATTGTGTTTAAAACATAAAAAATAAGAGCAATCAAGAGAGGGTTTAATTCTTCCCAGCGTGAAAGCAGTGTGACTACTGCAAGGCTCCCAGTTTACACCAGTGGAGGTACCTTACATACCACAGTTCCAGTATGTGACCACCTGCTGCAGCATTCTTTAGAATCAGCAAAACTAAGTCTGACCACTGATCATAATGTTGTTGCTCTTATTTTCAGTAGTGACTAAAATATTTGAGTAAAGTTTCCTGAAGGGGTATTCTAAAACACCTTCGTCCTAGCAAAATCTTTTTTGTTCTATCAGTCATTGAAAAATAGTTTATGCTTTTCACAATGATGTATATATTATTATATTTACTCTTTTCCCACCCCCACCCCGAGTTCCTAGAAGTCCTCCTTGACGTACAAAACTGTGTTTTGAAAATTAACATCTTGCTTCCTGCCAGAGACAGTAGATATGCCAGCTGGTAATAGCTGGTTTCTAATTTTTTCTCTTTGTGCTAGAAGGAAAAGAAAAGAAGTAAAAAAAAAAATTGCTGACTTTAGGTCTTAGCCTATCAGATGAAGACTTGCTGGTGCATTAGAGGCCTATTCAAAACAGGGCTTTTCTTGCAACAGGAGCCCCTAACAATTGGTAATGAGGACAGATTCCGAATTGTTTGTGAGCAGCTGCTTAGTAGGTAAGAGCTTGTTTGGATTCAATTGAACAGTGTTTTTAGAAGCAGTTACTGACCCCTGACCCTTCCTACAGACTGGGTTGATGGGATTAGGGAAAGCTAGCGTTCAGCTTACACTTGGCTATAACAAGCTGGCAAGAGATAACATACTTTTTAATTATCAAGTTACACCTCTGCCAAAGTTTTTCTGTGAATTTACCAAATGGGTCAATGAACTATAAGAAATCAAGCTAGGCTATGGGATAATAGTTACATAAGAAAACAGTCTTGGTGGAGATATAATTAATACATTTATATAGGGTTTTTTTCCCCTTTGCAAATATTTCACATTTTCAAATCTTGTTCTACATGGCTTTCATATGCGTTGCAGAGGCATATGTTGCGTGTGGTATTTATGCCAATGCAGTTTAAGGTAAAAAAAAAAAAAAAAAAATAAAGGACTTGAAATATTTCTAAGAGCTGCCAAAAAGGTAGCCAAGGAAAAAAGAGGCAAACATGCAATACATGAAATTTAAATTGAAGCAACAAACTGAATAACATTAAAATTTGAAGCTTAATTTGTTCTACCACTCTGAGGCTGAAGCAATATAACAATACTTACTATTGGCAAGAAACCAACTTGCCTAGCAGCCTACAATCATAAGAAAAGGAAACAATTGCAGCATTATTCACCTGAAACAATCAAAGATAAATTCTGACATATTATTAAAAATTCAAAAGCCGTGGGGATTTCATGTCTTAATTCTAATTAATTAAAACCAAGCCAAAGTTATAAGGTTTAATTATTCTGACTGATTCTTTATCTGTTTTCTTCCATGGCTGAAGTATGAAAAGTTTTCCAGTTCAAGTTTTTCAGGGTCCATAGCTTTCTAAGTTTTCTACACTGTCAGTACATGTCATGTCTGTTAAGGGAGCAGTCAGTTCTAGGAAATTCTTGGTACAATAAACATAAAATTTATACAGACTGACCCTTTCATGGACTACAGAACTTGTTGATAAAATAAGTCATAGTGAGCAGTGCCACTTGGTGAGAAGTACAGGTATGCTGAAAGCCACAGCATGGGTTGGAAACTTGGGTAGATTTGTCAAGGCTGCTTGAAGCACTGACTGTGTTCTCCATTGCTGAAGGGCATGGCAGACCCAACAACCTTCTCAGGAACATTTGGGATTTTTTCTGCTAGTTTTCTCAAATCTCTTTTCTATTAGGGAATGAGCATCTCAAGCTCAGGTTTCACTTCTAGCCACACCAAATTTCCTGTCTCAGCAGGACCAAGTCCCTCATCACTTTAAAACACAGATTATGTTTAGGAATGGAGAGCAGGTTTGGGCTGGGTGAAACACCTGCACACTGAAATCTTCCCCTTATCATGGGAGTTACCACATACAGCATTTTGTGAAGTGTCTTACTGCCTTCTCAGAAATGGCTATACATTTTCTTTCTCACACCCCTTTCAGAATCTGGCTTGTTAATCTCGCTGTTCTAATGGTCAAACACTGTTTAATTTTCATCCTAAAACTATTAATACCTAGTCTATAGCTATTAGTTCCTTTACCAGTAATGCCTTTTAGTTTGAATAGTGTCATCTTTTCCCTGCTGTTTACATCCCTATGTAAATGGCATTCACTTATTGCCTCAAACTTTGTTTTGCTAGGGCAAATAAGCCAAAATTTTAGCCTCTTTTGAAAATGCTATTTCTCTGTCATCCTGATTTTCTCATAAACTGTTTTTAGGCCATTTCTAGTTACATTTTTCTTTCATAATGTGAATGCCCAGAATTGTATGCAGCATTTTGGAGAACATCTCATAAATTTCTGCTGCCATGTAAATAATTCTACCTATATATCTCAAGAACACATCTGCTAAGCTGCCTCCCTGCTGGTTTCACACATCCTCCTCCCATTGGCTATTTGAAAGCGGTCTCCCAGTTTATAAAAGCAATGCAGCTATTGAATTTTGTGCTACTGAATTTTATCCTATTTCTATTACTATAGTCTTCGAGGTAATTTCACTTTTCCTGTATAATAATTTAATAATGTGTTGGCAATGCAAGTGGAGGGTGCAGAAAGAAAGTGTAGCAACAGAAGAGGTATGTGTGCAGAGACCAGCTTTAGTTTAGCTATAGTATAGTGAAATTAGGCTTTCTAGGCTGCCTATGAGCCAAAGGGAAGGAGAACAGCTTTTCTAGGGGTCAAGCTAGAGCAAGAGTTTCATCACCATGTATGAATTGTACTTGGTGGAGTTAGTCTGTCATTTGCCATAGGAATATCCCAGAGACATTATTTCCACTACAGTTTAGTCAGTCTTTGTGAATACTGCAAGCGTCTCCTTAATTTACTTTCTTCACATGTATAGTTATATTGTTTGTCTCCTAGTAGTTTGGGAAATATTATACAGGATAAATATAAACTTACACTCCAGGTGGCTCTGCAGGAGTTCTTCTCTTGCCTGAGACTTTGTCTGCAGCCTGGTGCTGGTAGCTTTATAGGCAGTTCCTTCTGTGCCATACTGCCCTTCTGCTGATCCCAGTTTCTTAAGCATTCTGTTTTTGCAGTGGTAGTGTTCACATTACCTGGTAGGTATCAGTATGTAGTAGAGCATAATTTACCCATGAAAAAACAATATTACAAGGTCTTTGAAACCCTCAGGTCGAATTTCACCAAAATTTGCGCTGCTGAGATCAGGATACAGGATCCTGTAGATCCCAGGATGACTAGTCTTAATGCAAACACTGAATTTGTGTATTCCTGTTATGAGGACTCCCACCTGGCTGGTACATTTATTCCAGCCAATTGCTGTGAGAATTTGAGTTTCACTCATCTATTCTTCCAAATCTGTGAGACTGCAGGTTATCTTAGGAACCTCAATTTTAGTTTAAAAAACTATTTGGGTATAATAGTCACTTCACTTGAAGGTGAATCCTTTCCTGTTTGCTTCCCAATGTGTAATCCCATATTCAAAGCCATGAATTTTATTGGAAACTGAAATTATATTTAGATTTTTTAGCCAAATATAAACCAACTCAAATCAAATATGGAGCTTTCACGTGTACCTCATCCTTATTGCTGTCTTTCCACTTCCTGCCTTTTTCTCCATGTAAGCACATACCTAAAGAAAACTTTAACTATTTAGCCTGATTTCCTTTATGAGGTCATATTCAGTTTAAGTCCCACTACCAAGTCCCACTTTCGCCAAGTCTCACTTTAAACTTGCATTTCTTGACTTCGAAGTCATAGTTTTCTTTGGTGATCAGTCCTTTTTTCCATTCCTTGTAGACTCCCTACTTATGCTTAATGTCATTTTCAAGATGGTTATTCTTCCAGTTAGGCCTGGAAAGTTCTCATACAATATTTTTTTTCTCCCTGCCTGACATACAGATTCCAGATAGCTTTAGCACGTTTGACATGGAGACATTCCAGGCTACCTCCAAACTCTAATCCCCAAGTTCCTCAGTTCAGCCGGTGTCCCTAAATAGTTACCTTGGGCTGCATCCAAACTCAGCAGCTTGCGCAGCCGGCTCGCTGCCTGCAGCCCCAGATAGGGCACAGTGTCAGAGCCAGGTGCCTCTCCCTCCTGACTCACGGGCCCAGATTTCCTTCTCATCGAAATCAAACTTCATCAAGGGAAAGGAGCAGCCTTGTGCCAAGGTTTTGCCCTCATTCCCTTGGGAGATGGCCAAGGCCTATTTCCACATTCGGGGGCTCAGAAGTGCTCCCGACTGTCGCTACTTTGGATGAAGTGCTGTCTTTTTGAAATTAAGAACTTTAAGCGGTTTTAGCTGCATTGTTTTCTTCAACTTTTTGTTGTTGTTTTTCTTTTTAAAACAAATTAAATGCTACACACTGAAGGCTTTGCTAGTTAAAAACAATTCTTATTCAGATGGGTGCATCAATACTATTTGAGCCAGTAGGACTTTTTTCCTCACAACAAGATAATTCTCTGTTATGCATATCTCTAAAATACGTGCAATAATCTTTTCTCATGTCCAGATTAGATTCTGGGATCAATAATAGACTCCTATCAACTTTCCAGAATTCCCACAATATATTTTAGCCTGTAAACACAGGTGTTTTTATCCGAAACCAAGTATTGTTTCAATTAATTTTCTCTTGTTTCTTTACATCTTATGAATATAACTTTCTCGAGAAACACTTTTACCTTGATTTTTTTTCTGTCAGCATATTATGTGTACCACTACAATCACCACTACCGAGATATCATTCAGTGCTTCCAAAACACACGTTGCTCTGCGTTGTTCCCTAGGATTCCCCATTAGAGTAAGAGCCTCTTACCAACTGCACCTGATTCTACATCTAAATTGTACTCTGCATGGCATTTCTACCAACTGTATCCCGCTGCTCATATTGATGTTAACCTTTCCCATGACTGTGGGTGTTAAGACCTACGTTGCCCAGTAGGTATCACAAAGAAAATAGTGCTCTTGGACCTTGTGAAGGGGTCTTCAGTCTGAGTTCCTTTACTGTTGTAAAGGTGTAGACTGTGTGAAGACACATCTGTTTAAAAATATTTACTCTCTATCTTCTAAGGCTAGCCATGTCCCAATGAAGAATTAAATTTTGCATCAGATTGACATATATATTTCTTATCAAATACACAATGTTATATTTTTCAAATTGCAGTGTGGATCTCTACATCTCTCTGTGTATGTAGGTATGAAGAAATGTGAAATATGACCTCTTTTTTCCAATGCATACACAAACTGTGTATCACAAAGAGGATATGGAAGAACTGAGGTTGATAAACACAAAACACTGGATAAGAAGCTATTCTGGCTCCAAGGCAAGGACATACATATTTTTTTTCTCCACACTCACTAATATTTTACTGTAGATTTGCACTAGCAGACCCACGCTTTAGGTTCATGACATGAATTTTACCAGTGAACTTCAGTCAGTTAGTGTTAATTCAACATCCACAGAGAAGCCTGACTGTTAGCTAGAACAGAAACTCTGCTAATATGCTGAAAAAATTTTACTGGAGGCCAGATTGGATGGGGCTTAGAGCTGCCTGGTCTGATGGAAGGTGCCCCTACCTATGGCAGGGTGGTTGGAACTAGGTGATCTTTAAGGTCTCATCCAAATCTGCGGTTTGTGGAAAGTTAACAAGCCAAATTTTATAATACTGAAATAACTGAGGATTTCCATAGTAGTGCAGTTCCTGTGATTCTAGGTTTGCTTTACACCGTTTATAAAGTCAAATGCTTGCATCAATTCTATTTCTCTGTATTGATATGCATACAAATCCAAATAGACACATAAATGTATGGATTAGGGGAACCTTCAGTGACATCATCCTCACACATTCCTGGGTTGCTGCTTACATGTCCTTTCAAAAGACACATCAGTGGTTTTAATTCAGTTGAATTGTAGAAAGGAATTAATTCTGGTGCATCTTTTTAGCTTTATATACATATGAATAGAGGAAAAGAGACTGTTGAAAGCACCGCGTGAAAGTGGTCCAGCATTAAAGTTCCAGATTAATGTTAAAATAGCCAAGAACGATCCTGTGACTCCCAATTAAAATGGATATGTAATTTCCCCAAATACTTGACAATAAAGTAACATAACATAAAGAGTTTAAGTTAGTTACATAATTTTTTTTTGTATATGCACTACCCCTGAGGTTTGTCCTTCAGACTATTTATGTGACTGTCTAGAGGAAGTTTAAATATCTGCATTTAGAGGCCAGATTTTCACAGGTAGCATCTGCTGAAAGTTGCTTACTTTTTGTAGTATTTTACATCTGCTACTAATGCTATAAACAGGGAGAGTGAAAACCAAAAACTATTATTAATAGTGACAGGAACCTTTTAGTCAAGCTCCTTATGTGGTGACAGATATTGTTTATCATATTGTACTTGTTGCTTTAAGGTTCCCCAGTCAGAATGAATCACTCATATAGAAGAAGAGAAACCAGATAACAAACAATGTGATTTGTCTCATAGTAAGCTTTCCTAATCAAAAAATATTGGGAAAAAAAATCCCACAAAAAACCAAAAAAACCCAAAACAAAACAAGAAAACCAAAACAAAACAAAACAACAACCAGATAAGGGCACACCTATTTTCAAAAAACTGCACTGTTTTATTCAGATATCCTTGAGAATATTTTGCAGCTTATATAATATACAGAGAGCTGCACAGTAATATCAGGGATTAAGCCAGAAGCTTTTAAAAATAAAATTTAAAAATCAGTTGATTCTGATTTTCATTAACTTTATTTCTTACTTGGATTCCACTCCCTTACTTGAATTGGTCCCCCATGGCAAAGCTGTTTTTTATTGCACAAAACCACTGCTCTACTGTAACCAAACTGTGTTTTTCTTTTTGAGTTCTTTGTGTGTTTCCAACTTTTCGTTTGACCAAGTAGTATGAATTAGCACAATGAAAAATGACAGGAAAAAGATCTGAGAATTTGTGGTTGGGTTTTTTTAGCTGAACCAAAAGGCTGGCATTTGCAATAATAAATATTTAAAAATTCTTACAGATCTTAGACAGAATTTTTTGCACTTGGCCCAAAACATGTTTGATGATGGATGTAGATGCTTAAAAAGTGGTGTATATACACTTCAAAACAAAATTTCATTTTTCTAGAATACATTTTTAACAATGTTGCTGTGTACAGTTTTAAAATTAAACATTTCTAGTCCTTAATTTCTTTTCAGCCTCCTTTCCTAAAGCATGTTACAAATTTCACTTGTCCCTTTAAGGACATTTTTGGTCAATTTGATCTGACATATGTGAGTGAAGCAAAGATTTTTTTTTTTCAGCTATGTTTCTCCTGCAACAACTGACATGTGAGTTTTGATAAAAAAGAACAAATTCCTCAATTTCTAAACTTGAGATGAACTTGAAAAACACATTTTACTATTCTTTGATGTCTGAGTGTTTTCTTATTTTTCACTTTCTATGTGTTCCTTCACTTCCTTATTTTGATTGAGACCACGAATTTTCATTGATACGTTCTGAGTGCGTTAGTGTTTTACAGAAGCACGATTGAGTCTCTGGAGATTTCCTAGTCCATCCCTCCTGCTAAAGCAGGTTCACCTAAAGCAGGTTGCACAGGATTCATGTCCCAGGTTTTCAATATCTGCTGCCAAGGAAGCACCACAGCCTCTCCGGTCAGTCTGTTCCAGTGCTTGGTCATCCTCAATACAGAGAAGTTTTCCCTCATGTTCTTGTTGAAATTCTGTGTTTCAGTTTGTGCCCATTGCTCCTTGACCTCTCGATGGGCACCACCGAAAAAGATCTGGCCTGTCCTCTTGACACTGCCCTTAAGATACTCGTATGCATCCCCTTTCAGTCATCTCTTGGTGAGGCTGAACAGGCCCAACTCCCTCAGCCTTTCCTTGTAAGACAGAAGCTCCAGTCCCCTCACAATTTTTCTAGCCTTGTATTTGTTCTGCTGCAGGATCTTCCTGTCTCTCTTGTCCTGTGGAGCACAGAATTGGACACAGCACTCCAGATGTTCCTCACCAGGGTGGTGTAGAAGGACAGGATCACCTCCTGTGACCTGCTGGCAAAGCTCTTCCCAATGCACCCCAGGATACCTTTGGCCTTCTTGGCCACAAGGACACACTGCTGGCTCATGAGCAGCTTGTTGTCCACCAGGACCCCCAGGTCCTTCTCCACGGAGCTGCTTCCCAGCAGATCAGCTCCCAGCCTGTAATGATCCATGGGGTTATTCCTCCTCAGATAAAGGACCCTGCACTTGCCTTTGGTCAACTTCATTAGGTTCTTCTCTGCCACATTCCAGCCTGTCCAGGTCTGGCTAAGTGGCAGCACAGTCTTCTGGTGCATCTGATGTACCAGTGCTTTAGTTCATGTCAGGAAAGTACTTTTGAAATACATCTCCCACTAGTCCCTTCTCTGGCTCACAGCATGCAGATGTTTCTGAGTGCCAAGCTCAATTCATTTTGCATGAAATTATACTGGAAAATTTGCTCCAGAGGCACACCCACTGCACTCAAGCCACAAATAGCCATGCAGGCTATGGGATCATGGTAGAGTTAGTCTAACAGTAAATAAAAAGCTCTCAAAATGTGGATGTTAGGTACCAAAGCCCATGCATTTCTGCCTAGAGTCTGCTCTTCTTGGTCCTTTCTGCTTGCTAAGGCAGACATAGCTCCCATATGATACCAATTGTATCAAGCAGATGATAAAATATCATGGAACAAATTTTAGTCATATTGCGATCAGCAGCTAAGTACCTATTCATGTCAGTTGATTCCCTATTGAAAAGCTCTTTTCACCACATATGCCACTAATTTTGCAGAAAAAGGAGATGTGGAAAAGTAACAGTGACCTTTGCAGTCAGATTCAGTAGGAACTTGGGAATTTTTGTGCTGTCCACATTGAATAAACTTTAAATGGATACACATTTTTATGCTTCTCAGTGCTAGCATATTGTCTAAAAGCCTATTCCAAAGTAGGACACATGATTATGTACAATAATGGCTCAAAAGTGAATTTCTTAGTAAAGCCAGTGTAGGTCAAGTAATTTTTCATACTGGTTAAACATTTGTCTTAAGGTTGTGATGCACTGACACTTGTTTATGAAGTTCTTGCACACAAGGATTTGAGAGTGCAAGATAGAAATTTTTAAAAATCCACATTTTTCTGACATATGTAATTAATTAATATGTCATTAATCTACATAATTAAACATTGCCCACTTGCTGTTTGTTCCATAGAACCTCGAACCTTGTTCAAGATCTGATGTTTGATGTTTGCATGAGCAGAAATAGGCAGTGAACTAAATATATATTCCTTGACTGTAGGAAGTGTCTTGGCAAGGGAGAAAATAGCTTTCTCAGAGTCAGTAACAAAATTGATCTTGAAATATCTGCTTATAGATTTAATAGATCCCTTCGTTTAAACCATACCTGTAATATCAGTTCTACTTAGATCTGTCAAATGATTCAGTCCTTAACCTAACAGCAGCAGTTTACACTTTATGTTACTCCATGTAGCTACTTCAGTGTTTTTGAAGAATTCTCTTGCTATTTAAAATATTTTATTTTTTCAGTATAACAAAGTATCTTTCAGTTCAGGAGACACCTCTTCTCTCTTCATATCTAGTGCCATCCCAATAATTTAGAACCAAAAATACGTTTTACTGCAGGTAATTTTCACTGTTGTCCATCCTGCTGAGCTAATACAGCTAGGACAGAGTGAGTAGAATCCTGCTTGTTCTTATGCACAGAATTAATTCCTGTTAGAGGTCCAACCTGTTATACCTGTGTAAACCTACAAAGGGTAATGGGGTTGCACAAGTGTCAGTAAAGGCATAATAGGTTTAATCAAGCATAACAGAAAGTGAATTGCTCTGCAAAATCCTCATTACTATAGACAAAGTGCATTCATCTGTCTCAACTGTTAAGCCATAAGCTGTCTGGGCAAAGGCAGTTCCTCCAACAATGATTCTCATTTCAAGTGAAACCTCTAGGTGACATAGTACAAACAAGTAATGATTATATGATAATGACCTGAACTGACTACTAGACAGGGTATTAGTTTGCTCAACACAGCTGTTTAGGTACAAATGCCCTACAGGTATTCTAGAAATTGCACTGAAAGACAATCAGTGAGGACAGTAAATGTACTGCTTTTAGTTACATTTCCAACAAATGTTGAATTATGTGGGCAGGTTCTTATTCAAGTATGTAGAGTTAATAGTGAGTACTTTTCCCCCCAACAACAGAACACTTTGTATTAGAAAAATCATATCAACTCATATTCAAACATTTTTTAAAAGCTATTAAAATATCCTTGTTGGGTCACCAATATATCAGGCTATGTCTAGGAGAGTGTGAATAAAGATAGGCTCAAATAAACTGAATCTCTCTGTTCATCATTTTCCTTGAATAGTATAAATAGAGGATTAACAGTATATTTGAAGAGATGAGCCATAGTAGACAGTGATATTTTATTATGACATACTGTGACAATGCAACAGAATCTGAAGTATAACTGAGAGCAGATTCTTGTTTATGGAGAAACCATATGTCACATTTTGTTAAGACTAGCATCAATTATGTGAGAATTTGGCCTCCTGGCATCCATGTTACAGTCAAAACTTATTTCTGTACAGATAGGTAGGGTTCAAGGTCTGGTGGACCACTGCAGTCATAACCACAATGCAGGCAACAAGGACTACCCTTATTTTGTCTATTTATGCCTTCCAGTTATTTGGTTTCTTGGCTTTTCCTTTCTCAATGTTGTTGAAGTTTTTCTCCTCACAGTGATGTTTCTGGACTAAGCACTTCACATCAAATATTTCTTTTATATTAACTACATTTCTTTCATAAAATTGAGCATATTGAACTGTTTTTGACTCTAAGTCTGCTCTGCTGTCATGACACCCCACCTGGTGTGCTGCATCTCCCAGTGATAAGGACATGAACCTGTAGAAATGAGTCCGGAGGAGATCCATGGTGATGATCCAATGGCTGGAACACCTGTCTTAAGAAGACAGGGTGAGAGAGCTGGATCTGTTCAGCCTGGAGAAGAAAAAGTTCCTGAATGGCCTAACTGTGGCCTTCCAGTACCTGAAACGAGCCTGCAGGGAAGATGGAGAGACTTTTTTCAAGAGCATGGAGTAATAGGACAAGGGACAATGGCCTCAAACTGAAACAGGGCAGGTTTAAGTTAGATATTAGGAAAATTCTTAATGGTGAGGCACAGGAACAGGTTGCTCAGAGAAGCCATGAAGGCCCCATTTCTTGGAAGTGCTAAAGGACAAGTCGATGGAACTTTGAGAAATCTGGTCTAGTGGAAATGGTAGAAGTGTTGGAACTAGATGGTCTTTAAAATCCCTACCAATGAAACCATTCTGTGATTGCACTAATATAGCACTGAGGCTATGATGGTCTCACTATAAAACAGAAGAAATGTTTATACAGGGAAGCAGTACACACTATTGGATTAATTTATATGGTATGAAAAAGCAGGTGAATTTTTCAATCTTTTGTTATTCTAATGATGTTTCCTCAAATCTTTCCCATTTCACAAATTACTGACAGGGTTTTCCACAACTGTGGCTCCAGTGCTGAGTAATTCTAATGGATACTTCCCAGTTATCCAAGGGACAGTACTAATATTTTTGGTCAGCATGTTACTTTCAGAGAGCATGTTCATCTGGTTGTCCTTGGTGACTCCCAAATTCTCTGAGTTATTTTTATGTAAGTGGGTTTCACCTGACTAGCTAAACAATTACTGACATCCTTTCTTTTTCTCTTCTTTGCTATCCTTATTTGGATGACATTTGCAAACTTCATTAGTAATGATTTTAAAATTGTTGCACTGACTGTGTTGATAATTTTTTTAAACAGTGTAAATCTCCTAGAAGTAACATAATTGCTTAATGATAATTCTTCATGTAAGATTACAATTTAACACCAATCAATAGCTTGTTTCCAATCTATATGGCACACCAACTCAGTTTTATATAACACTGAATTTATTGGCAAAGAAAATTTCATCCAATACCAATCCTGGATATAAGTCTATACTATCAGCCTTTTTGCCTCTTCAAACCGCACTTCCTGAATAATCTGAAAAAGTAATCAAGTGAGTTTGATCACATCTGCTTCCCATCCTTACTGCAGTTGGTTGCATTTGCTTGCATTAATTCTTTATGAATCAATCCTCATATCACATTTTCCAATATTTTGTCAAAGATTAATGCTGGATTGACAGACCTGTAATCACTTGGATCTGTTTATTTCTGCTTTTTGAAATATTCACACAGCACTGGCTTTGTCCAGACATCTGGATCACTGTTTCAAATGTTATTTTAAGATAGTTGTAGTGGTCTAGAGAGGACTGGGACAACTCTTTAAGAACTCCTGAATGCAAGGTGTGCAGATTTATTGATGCTAAATGCACAGCTTTTATACCAGGAAACTGTGCTTTTAGGATATGTCAGGGGAAGAACTCTTCAATTCTTACCAGTAAGGCGCTTCTCATTCTCATTCTCATTCTCATTCTCATTTTCATTCTCATTTTCATTCTCATTTTCATTCGCATTCTCATTCTCATTCTTCTGGTAAAATTATTTCTTTTTCTTAAAGCCTGAACTATAATCTGATCCATGCCCCGGCAATATCACAGACAATAATTGTTGATGTGAGTTAAAATCATACGAGGGAATATGCTGAAAATTAAAGAATTTTAGAAAATTACTCACCACTGCTCAAATCTCTCTCCCAGCCTTGCTTTGTTTACACGTACAAACACAACCCTTGGGGCTGGATGTTGTCCCTGAAGGACTTCAGGACATGGTAGAAACATGGTGGTACAGGGAGCTCTAAGAAGTTGGTGTCCTTTTTCATCCTGCAGCAGACCCTTAGGTGCTCCTCATCCCACTGTCCCTCTACCTGCAGATCCTGTTTATCATCTATAGCTCTGCTTGGAGAGGAATAATCCTCTCCCCAGTTTGTCCACTGTACCGTTCATGGATCAAGGGACCATGCAGACAAAAGTGCCTTGGGTGAGGGCAGCACAGACAGGCAATGTATGCTGTGGGTGAGGTCAGTGTGGTACAGGATCTCACTGCCCTGGTTACTGCAACAGCACAGGGATCTCAGAGCAGAAGAGTCTGAGGATGCTTGTTAATATGCAGATAAAGCCAAGAACCACTGCAGTGCTGGGCTGGAGTGGCATTTGCCTATTTACTCACATTATCTGCTCACATTTTTTGACAAACCACCAGTTTGTCAAAACCACCAAAGTGTATTTTGCCTACTAACTTCCAGTGAGAAGACTTTCTCAACCTTCTGTGCCTCTGGCTGCCAGGCTGGTGATGCTTCTGAGAAGTGTTTAAGGGGACCCCTTCCCAGGAAAGCCCTTTCAGTATATATCAGCACAGCAGCTAGATCATGATGGATATTGGGTTTATGGCAGTCTGTTTATTTTTTAAGCTCAAAAACATCATCCCTAGGTTGTGGGGTGATTTCTTTTTTCCTTTTTTTTTCTTTTTCCTTCTTTTTTCCTTTATTTTTTGCTTTTCCTTTTTTGTTGTTGCCTTTTCAAGAAGCAAAACAAATAAATATGGAAATCACTTTCACAAACAGATCAAACCAAACGAGAATATAAGACAGCTTTCCTCTAATCTTGGAGAAAATCATGCAGCAAAATCACACGACCAAATGTATGGCAATGCAATTGCTCCTTACTACTTTGCCTGAATGTACAGGATGGCTGTTGATCTTGCATTGAAAGGAATCTTTTCCTTGAAAAGGAAAAAAAAAAGAAAAAAAAAAGGCAGTATCAAGTGTATTCTCATTTTCTTAGAAGCTTACGATTTTTATAAAGCAATTGGTTTTCCTTTAACATTGGAATTTACAGTTATTCACTTAGCTGACCAGATTGATGAAGAAAAATAAAAATATACAACTCACCTGAGACCTGGGAAAATTTCTTCAAAAGTGAAAAAAATCACTATAATTTTAGAAAGTACTACTGATTAAGAGGTTTGAGTAAGGGACTGATGCCTTCATCAAGGCTAACAATTTATACCCTTAGGACAGCACGTAGCAGCACAGCTTTGTTGCACTATCTCCCCTTTCAGTGGGCATCACTGTGTTTCTCAGACATTTGTGAGAAGGACTGAGGGACTGTAGCCCACCATTAATTCATTCTGCAATATGGGGAACATCTCCTGATCTTGCAAATTGGAATAATGCACATGTTGAGGATGGAATCCATGATGTGCCCTGCTGACAGTCAGATGTTATCTACCCTTCTCCAGAGCTTCTGCAAATGAATCTCTGGAAAGGGAGATGCATCTGGCATGCCATACCTGAAAGGCTGCTAGAAAACTCTTGCTTAGATGTGGATGCACATTAAATAATTCTGACTTAAGATACACTGTTCATAGCCTTTGGAGAACTGTTTCCACATTGTGGTTAAATAACAGGCTTGGAAAAGGAGGCAGCTCAGTCAGCTGAGTTACAAATTATTTGCAAAAAGCAGAAAATGATAAAATAATACAAATGTCTCAGCTTTCACATCTGAGAACAGCACATATATACAGATATAAAGTCACTATATGATATAGGGTTCTTCTGAAATAGACTGTATTAATGTCTACAAAGCACAGTGGAATTCTTGGATGAAAAAAATGTTCATAATATTGTCCTGGCAGGTTGCAAAAATTTCCCTTGGGGAAATAGAGGCGTTTTTTTTCTTTGTTGGAAAAGGAAAGAACAGGATTATTAGCACACTTTAAACCATGAAATTTTGACGGAAAGCTGCTGTTACCTTTCTCTACATAAAGAGATTGTCTGTAAGGAAATATATTTTCTGCAGTTTTCTGAATAGCTCTGGAACCAAAAGATGAATTAAAGAACACTGCAGGGTCAGTCTCTGTTACAAAGATGAGTCTGTGATTGTTAGCTCCTGAATGAGAAGAAAAGAAAAATTAAACAATCTAGCAATATCTCATCTCCAGCTTGTCTTGCTGTTGGAAATACGTTGTACCCCTCAGCACAAGAGAGTGTGGGAAATCTTCAGTAAGTTACTCATGATTTCTTAAAGCCAAGCAAGTGACAGTCACTGATGGTCAACACTACACTCCATGTGGTGTCCCTGTATTCTCTTTCATCATGAGGTCCTGGTCAGGGACAAGTCAAATAGGAGCCAGCAGTACCCTGGGTGCCAGGAGGGCCAAACCTGTCCTGGGGTGCAACAGGCACAACATCACCAGCCAGGCAAGGGAGAGGATTGTCCTGCTCTGCTCTGCAATGGGGCAGCCTCACCTTGAGTGCTGGGGGCAGTTCTGGGTCCCACAATGCAAGGATATTAAACTATTAAATGTGTCCAAAGGAGGGCAACAAAGATGGTGAAGGACCTTGAGGAGAAGCTGAGGAGTGACTGAGGTCACTTGGTCTGTTTAGCCTGGAGGAGAGGAGACTGAGGTGATTTACAACTTCCTCATGTGAGGAAGAAGAGGGGCAGGCACTGATCTCTCCTGTGTGGTGCCCAGTGACAGGACCTGAGGGAATGACCTAAAGCTGTGTCATGGAGGTTTAGGTTGGATATTAGAAAAAAGGTTCTTCACCCAGAGGGCATTTGGGTGGTGCACAGGCTCCCCAGGGCATTGGTCCCAGCATCAGCCTGACAGAGCTCAACAAATGTTTGGACAATACTCTCAGGCACGTGGTGTGACTCTTGGGGATGGTGCTGTGCAGGAGCAGGAATTGGAATCTGATGATCCTTTTGGGTCCCTTCCAGCTCCTGATGTTCTATAATTCTATGATCCTTGTAGGTCCCTTGCAACTTGGGATATTCTAGGGTTCTAGGATTTCTTGTGTGACTCCCATCTGCAGGGCAAGACATTCACAGATCTGTGAAAAGAGAGCTTTTTTCAGAGTAGACTCCTTTGCTTGATTTACCTTTCTGGCTGCAGAGATTCTGCAGGATCACCTGTTTATTTTGGCAGGAAATCTACTTTGACACCCAGTGAAATGAATCTTTTCCTGAATCACCTTGCAAAACTGCTGGAAGATATGCAAAGAGAAGTTGCCTGGAAAATTCACATTTTGTTCCTCCATATATATTTAAAGTTACAATATACTATATTTAAAGTTCTGCTGAAATGTGTAAAGGGAACCATTACTATAAAAACTACCATATTTCTTCAGAAGTGAGGATTTTATGCGGATCTTGTCTGAGAAAGTGACTCTGGATGATGTCAGTCATAACAACCTTGAAAGGTGGAGAATTTCTCCAGAGAGAAGCCATACATTTGTATATTTGGTAAAAATTAAAATTCTGTTCAGATAAATTATTAAGCCCTTTAAGCCATGGAGACCTCTACAGAACATTCATTCTTACAAAAAAGAGGCTACAAAAGTGATAAATATAGTCCTTGAGAGACAAATTTCATACAAGTGTTTAGTAACAAGCATGTCTAGTTTCACCGACTTCTAGAGAAGAATCATTGCAAAGAAAATTAGAAGGAAGATGGAGGACATACAGAAATATAAATTCTTAGAAGAATAATGTAAAATTTCCTTCCCAATTAAACAACCTGGAAGACAAATTTCCAAGGAATGTTTGAAAAAATAGTTATCATCTTCAAAACCAGATGACCTTACCAGCTCTACTTCTTAACAAAGCCACTTTAACTTTCAGAGCCTGCAAAATTCTCATATACCATAAGTGGAAAGGGAATAGAAAAGAACTTGATATAAAAAAAATTTCTGAGTTCTCTGTGCTTAAGTTCTGCCAAGTAGTCTCTCTGTGTCTCCAAGAAATAGAATGCCCAAATCAGACACAGACACTTAAAAATCTTGTAAAGGAATATATCCTTTTTAATTAATGTGTGAGTCACTGGGCTTGTTGAAAATTAAAAATGGGGTCAGAATTTCCTTCTTGTGCACCATGTAGTGCTTTCAGCTATATTCCTATTGTAAACTCTTGACTGTCCAGGCTTTTTTTTTTTTTTTTTTTTTTTCAACCTCTCAGCTGAAAAAATATATTCCAGATTTAAACTCAGACAATTTTGGGTTCCAAATTTTGGGACCTTGATCAAATCTATTGTTGCAAAATTTCAGAAAACAATGGTTTAGATCCAAAACCAATGTGTGGTGTCAAAATGACAAAAGACATCAGAATTTTCAGCAAAAACAAAGGAAAAAAAATTAATACAGGATTCAGAAAAAATGCAAAACCCCACAGTTTCAAGATCTCAGAATCAATTTGGAGGTTCTAGAATTGTCAGAGAAAGGAAGATAAACTATGGAGAAATTCTTATCCTCTAAGACATCTCCTAAGATTTATCCTCTCCGCCTCTCTAGTTCTCTGCTCTTTAGGTGTTTTTTCTTCCCGTTGTAGTGGTGTCAGTGCTGAGGATGATCTGATAATGCTGAGGATGGTGTGATAATGGTCTGATAATCCTATATAAATAGTTCCTCGTACTTAGGAAACTTCGCCTGAAGCCAAGAGAAATTCCACATTAAGGCTGTGAAATGTTCTTGGAATCAGCTGAAAAAGGTAGGAGAAGGAGGCCAGGTAATTTCCACCCAAATGTGAAATGTCTGCTGGAAACATATATCTGGAGAGTTCCTCATACTATATGTGTAAAACACAAGACTTTTTGCTTGATAAGTACAGGACACAGCTCTGTGCCAAGAAGTAAGATCCGTTCTATCACTTGAAGTGTCTTAAGCTGGGAAATCTCCAAAGCCCTTTCTGCTGAAGATTATTCCAAAGCATCTTCCACTCTGTACACAGTTTGTAGTTGAAAAAGGTGAGTTATCTTTAGGCAACACATTCTACACAGATCTCCTTTCTATTTGACTTTGATATCTTGCTGTGAGCTGGGCAATTCTGTGTCTGCAGGCTTTTACAGCATTCCTTCTGAGATTGCTGGTGTTTGTGGCTCAGACACCTTCCCTGAAAGTATTCCACATACAAACACATATGGCACTTGGGTACGTGATTTAGTGGTGGACTTGGCAGTGTTATGTGAATGGTGGGCTTAAATGTCCTTTCCAATCCAAATGATTCTATGATTCTGTGTCAGGGAGCAGCAACGATGAAAGGGTTGGAAGGAAAGTGCCTGAGGATGTCCCTGCTCAGTTGTTCTCTGACAGGTCTGGTACCATTACTCATGTTCCCCTGTGTGGCCATGGTCTCCTATGGGAAGACTAGCCATGTCTTGTGCAAATGACAGGAAAAAAGTAGAATTCAACATATGAGCATGTGCATGTGTGGGTTAGATTGGGTTAATTTTGTATCAATTCTAAAACAAAGGTAGGAATTTTGAGATAATCTTCTCTTAAAGAATAATTTGAGTCAGATCCAAGAACTATGGGAATCTAAAAAATTACTCCCAAGAGTTGCAGGTCCTGCCTACAGTATACCTATTCTTTACTGGAAATGCTCTATATGATTGCTTCCCATTTATGTATTTAAAAGGGTATTTATTAAAATAGAATTTCTTTTTCAAAGGCTTTTTGGCTCACTCTCTTACAAATGTCCATTTATTTGAATGAGTTTATTTTTGTTAATTCCTCTAAGGACTTTCAAAATTCCAGCCATACTTAATTTCAGTCATCTGCTTCAAACTACAAAATAACTCACATAAGGCTGTCAATATTGGACATTCAAAATCCTTCACTTCATGAAATCTATGGATGTGTAGTAAAATTGAGGGAGGGTTGGTTAGTGACCAACACACAGCAATCCAGCTATAACCCATTATTTGTTGTGTGAAAGAAGACACAGAAGACAGTATATAAGTATATACCAGAAGACAGTATATAAGCAGACAGTGCTGCATTTTTCTTCCTGCTTTCTTTATTTTTTTATTTTCCATTTGTAATATCAGTTAAAAAGCAATAAGTATGCTTATTACTTTTATAAGCTTGCTATGAATTATTTAGCTAAGAAATAATTGAAGAAGGCATGGTAGGGAAAATTACCCACAAAGCCAGCAAAACTGCAAGTCAACCTGCCGTCATTGGACACATAATCATCATTAATTTTAATGAGATGTGGGAGTTTGCAGTTCAGCAAGAGGAGGGGAATGCAGGCACTTCTCAAAAAGCTGCCTGGCATGGTAGGCTACAGGAATTTTACTAGCACTCCAGATCAATAATAGAGAGAGCAGTCAATATTAGTAGACCTCGCAATCATCATTAATTGAAATCTCTCAACCTCCAGTTTGCATAACAAAACAGCGGGTGCCTTAATGAAGAATGCAATATCTTGCAATTCTGACCTCCTGTTACTTCCTCATGGACTACAATGGTTGAAATAGAGGCTGCACCCTCTGCTGCAAACCCCTCTCTGTGCCTCCAATGCCACACACATGCATGCATGCTCCTCATATGTAAATGTTATGTAGGCAAGCAAATAATGCCTAGAAATTAAGTATCAGAATTCAAATAAAGTGAGTCAAGAAACTTTAAAGTGCAACAGCAGAAGAAAACAAACTGCCAAAGAGCCTCATTTTAGTCAAAACTGAAAGTATGGGTATTAGAAAAAATACGTAAGTAAAAAGGTAATTTTCAAATTTGAGATGGAAAAGTTGGGGATTAGAAAGAAATTTTGAACTGGAACAGCTCATATTAAAGCAAATTTTCTGGTTTGGGTCTTATTCTCTCTCTCTTTCTCTCTCTCGTGGAGAGTCATTTGGAAAAGATCAAGGAGGCTAAGACATAATAAGAATCATTTGCTACTTTTCAGCCTAAATGTGAAGATGATTGAAGCCTGCAAGTGTTCTGTCCTGCCATATGTTAGTGTCCGTGTAAAAGAATCTGATGAAGATGATGAGATAACAATTTTCTGGCTGTAATGAGTAAGGGGACTGGGAAATTGCTGGGGAAATTGTGGGATTAAGGCCCATTTATGCCAGAAAATTGCAAAGAAATCTCAGAGCAAATGCAGGAAGGTAGCAGCTGAAGTATTTATTGATTCCACAAATCAGTCTTTTTAAAAAAGCCTGGCAAAAAAGTGCTTCCAGATCTTACAATGCAAATCCATATTCACAATAAATACATTAAAAGTTAGTTATTTTCACCACAATTCTTTCATTCTCTCTATTTTCCTCATGAAGAATATTAATGAGTAAAAATTCTCAGGAATAAATCCCGTTTGTATTCCTGTTTATTTAACTACTTTCTGCTGTTATTTCATGTGGGAGAAGAAAGTATAATGTCCCTTCCAAGTTTCTACCATCTCTTGTGAGTTATTATATTTGATATATTTGATATTTGTGAGTTATTATATTTTTATTATATTTGATAGTTATCATATAACCATGGCACTTGTTTGAAAGCCTTTAAACAAATATCTGATTACAGAATCTAAGATAAAAGTCCAAATTCAAAAGTCTGCAGTTTTCTTTTTTTAAATTTATATTTTATATCTCGCTTCTGGTCTTCATGTAGTCAAGCCTTCCACAACTTTTCCCTTTCTATTTCGGTATTTCTCTTTTTCTCTTTCATCCATTCTTTATGCTTCGACTTGGCATTCTGTGAGAAGAGGTGTAACACTGCTCCTGGTTCACATTGCTTTTGATCTCTCATTGTCTCTCCTATAGATTCTTCTGCAATGGTTTCTCACTCATGCAAGATTAAATATGAGAAATAGCAGACATGATTTTGTTGAAGCTGAGTTAACAGAATTGGGTTTAGTCAGATTGAAAAATTGTTTTTAACTGTTATTGTTTTTCGTCTCCTCAGCACAAAAACAATCCTTGCATAACTTTTTTGTAGTGAAACCAAGAAAGCTGCTATGCCAAAAGAGCCAATACCCCAGCAGATCAGATGTTCAGTGAAGCTGATCTGTGGGAATGAAACAACAAAGTGACTTCAGCCCAATTCCAATGACTTGAGGCTTAACCTTCTGATAAGAAAATTGATAGTTCAGCATTTTCTCTGATACTTCTTTATTCTTCAGGTTTGACCTGGCATTTCTAACCTTAGAATTATTTCTAATCAATTATATACATACAAATACATAAATATATATAATTCTTTTTTCCTAAGGTTGTCAGTGAATCAGCACTGAGTAATGATAAATTGATTTTTATGACACATTTTACCTGAGACTCAAAAATTGCCTTGGCATTTTTCAAGGATGTTAAATTATATTCTTAATGTTAATTCTTAATTCTTCTAATTCCTATAAAGCATTAAAGAAATAAAAGCCCCTAAAAACAAGGGAAAATTTATATAAGACTGACTTGATTTTCCTCATTTGGAAATTTCCTGTTAGAGCAAATAGCTTCATTAATCTAGGATAGGGCAGCCCTCTTGTCTCTGTGGACATGAAGTACCATGATCCCAGGCAGACTTTGGGGAGGAGGAACAAGCTGGCATTTGTTCAAATATGCATTAAAGAAGAGGCTGCCAAAAACTAGAAAATTGCAGAATCTACTCTAAGGGTAATGATAAGGAAAGGAATTAACCATTTTAAGTCTTTATTATTCTGCCAAAGTGATGTAATCCATGTCCTTTTAATGTTTATGTTGAGAACAAATTCATGTATTCCCATTTTTGTTCCTTTTGGTTTTTGTTTCAATCTTCAGCCACAGAAATGAGGTGAGATAAAATTGTAGTGACTAATATGGTCCCAAAGAAAAAAGCAGGCTGTTGAACTGGTTTGGGGAATGTGGATTTCTTTTCATTGAGAAAATTTTATCTTTTAATAATTTTTCTTGAATAAATTGTAGGCACTAATTACTTCCATTTTGCCAACAAAATACAGTTTGGTTAGCAGAGTTTTAATTTCTGTGAAAGAAGATCATAGAGTCAAGGACAATATCCAGCATCACTGCAGGGTGCTATCGGCCCTAGAGAGGGAATCAGGCTCTAGAAGGAGTCTAGGCAAAGATTATTATTGGATGTAATTATAGATTGTTGTCTGAAAATAATTTGTTGACACCTTTTTTTGGTGTTAAGATATTTTCTGACTGGATTTCAAAGAGACTGTTAATTTTGCAGGGAAGTTTTCTACATTGAAAAACAAATAGAAAAATTTATATTTTCTACATGTCCTCTGGATGTTACATATCTTCATATGTTCTATTTCAGAGGCTTCAGGATGCATTCATGACCCACTTTTTTCTCTTCCCAGTGAGTCATTCCAACCACATTATGCAGTGGAGATGAAGGATCTTGACCTCCATAAGATGCTTTTTACCCTCTGAATTCATGACATTACATGAAAGGTCTGCTCAGAGATCCTGACCTGCCTGGAAAACAGGTATAAAAATAATCTATTTTACCCTCCTTTTAATGCAGAATTTTTTGGGTTGAAAATATTTGGGTTCTGGACTAATGTTTATGTAAGTTTATGATTATTTTTGATATGCAAATTTTACCTGCAACTACTTCTAATAAAAAGTTTGTTAAAATGGCCTAAAGAAAGAGAAATAACTCAAAATAACTGAAATAGCAAAAAAAAAAAAAAAAAAAAGAAACCCCAAAAACCTGCTTAAGATGACTCTGAGCAAAACAGAATTTTTTGCTTCTACTTTTTGCTTCATAAATTTATACGAAGATATTTATGATTAACATTATTTTTGTGTCCACCAATGTTAATGCTACCCCCTCCACTGCGTAAAGCTCTGGCAAAAATTCTGAGAGGGTGCACCAGTGTACTACAATTATGACCATGACAATGTCAAAATGTCACTAATAAAATTAGTTAAGATTGGTAGACACAAACATTTTTACATTTCTGTATGATCCCATATTACTTCACTGAGAGCAGGCTTTTTGTGCTTTTGTGTCAGATTTACTACACGTAAGATACATTCAAAATTTGAAATGATCGTCCCTAATTCCCTAATTTTAGTTGGGTTTTTTTGTTCGTTTTGGTTTTTTGGTTTGGTTGGTTTTTTTGGTTTTTGGGTGGATTTTTTTGTTTTGTTTGTTCTTTTGTGTGTGTGTGTGCGTTTAGTTTTGCCTTTTTTGGGTTTTTGTTTTTTGTTTTTTTGTTTTGTTTTGTTTTGGGTTTTTGTTGTTGTTGTTGTTTTTTTGGTTTGGTTTGGTTTTTTTGTTTTTTGGGGTTTTTTTTGTTTTTCTTTTCCCTTTCCCAAATGTGACTAGTTATATTTACAGGTAACTTTTGATTAAATTTGATGGCAACTTTTATAGAGAAAATGGCTATTTTATTTTAATTTGATTTTAATTGAAAAAAAAATTCTTAGCCTTATCATTTGCCTGATCAAGGCTTTCATATGAGAATTTATTTAGGTTTTAAAGCACAGTTCTTCACTGGACTGTATGATCTGATATGTGCAACAAACTACACACATGGCTTATTGAAAGAGTAGGTGCAAAACAAAATAGGATCAGAAGGAAAAGTGAGCTAAAGCTCTCAATCTGTAGGGCAAGCAGCATTTGTTGCACAGATATTTTCAGGAGAGGTCAGCCTGTTTGGTTTTTACTTCCTTCTCCTTCTTTCCCTTTTTTTTTTTTACTAAAAAGTGCAAATTGCACGCTGTCATGTGTTAGGGGATAATGTGCATGCACACAAGCCATCTCTCTGGAACATATTTCACATCATTTTAGTCTCACTTTGCTCACAGAGCTTCTCATTATGATCAGTACCAGTTTCTTTTTTACTACTCAGCACAAGAGCTGTAGGGCTGGTAACTGCTAGCAAAACACTGAATGAGAAATATTTGTCATCCAATATTCTGCACATGCTGTAAGAAGAAAAAGGGAAAAAGAAAATATACTCACTGGAAAAAAACCCACACGTCATTAATGATGGCTCTGAAGGATTTTTAAAGGGTTGCTTTGCCATTTTTCTTTTTAAAAACCCAATAACAGTATTCCAACAGCCACAAAATTATCAGGTTTTGTCAATAAGGTTTCTTGAAAACACTGTTTTCTCTTATGACATATTAAAAGTGTTCATCGTTCAGTATGTCTGAACTTAACTGTAGAGAGAAATCTAGTTGCATTTTTTAGACACATTAATTAATTGGGATTTTCCTCCAGAAAATGTGAGAGTTGATAAAGACTGTGTCACATCAGTTATGTACCAAGTCAAAAAAGGTTTAGTAGCAGAAAAAATAGTTTGTGGCAATCAAAGCAACAAAAGTATGGAGCCAGCAGTTTTCACTGTTTTTTTTTAATAAAAGGTAGCACCAAGTTTAAAACTTTCAATCATAAGTATAATACAAGGACTGGTTTTGTCTGCCATATTGTTTATTCAATTTTTAAAGAGGACATTTTATAAATAAAAATACTTTTTTTTTAAGGGCAAGCATGATAAAAAGTTTAATAGATATCTGTTCTGGATTCAGAAGGGTCATTGTTTTGAAAATGGAGCTGCTTGAAAGTACTCAAAGTTTATTTTAATTTTTTGATATTTTTGCACTCAAGATGAAATGAGATGATGATGTCAATCCCATTTGGTAGGCAGTGATTCTCCACTGTATCTGGCATTAATTAATTCTCTTTTTAGCAGGATCAACAATCAGAACAGAGACTGAATAGGCGAGGAATATCTTTGTGGAAATCAATGAATGGCATGGGGGAAAATAAGCCTGAGAGCAGAAAGAACCCCAATAAATATAGTTCATTATTCATTTCACTTAATTGCTGTGGAAAATAAGTGCCTTTGAACTTTCTAAGCCATTAGCAGAAGACACTCAACTCCTGTATTGAAGAGAAGAGTGATTAATACTTAAGCGTTTCTCTGTATCCTGAAGATGTATGAAATGATGGTCCCAGCACTGGGAGCTTTCATTACTGGACAGCAATCAAACTGTTTCAAAAGGATCAGGTGGGAAGGAGAAAAAGACGTGTTTCCTGGAATTCAGAGTTAAAATAAGGCTTTCATTTTGCAATTAGTTTAAAGGATACTAAAAGACTCTGCAAAAGAATATCTAAGCTGCAAATAAATTCAATTAGCTGTTGCTGCTCCTCTCAACTCAACAATTTTGCTACCTGTAAGGAAAATCTTGTCCTTCTTCTCACTACCACTCACTCTGGTCCACTTTTGCCATTTGCCACAGGCTGGGGTAGACCTGACCCTCAAGCCATGCAGATCTTCTTAGACAGACCTGGACCCTTGAAATAAGGTCTCTCACACTCGGTAATCAACATGCAACCGCAGGTGACAAGACACTACATATCATTATCCAGTGATATTCCACAAATCTGGGACCCATTGTTATAATGAGGATATCCCAAGCTTCTGGTGAATCTAGACCCTGAAGAAATTGTGTTTTCAAATCAATGTAAAATTAAGGCAAGTTTCTTATTATTTCATGTGGATCACAAAATCATTTTCAGTAGGAATGAAGTGCCCTTTATACGGGACTGTCACCAATATGAAATTGAGGAGATGGCTTTAAACTATTTAATTTGATGTCTGATGTCACTAATCTGGTTTTGTGTTCTTAAAGTTTTCCAGTTTTACTTTTGTTCTTAAAGTATTAATTGAAGTTATTTTATTTTTTTAAATTAATAATGTATGTTTCTTTGGATCCATAAAATCTGAATTTGCATCTGAATGTCTTTAAAATTCTGAAAAAATTAAAACTAATATTCTATTTCTGTACTATGAGTTATTCAATCCATCTAGATAAATACAAAATGCTTCTTGATTATTCATCAAATCTATAATTTGTAGACATAACACACTCAGAGAAATTAAATAGGTCATATGTAGAAATTTTTCAGAAATGAAAGTTTTCCAATGTGTTAAAAATATCACAAGTCCACTGCATGTCATCAGTGTTACGCCACAGTTTATAACAACAAGAATTTAATAACCATTTATGGCAACTATTTTATGTAGCATTTGACAATGCACATTCACCCTCAGTTTGTCAGAGGGCAAACCAGCACAGAACACAAGAATGTTCAGGGACATTTACCTGCACTGCAGGACACAGTTTAGGGAAGAACTGTGATGCATGTGTACAACTAGTAATGTAATTTCTTTGTTTAATTTCCATTAGTAGAAACATTGACATAGACCAACCAGACCAAGTAAAACTTAATTTTTGAATTACTTTTCTGAATACAAAATATGAGAGTTAATAAGTAGCTGGAAGAAGATGGATAAAGCTGCCCAGCTTTCTTCTTTTCCTGCTGTGTTAAGTATTGGTGTGTTTGAATGCCAGCATAACATGAAGGCATAAACCAACAATTTTTGACCACTGTTTACATTAAGAAGTTTATATGTCTTAAACTATAAAAAACCAGAATTTTCTTAAAAAAATTAGAATGATAAAATTATACCCTTGTTTAAAGAATCATACCTACAACAGGTTACTCAGGACCATATCTGGTTTGGTTTTGAATATCCCCAAAGATGGAGACTCCATGGCCTCTCTGGGCAACTGTTGCCAGTGTTTGATCATGTTTACAATAAAAAACCTTTTCCTCACAATTAAATTGAATTTCCTGTATTACAGGAAATAGCTGCATTTGAGAGAGTCCAATAGAGCAAGGAATGTAAAAAGACTATTTTCTAAGAGGAAGTATTTTTTGGACCAAGATATAAGCTGTTTGTGAAAGGAAAACCATAAAAAATATCTGTGATTCAAGACTAATATCTACTTGAGGTTATTCAAATACTTGTAAAACATCCATTATAATATCTTTTACAGGTATGTGTGTCTACACTATCGTAAAAGTCAGGTCCCTCCTTTATTCCAATCTCTTCATCATGCTCTCTGTGTGTGTACTTCACACCTCAGCTCTCTTTCACAGTAAAGCAGTTAGACCTTTCTGGGATGAAAGTTGGTGGCAATTCTGTGAACATTTGCTCTGTTGGGCTGTAAAACACTTCTCACTTAATTTCAAACATCTTGAACTGGGAAAACAAACAAAAAGCCAGACAACCATTCAACCAAAACAAACAAACCAAAGCCCCACAGGTGGGCTAGCAGAAATCTGGCTTAAACAGTGCACACTTTAGCTACAACCAGTTTGCTCTTGAAGCAATTAGCAGTAACATTCATGGCTATGTGCCATTCAGAATCATAGAGTTTGGGGGTCAAGGACTGCGGTGAACGTCCTAAGCAGTGCAGGTGTAGCTGTAGAAATATTAGGTGTTCGGAAAGCTTTGAGATCAGGTATTTATCTCTTATGAGAGTAACAATTCTTGCTGAAGTTAAGGAGCTTTTCAAACTCTTATGTTCTGTAGCTGAAGACAGACCCAAACAGGATGAAGGTAAGGTCCTTTGTACAAACTGACACATCCATGGGGTGTATGACCAAAGCAACAAAATAATATGAAAGAGAAAGATTGAGGAGGAACAGTGTTGATACATAATTAAAGATAACTCTCTTCCTATGCATCTTATCACCACTCCTTTCAGGTTTCCCAAGGATTATAAATCTTAGTTTAATGCAATGGTTGTTTAAATGTCTTCTTTACCTAAGTAATGTTGCCAGTGGAATATTGCTAGGTTTCAGAGAATCTGAGACTCAAAAATTGTTAGCTGTGGTTACAGCTGACTGATGCATGCATGGACTTCACTGTCAAAGACAGGTGGGTTTTCATTTAGGAGCCATTAACGTGCTTGGTCTGTCCCAGAAAAAAAGACAACTGTGAAGGTGACAATGCAGTTTCACCACAAGACAAGATCACCAGTGTTACACTGTACCTCAAACTCTTTTTGAGTAATTGATTGTGAAAAAAAAATAAACCATGTCTTTCCAGCTGTTTTGCTTTAGAGCAAGGCAATATGCCAGTTGCTCAAAGTGAAAAATAAACCTTTTGAGCAGTGAGTTCAAGGCTTATGCCTGTAGAGTTATCGAAGTGCTACACTTGCAAAGTCATTGCAGCACATCTCATCCTTCTCTATTCTCTGAATTCTGTTGCTTCAGAAACTTTTTCACAGAGATGCAAAAGCTGGCATTGTCACCTGAGAAGTTTTGGAATGGCTTTGTTTTCCTAAACTTGGAATCTTTCAACCTGACCTTCATTGCTTATCTGAGGTTAGGGATGGAGATGGAGCTGGTTGTGTTTGCCAGTCATCAGAAGCAAGCAGCTGGAGATCTTCAGCCTGCATTACTTTCTTGAAAGTGTTTTTCTCTTTTGCTTTGCCTCTCTGGGGTTAGTGAGGAATGCCAGTTAAGTGTCTAGAATTAAATGCAAGCAAACAAAGCTTTGGAATGGAAGGTGTCAAGAGGATGGACCAACCAATAGAACAAGAGGCAATGGGCAGAAACGGAGGCACAGGAAGTTCCACCTGAACATGAGGAAGAACTTCTTTACTGTGTGGGTGACTGAGCACTGGGAAACATGGCCCAGAGGGTTTGTGGAGCCTCCCTCTTTATTCAAGAACCATCTGGACACAATCCTGTGCCATGGGCTCTAGGATGACCCTGCTTAAGCAGAGAGGTTGGAGTGGACAATACTCTGTGATCCCTTCCAGCCTGATGCACTCTGTGATTCCATGATTCCCCCAAACAAGAACACTCCATTTTATAATCTGTTCATTCTTTCTAGATTGACAGTTCTCTGAAATTATCTGCGTATTATTCTCAGTGCTAGAAGGTGAATTAGTGAATTGCCAGTGCAGAAAGAAATTTAAGGAAAACCTATCAATATGCACCCTCTTGACAAAAAGATGATTTTTCAATTAAAAGTAATAGAAACTCTCAAACTTCCTAAGTAATTTTGAACTAAAAAAAAATAATTAAAAAAAACCAAAACAACAAAACAACAACAACAAAAAAACCCCAACCGAGCTTGTAGAGAAGTTGTGGCTTTTGGTTAATTACATAACAAAACAGTACCTTCTTCAGAGAGGATTGTCATTTCTTACTTCTAATAAAGTTGTTTATTGACAACTGCAAAACTTCTTCTTCTTAAAATTACTTCTGAGAAAAGTGAATAAAAGAGATCACTTTTTAAAAATGAAAATTATTTTGTTTCCCTTCTATTTTAATCACAAGCTATTGTGAACAAAGTCCTTATGCTTTGGTGATTCCCATATCCTTTCCGTGTCCTTGCCTTGAGTCAGATTTGCAGATCAGAGTTAAATAAAATTTATCCCATTTCCTGTTATGGTGGATGCAACAAGAACCACTGCCTGTTCTAGCTTTAAAAGTGTCCTGGTATAGCCAGACTAAAACCAACAGTGAAAACAGTGGGAATATTTTCATTCACCTGTGTAGGCACTAGATGGTGATTAGGATCCACATCCATCCCAGGCTGGCCCCTGGTCTATAGGTCTCCTTCCAAAGCCGTCCCTGTCACCTGTGTATCTTCTAGTACTGTGTTGAGATCACAGCAATATCTCACTTCTAACTTCATGTTGGATCAAACAAAACAACAATTACCCAAAGTGGAGAGCAATACTGAGTCGAAGCCAGTCTCTCCAGGCCTGGAAACAGCCAGCTCTATAACACAGTGCCCTGCTTGGTGTAGTCTGTGTGTTGAGGGTGTTGGGGAAGGCTGAGCAGCAGAGGAGCTGAGAGGTGCACTCTGCCACAAGGAACTGTACTTTTAAATGTTTGGTAAGTAACAGGGAGAAATTCTGCTTGCCTAAAAGAATTGAGAATATTTTGAGTTTGAAGTGCTCTTTAAGAAGTTAAATTCCCTTGAACATTTTTGAGTATTTTCTTCACTGAAGCTCAGTTCCTAAGATATGGTATACATGGTGGGACTGTGTATAAAAGGACTAGATGTTTATACATAGACTGGGAACAACTCTAGTCCAGCAACACATATGGCCTGATTGTCTAAAAGGTAGTTACAAGCGTGTGCAAGAATTTCTCCAGCTTCAATGAAACCTGTCTGTACCACTTGGATTTAAACTGAACAAGAATTTTAAAAGTGCAAATTCAAGGAAACTCAACTTTCAGCTTTCCATAACTCTGCAGAATGAAGTGTCCAGGAGAGATTCTCATAGGGGTTTCAAAAGACTCAGAACTGCACATTCATATGTTTCTTCTATTTCAACCATGCCCTGAAGTCTTCACAAAAAACTGGGATCCTGTTGTGTCTGGTATTGAAGAACCTCACAGGAAGGTATCGCTCATACACTGTATTGTTCTGTCTGTCCACTCTGTAATTAGCTGTTCAACTCATCTACTAACACTTATTATACCAACAGGTTTTTTGATTCCTACATGTTTCTAGAATTGCCACACTGCAGCAAAGGCTGTGTAAAAGAAATCCTGAGAAAAAAATGAGGCTAAGTGTCCTTTTAAGCTCATTATCAAATCTCAGAGTAATTCTAAAAGCTCTAAAAGCTCCCAGAACAATGATGTCAATAATAATGTTCTGTGAACGCTTTTTTGTAGCTGCTAGTAAGACTGCAGAATGATGCATCATCATTTGTTATTGCTTGGGTTTCAGAAGAATCCATAATGTGCTAAATGCTTCTTCTGTGCAAGTAAAAACATAGTCTTTACCTAGAAAAGAGGGAATAAGGACTAAAAGAAGAGAAAAAGACAAAGGAAATAGTGTGATATATTTTCCTTATTCTTAGATAACCCCAATACTACCTGGACAATCTGGGTTTTTTTCTTTCACATAGAGTCTAAGACACTTTCACTGGGCCCTTTTTCACTTGTATCCAATCTCTTTTTTCAACTTGTGTTCATTCATGGAATAAATGAGACCAATAAGCAAAATGGATTAAATATCATGGTCTGAACACCACTGAAATCAGTAAAAGACTTTCTGCTAAGTCCAGTTGGCTACAGACTATAGTTTAATTGGCCAGGTGCATTTAAGTGTCACCATTTCCTTTAAATTAATTTTAAATATAGATAAAGAAAATGATCATAATTGGCCCAGATTCTATTTCTGGGAAATCCAATCTGAACACTACAGACTGAAATACCTTCCTCAAAAGAGATGAAGTTTTCGTGCATGGGAGAGAAATGGGAGTCAAACAAGCATATAGTTCTGGTTATTACTGTTAAAGTTTGTTCAGTAATATTACCTATCTATTTCTGAATTCTTCAGTCTATTAACTGCTTGTCACCATACATTTCTAAAGCAATTACTACTTTCTTGACACTCTGAATTGTTAATATTTTTGTTGTTATTAATATTAATTCCAAACAGTGGCAAAACAAATTGGGTGTCCCTCATACAAAAAGTGAGGCATGTGTTTTGACTGTCATGAGTGGATCCTTTTGCTGTGTTTGTGATTTGAAGTGTGGTATTGACACCAGCACAAATACCAACACCAGTGCTGCTGATAATTGTTGTGGTGGGCAAGTGTCACATCTGGCAAGTGAGAGCAGATCTCACCTCTGCACATAGAAGAGCGTGTTTTTTAATGAGTTATTTCACACATTATGTGAGGCTGTAAAATTGTGACTGAATTGTATGGAGAATATGTGCATCATCTGTGAGTGCCCTCTACAGAAATCCTTCAAAAGAGATGAAGAAATTTTTAGATCCTTAGAACTAAGTGAATTTCTGAACTAATAGAACAATTAGAAAATGCAGATTGTCCTCTCTCATTCTGGCTAAAAAACACCAGAAACTCAAATAGACTGGATCCCTGGCACCTTCCTTCCCTGGCTGGAAGTACTGTAGCCCTGTCAGTCCACATGATAAGGTATATTTTCTCAGAAAGGTCAGGTAAAACAGGCATGCCTGTGTGCAGTCCTTTGGAAATTGGAATCATGTCTGACAGATTTTCCACTGAAGCAAAATGTGTGTGGTATGCTAGGTATCAGTTATCTTATTTACTTTTTTCTTTATGGAGACAGGAGGTTACCAATATGATTTTTACTTTTAAACTTGGTCATCTTCTTTTCTTATTTTTTGCACCAACAATAATATTTTTACTCACTCTACTTCTGGAATAAATATTCCTGTATGGGTTCACTTCAAACCATGACCAGGATGAGTGATGGATTCTCATATTGCCAATAACATACACAGATTAACATATCTATCAAATGTCATATTAAAATCCTGTAAATAATATTCTTTTTCTTGTCACTCATAAAGCCAGCAACTATGATTTTGTATTTGGAAGTGTAAGAAGTATATTTCTCCCTCTCCTCCTCTCCATGCTCCTCATCTCCTTTTGCTTTGGTGGGACAAACACAAAAGTCTGAAGGCACAAACCATTCCATTTTGCACTCTCTTCTATCCCATTCTACAAAATGCATCTTGCTGCTGCACCTTGGATCCTTTATCCACAGCTAGGAAACAATGACTCTTAAAAGAAAGAGATGAATGTTCTGTATGTGGAATGTAAGGGAGAGAGCAATATTAGCACACTGCCAGTGTTAGTCCCCTTGCCTTTTTGAACAGATAGTGTCAATGTCTATCTGGGATGGATGACTCAAGCTCAGTGGGTGTGCAGATGACAGTTCAGGCTTATGTGCACAAAACACCTTTTATTCCATGATTCAGCCCATCTCCGGTCTGCCAGCGTAGCTGTGGCTGCAGCTTCTGTCACATCCTTCCCCTTAGATGATTTCCCTTTATGAAGTCATGCTGCTTCTGTTTAAAGAGACAGCACAGAGAGATGTCTTCACTCTTTCTGAAGTCTCATCTTTGCCTATATTTGCTCTTAACGTCCTCACAAACTGTAAAACACACTTCAATTTTCACAAAAACTTGTGCACGCAGGAATCCACTCTGGAAACAGGAGGCAGAGTCCTCTTTATCTTGACCAGTCACAGCAGTCTCACATGGGCTCCAGGTAGCCTGTGTCATTGCAAGGCAATTGCTGACAACCATTCAGTAAATTTATGGTCAAATAGGAGATGGCCACTGAAGAACCAGTGCTGATTCATGGAAAGTCTGGTGGGCAGTCACTGATTTGTCCTTTAATGAGCCAAACCAGCTTCAGCCAGAAGGTGGACATTTGGTTTGTAATTATTCAAGGCTAGCTGCCAAGGGAAATCCTCAAAACTTCTCAGTCATCATTTTTTTGGCTACTTGTGTCATCTTTAATACCACTGAAGGAACTTTTGTGTTAAATATTGTGGCACTAAACGGGAGTTTCTTATTTAAAGATGCTTGTGTTGTAAGCTGCAGGCAAGGGGTTTGCCAGGGGTATCTGATGTTCCCATCACTGAACAGGGATATAACCCTGCAGGTACCTGTCCCACTGATAAGTATTGAATTACCCTGCTACCATGAACCTTTTTAATGAAACATTAGCAGCTTTGGGAACCTGACAGATTTTATCTATGATTACTTCAACACAGGTTATATGAAGAAAGTAAGCTGAAAGACAGAAATATGTTTTGGTATTTATTTTAATTCCAGAATAATTGTGCTAACCAGAGAGGTACCTTCCAGGCAGATATTCGAATCATGTGAGAGTTCACATGCCAATTGTAAGATTAATGGGCTCACATGCCAATGAAGCACTCTCACTTTCACTCTTTCATGCCCAGGACTAAAAGCACCAGCTCTTCAATGGTAAAGCTGAAGCTACACCGTTCCTTAGCTGCAAAGGTTTACTCTTGTGGGATTTTTCAGAGATTATATCACTAATTCACCAAACAATCTGTTTAGCTTTATCCTTTTCATGTTATAGTAAAGGGTTTAGCCCTTTTCTCCTCACATAGGCAAACCCCATAATTTACACATCTAGGGTATATGGCACCATTGCTCTGAGGAGCATTTTCATCCTGCTTCTGATGAGGCACTAAACAGAAAACACTTCTCTTAAACAAATGACTCCTGGCTTGCTTATAAGAAGTGACATTTCAGTCTGCCCTGGATAATAGACCACGAGTCAATTTAGTGTCAAAAAATAGCAAATTGCTTGCCTATATGAAAGGTTTTTTAGTTTTGTTTTCCTTCAGTGGCAGTCAAGCTGGTTGTGATTCTATCTCCACCAGGAGAAAGGCCTTTATTTTGTCTTATTAAATGAAAGCTGAGGTTATCACTGACATCACAGGCTAGTCCTAATGTCTTTTACAATGGCCTAATGGCCAGCCTGAGAGACTCCCTGGGCCACATTCTCAGGCTGTATAAACTAATGAACAACTGAACCCTGTATTTTTAGTACTTCTTTTCCCCCATATGCTCTTTTCCACCCAATAGCAAGTTACAGCATAAGGTTGTTTCCTGTGCCTGAGATTTGGCCCCACAGTTTTCATACAATTACCCATTTTTAAATAAGTTCCTGCTTGAAATCTCCAACGTCCAGGTTCAGAAGGTTGGATTCAGGGTGTTCATGAGTATAGGTTGATCTTCTTACTCAACTTTGCCTGCACCTGTTTGTAGGGTTATGCCTGAGCATGTTTTAGGAATTTTCTCCAACAGCTTATCACTGATTTTGTGGAACCCAAATTACCTTCATTCTCTTTGAATTTTATGGAAAGAAATAAAACATAATAAAATATTGTTCCCAAAAGAGTAGTTGTGTAGTATAATCTGTATTTCTCTTCTATTTCAGGCTGTCTCATGAGGACAGTATGTTGCCAAGGTTATACAGCTATAATCATCATGTATTTATGCAAAATAAGAACTGTGTGATAGTGCAACATTAAACATGATGAGATTCTTTTTAAAAGGAAAATACAAATGAACATAGGCCATTTCTTCTAATACTTCCTTTCTGTAGAAGTTCAAACAGAAGCTTTAGCCAAACACCATCATGTGTCCATTTCTTTATTACTCTACCAGTGTTGATAGGCTACGGCATTTAGTGTCTTTGCACAACTATTAAATACATCAATTTTTAGGTCACAAAATGCTCTTTGTGAGAAACTCAAATAAGCTCCAAAAGCATCTATATTTTACAAATACACATGGTAAAACACTCAAGAGGTTATAGCTGGAACCAACGACACCAAAACTACGATTTGGATTTATTAACCAGTGTGTGTAGTATCTCCTAAAAAATATCAAATTCTCTTATCTTCCAATCAGTCACAGAACAGAGCCCTCAACTGTTATCTTACTCCCTAAAAGTTCTTCCTGTACAGGAAAGGAGGAGGACCAGACAACCAGATTCACTGGTTCCCACCTGTGCTGGCTCTAGGGACAGGGAAACCGCCCTCTCTGCTCCCTAACTCGGGGTGTGGATGCAGTTCCACACTCCTCTTTTGTAGATACAATGGAGATGCTGCCTTGTCCATGTAGGATCATAACAACATTCAGAAACACAAGGGCACCTCCCAGCTTAGACAGTTTTGTAGTGTGGCAGAACACCAGAACAGGTTTGCTGAACAAGGTCCAAACCCATCCTGCTGCCATCCCACCTCTGGCAATGACAGGGTGGGTGCCTGAGGCAATACAGAGGAAGGTGGAGGCATGTACTGACATTTCCCCAAAACACGCTCCACCAGCTAAACCTCAGAGGCTTCCTGTGCCAAGTGTGCTTTCTAGGTGTTTCCATTCCTAGATTTATCTTCCTTGTTTATTCTCCCCTTGAATCTAAGAGAGCACCAAAAACATCCTGTAGACACTATTTTTTTTACTGGGATGAAATGGTGAGCAAACCATCCTTTATGTACTGTCTCAACAACACTCAAAATTTCTTGGGAACTTCTACTCCTCTAGAATTTTTCCCTCTTCACAGTGTGATCACTTAGTTTATTTTGTTCTCACCTCCATGGAAGGCTTTATATGCCTTTGGTTATCCTTTTTGCTCCTCTCTAATTTTTTTTCTTTTTTTCTGGCACCTGTTTTCAGATGGGAAGGAACAGAACTGCTTTTGTAAGGAGCATATAAAATCTGCCATGCCTCGATGCTCCTGAGAAGAGAAAGTGAGGAATCAGCCTATGCACAAGTCTCAACATCTCCATACAGGTTCTATCAGTCTGCTATCTTATGTTCCTAAAAGCAGTAGTTATGCAACAGATTTAGTTGCCTTTCAGTCAGGTGTAACGTGATTCCTGAATGTATATTACTCCACACACCCAAGAAACCAGGCTAAGATTCCACATTATTTTTCAAGTTGCAAAGCCAGTTTAAAAGCAGTCTTGCCCACCTGTGCTGGTACTCAGATGTGGCAATTCAACTCTCTGGATGACCACACTAAGAAATGGTTGAGTGGAATGATCTAAGCTAATAGACACTCTCTCCCACCCTTCTTCGTGTATTGCTTTTCTTTGTTTATTAGCCTGCATCACTCCAGCTGTCAGCAGCAATACCAATGAATCCATTAGCCTTGCTGAAGGACTGATAAGCTTCCCCCACCAGAGGTGGGTAGCAGAGAAAGGAATGAGCAGGTGAGAAGGGAAGAAAGGGGATGAAACTTCTTAAACTGACTTTTCACCAGCAAAATCATCACGTAAAATTGTGGTCTCAGAGGTGATCGGTAGCCGTACTGATTTTATTAATTGTACTTTTCTCAGGGAGGGTTTCTACCGATGGGGGGATTTGGGAGGTTCCTGGGCAAAAAGGTTTTATGTTTGCACAGGCAGTGATGCTCTGAATTGTTTGTGATTTCTCAGGTAAAGGCCCACTGCCCGAAGCAGCTGCATTACAACAACAACACACCATACCCCTCTATTCCCCCCTTAAAAATAAATGAGCAGACTGACAGATAGAGCATGAAAGGATGGGTAATATGGGGATGTTAAGGAGTGAAGTGGGAGGCCGCTCTTGTGACTGGGACAGCAAGCAGAGTTTTCAAAATCCTAAAGACAAGACTGGAGAAAGCAAAATAGGAAAATGCAATTCCAAACTCCCAGTGACACATTTAAATAGATTCTGGCCTTTTTAAACTTTGGATTTGCTGCAGTTTACATCGCTAATCCTCACATTCTTTAAATGCCAATCTGGCCTCTCAAGGGGGCACTTGGGCAGGGAGGAGGTCTGGGACTTGCCATTCCCGATAAGCAGAAAGTGCTCGCACAGATATTGGATCCGGTGTGCCTTCGTGGCTGTCAGACAAACAGCAGCCAGTCCTCAACCTCCTCAACCAAATGTGCTCAGCCAGGTCCTCTCCAAGTGCCAACCTACAACTCAGCTGAAATGAATTTATGCCAGGGAAGTTCTGGTCAGATAAGTTTCCAGTTTCCTCAAACAGCCTTCAGTATATAAACAATATTTTGAAGCATTTCACTCTCAGAAGGTGGTTGAGATGTTTTTTTGGCATTTTTCATGAAAATTTCTGTCACAGTTTAATCTATTTTTAAAAAAAATTTTCATGTGTATCACAAATCACACGTTTCTGAATTTTAAGAAAAAGCCACGGAAGTGTTTGTTCATGATTTATTTCAGTTAAAAAAAGGGCTCTCAGTATAAGCACATAGAGAATCAGTTTATCTATATGAATATTCATGTTTATAGCAGACAATATCAAAAGAAATTAAAGAAAGAACACTGAATGGTAGCCTTAACACTCCTTTATAACCTACCAAGCTAAAATTGCAGTGAACTTTGATTTCTTAAGATATTTTAATAACCAAACATTTTCTTTGTGAGCACATGTTCTTTGAGGAAATATATCAGGTTTAAAGAGTTTATGTTAAAAAAAAAGACATCTTAAACAAAGGTTAAAAATTACACCATGAAATATGAGATCTTTCTAGAGACCAGGTAACTAAATATCACGGGAACATGTTATCTTCACGGAGAAAATCTGAGTTTTAAGTGAAACCAGAGGGGACGGGGTCAGTCGGTGTGACCCTGCAGGCATGCTAAACAAGCCTAACTCCATTTCAGACTCCGTCAGCGGCTGCTGCAGCGAGGTGCTTGAAATGGGGCTCTGGAGCTCCACAGGATTGTTGTTCCGTCTCCATTTTTCACAGGGAGCCCAGATGAACCCTCAGCACAAAGAGATATAAGTATTTGCACTTAGATTTTTTTTTTCTTCCTCTGGAATTAACTACCTGAATGTTTGGTGTTTTTATAAATCAGTGCAGCCACTGTACATTAGTATCTGCTCATGCTGATTAGTTCAATTAGATCTAAAAGTCTGCATTAGTTATAGTAGCTAGTAGATTTTAAATTATACATTTATTCCTACATATTTTAATAACATTTATGGTTTTTTATACCTACAGGTTTGTCATATTTGTATTTTATTTGGTTTTCTTTTACTTTGTGGTTAATAAGATTTATTTCTTAATTTTGAAAGTTTTTTTCTGAAGTTTATTTTTATTGCTTATTTGATTGTTGTTTGCCTTTCTTTTTACTGTTTTATGTCAAATCTGGCTAGAGTTTGGGGAAGGAATCTTTTAAAAACAATGTTTGCAGCTCAAAATAAATATTTTATTTTAAACATTTATTTTATTTGTAGCCATCTGTGGGACTGAAGTAACACAATAAATTGTATACAATGCCTGAATGTAATTTTCCAGAGTTTACTATTAGCTTTGCCAAGATTTTGAGGATATTACTCTTCTTAATTTTTTTTTTTCAAATTGCTTTATGAATGCAGCAAAAGACCAAAGGCATTTTTAGCACACTGAAATGTTTTAAATTTAGATGCACACCAACATCAATCTTTGTTGTATTTGTCTTGTGAAGAAAAGTTATGAGAAGAGAGAGTGAGCATAGGGAATCAGAGCAGCCTGCTGCTTTGTACACATGGGTGCAGATGTAAAGCTGGATACAAACTCACAGGGCCAAGCACCCACGTTCAGTGGAGACAACTGCAATAATGCAGTCACTGTGTTGTGTTAAATGCACCTCTAAGGTGTAGGGGAGAGTCTCAAACAGAATTTAGGGCTGGTGGGGATGCAGCAAGGTAGCCACTCAAGCCAGGAATGGGATAAGGCCAGCAAAAATTTGTCAAAGGGATTCTTTCACTGTGATAAGTTGATTATTTGCTTTGAGTTCTTTATATTTTTATCCCAAATGACTGCAAGCCATTTGAAGTACATATTAAAAAAAAAATAAATTGGGATATGTTCCATTTTCTACTCTGGCCCATGGATCTTCAAATAGTCAGTCCAAAGCAACCAAATGTCAGTTCTCATACGAAAGCCAGTTGCCAGATGTTGTAACAATTGATGGCCCAGGTGACAGAGGTCACCATTTGTTTTGGGCAGCTGTCCTTCAGCGAGCAGTGCCCCGGAGGATGGCGGGCAGACGCCAGATGGTTCTGGGTGGGTGCTCTGGCAGCTCCAGGGCCACAGGCTCTTGGCAGGGTCTGGGGGGACACAGAAGATTCCCAGAAAGATATCAGTCAGGGGAGGTGGGATTTAAATCAGAACTTCTGAAGTCAATATAAGTTAATAGGAATGAATTTGAGGCCAAGTATAACAACTACTGCTACGAAGAGTTGGTAGTAGCAAAGCTGGGCTCCCACAGATCATCTAAATACCCAAATCATTAAGCTTTCCTGTGACCTGTATATCCTAGGTCAAATTCATATGGAGACTACAAAGCCCACAGGCTAAATTATATATTTGAGGATCCAGCTAATTAGTCTCGCCTAATAAAACTACAAGAAAATGCATGTTGCAAGCTGGCATCACCATAGACAAAGTGCATGTAAAAGTGCACTGTAAAACAATGAGTGCTCTCCTCTCTAGCCTCAAACTGGGATGACTGGAGGGGCTCTGATAGAGAAGCTGTAAAATCATTCGTTGAAAAGAGAAGGTGAATAGGTAGCAATTGGTCACTGTCTTTTCTATGCAAGAGTTAAGAGTCATCAAAGGGAAACCGGCAGGACTGTGATTTGTGATAAACCAAAGGAAAAACTTCCTCACCAAGTGTTGATGTGTGCTGCAGGACTGCTTGCTGCAGGATAGGGGTGGGAATAGAGGTTTATTAGTGGCCAGAAATTCTAAGTCCATTGCAGGCAAATCTGTCAAGGGTGCCTGAATACAAAAAAATTGTGTGTTTCCCTTGTACTTATGTTCTTCTTTGGTTTATTTATTATTGACTATGTCAGGTAGAGGCTGGTGAGTTGCTAGTTACTCGGCTGGGCCACTATGGTCATTCCCAAGGTCTCACCTTTAACACTGTATAATCATAGAAATTGGGAAAGGGAATTAAATAGGGTCTATTAAAAAGGGCCCATATTTAGTGTCCTATCCAGATTAGCTCAGCCTAAGGAAAATGTCACATGGCTTCCTTGCTGACTTCTTCCAGAAGGTCTTTGGAGATGTGGTAATTTTCAGGTTGCTTTTCAGTTTTGCCCCCTCCCAGCAAGAATAAACATAAGCTCATAATAAAGAGATTTGCTTTAGTTCCTTATCTTTTCTGGCTGTGTAGAAGTAATCCATCAGCCACTGGAAGCCTCAGGTTGGAAATCAGCAGTTACTGTCCTTGGGAGGTGGATTGCAGTCCTGGTCCCCATTCTTGCGTTCCTTTATTTTCCTGGGAAAAGCTATGCAGCTTAGCAGTCATGTGCCATAATCTCATGCTTGCTGCATGGCAGTTTCCAAGGAAACTCGCAGGCTGCACATGCTAGGAGTGATCCTGAGGGGATGTCAGCTACAATTGCTTTGGTGGAAGCTCTGCTTGGAGTTGAAGCTTACACAAAGTAGAGGCTGGGTTTGCCTTCCCAGACTGGGAATTGAGTGTTGAAATGTATTTAAAACAAACATATGTGTTGTTTACCAGAGAGAAACAGGAGGGTAATACTTCATATTAATTTAATTTCTGTGGTGTATTTTTTTTTTCCAAACCATGTTCTACCTATTTCTGTAGCCCAATATTTGTGATCTATGAAAGCTTGATTGTTTCATTGACACTATTTTGTGGAGACTATTTTATTTAAAATGGCAATAACCATGAAGTGAAAAAAGGAGATTAGGAGAATACAGGCTGAATAAAATAACTTATTTTTCCTGGAAAGCATAAGCATTTGAAAAAGATTTCTATGCTAGAAAGGAAAAAAATTAGTTTAGAAGACAAGAGAAAGGTCCTAATGAGACTCTCCCTACTGAGTCACACCTGATATCTGCATATTACTTGTATCCAGCACTACCTGAGTATGTTGAATGTTACCAGGCTGCAGCTTTTCAGCCTCTGAGATTAAGCCTGCCATTCTCCACAGTTTCTGTACACCCAAATAGCATGGTTTAGGTTTATAGGGGTATTTGTGAAAGTGTCTGTCCATGTTCATTTACTCATTTGCTCTGCAGTTACACAAAAAACGTATTTTGGGAGAAGATTATAGAATTGGTTTTCTTCTTTTCTTCATTATTTTTCATTTATTTTCTTCTTTTTGTTGTTGTTGTTGCTTTTGTTTTGTTTTGAGACCGTGGGCAAACACTAATTTTGGCACCCCAAATCAGAGATATAACACTGTGAAATACAAGGGCTGTGACAAAGAAAACAGAGAACATGCATCTTCTGGCTTCCAAATACTGGAGGAATGTTTGAAAGGAATCAGTGTATCACTTAATAAAGATTTTTATTGTCCTTCAAGAACTGAATCTTAGACCATAAAGCACCAAGGTTTAAATCCAAACATTTCTTTCTGCCATGCAATTTGGGACACTGAACAGAAAAGCTTAGTGATGGTGAGGAAGTCATGAAGAGAAGAGAGAAGGTCAAAACTTGTGTCTTCTTATTCTAAACCAAAAAAGAAACAAAAAGAAAATAACCCCTGCCAACTCCCTGCTCCACGTTAAAATACACAGAAGAGAAAATAAAGGTTGGAAGAATAGAAAGCTACTAGATGTTACCAGTTATTTTAAACTGTTTTAAATTAGATAGGAAATCAGTGCCATTTTATCACACAAAATACACAGTAGAGGCAAAAACACAGAACCACATCTCTAATTTTACCAAAATGCATTTGTTTCATAACAAAAATATGTATGAGAAAGAATGCGTATCCAATCTGGAAGCATGTTAGTATTTAACACTCTTTTCATCTTTGTGCAAATACTCCCCTTCTGGTATCTTGCCAAGAAAGAGAGATTTTGACAGGCTGATTTCTTCCAGGGATACACTTCATGCCTAAACCCAGCTTCAGCTATGTCTCTTTTTCTACTGAATAGTAGCTAGTGTGTGATTTTCAGGTTGCTTTTTGAGGGTTTTGTTTTTGGATTTTCCTTTTTTTTTAAGTGGAAATCATTTGTTTTTGAACAAGAATCCTGTAATATGTTATCTTGCAAATCTGAATTCATCATGTATTTGGTAGCTACACATGTGTAGATAGTCTGCTCACTTTCAATTTATAAACAGTGACAGAAAACACACTCCATTTATAAGCTTCTGCAATTGCAAAATGTAACATGCAGCAAAAAATAAAGAAAAGAAGAAAAATCTCCTTTGTGACATTTCCTCCCATTTACAATACTGAGATTTAAAAAAAATTTGACAAACAGGAAGTTGCTTCAAAATTATAGCTCCTTCTATGAAGCTGACATTCTTGGGTGCCTGCTCTCTTTGAAGAAGAATAATTGAACAGGCTCTAGTTACAGGGGCCAACCCTTTTGAAAGCAGAGCTCTCTAGGTGAAGATTATTCTTTACTCAGGGGTTAATCAGGGACCTGGATTTCAGTCTCTATAAGACTGCTATGAGGAAAGAATTGAAAACAAATTCCTCACTTCAGAGTTGCTCAAGATTTCAGTCTCCAGTGTTGATTGGCACTGATATGAACATCTCTGGTTTTCTTTCTCTCTTTAATGAAAGCATAATTGATTATATTTTCTTTTTTAACTATTTGCTATTAGCTTCTACTTCTAGATAGTCTGATGATCTATGAAATATTAAATGCTTTCTCTAATCTCTAATTCAGCAAGTCACTCTAACATGTGTGATCTTAAAACCTGTGAGCTGCTCACACTTGTGGTGTGTTGATGCTGCAGTGTTACAGATGAAGATAATGGGAAAATCTGTATACATAAAAAAGCCCTTGTATTGCAGCCTGAACCCAGATTTCTATTCCCTGACATATGGAATGATCTGGAAGTCAACTTCCACTTCAGGAACCCAGTGTGGTGAAAATGCTCATCATACACAAAGACAAAGAAACAAGAAAAAAAAAAAAAAAAAGCATTTGAGATGGGTGAGAAACAGCCAAATAATCTGGTGGCAGAAAGTGAACCAAAATAGAGTTGAATGTACTGTGGGAAATAATGTGTGAGGGAAATCTGGGTTTTGGCCCATGTCTAGCAAGTGAGGAAAGGTACACTCACACTGGTAATTTGAAATGTGCTGAGGTTACAGAAAAAAATTAATAAACTGGATCTTTTTAGAATCTTCTACAATGTCTGCATCTTCTTCAGTCAAGACAGAAAACATATTTTTAAAATTAAAATTGTTGACTATGGAAAAAATCTATAGGTGATGTGAGATATTTCCCCATCAAAAACCTGCAAACCCATTGCACTACATTATTGCCTTCCCTGCTCTAGGACTCAAAGCAACCAGGCAACCATTCTCCAAGTAGTCAGATAAAGCAGACTGGCCCTGCTGTCACAATTTTTTCTAACTCTATATGTAAAAAAACCCCTCAGCCTCCCCAACCCACCTCCCCCAAAAAAATCCCACAAAACAAAAACAAAAATAAAAGAAAACTAAACAACCCACAAGAAAGGAAAAAAAAGAGAAACTTTAAGAAGGTGAGTAAAGATAAGTCCTTGGTTCATCCTTGACAAATGAGTTTTCCTTTTATTGCTACATAGCTGCCCACCTGAAGGTTGCTACCTGAGTTTCTAAACAGCAGATGATTTGGCTTCATCTGACTGGTGATGTTACATCTGCCTAGCACTTGCATTTATCCAGACTATTTAATCGCATACAACAGCCTGGACACTGCTTATTTTATTCAGTGTTTTTATAAATACTTTTTTGTATTTCCAAATCCGTGGCTGCCCGGCTGTTTCAGCCACTTTTCTTCCCTTCTGCATCGACAGACTTTTCTGCTCCTGGCTCGGAGAATTCCTCGAAGGTCTGTAATATTCCGAAGAGAGCAAAGAAAGAAAACACGAGAGCTCCAGTCAAGAGCAACGCTGCTATTGAAGTGCATTATTCCATGAGGGAATACCGCAATACTTTGCTCTGCAGTCCTGGTTTTATTTATTCCATGGGGTGGGTTCTTCATACACAGAGAAAGTGAGGAAGGAAAATGGCTCCCGTAGGTTACTGAGTGCTTCACGAGTGACATTCCTGGCTTCCACTGATCCTGTCAAACTATTCAGCAGCATTGCAGGAGGAGCTCGGCACCCGAAGGAAGGAGCCCCGAGCAGCTTGTCCGAGGTCAGGGGAGCATCCCGAGCGCTCGCCTCAGCGCTCCGGGGTTCTCGCTCCCGGCTGTCAGCGTGGCTGCCGAGCTGTTCGCAGAGATTACCTGTGGCTTGCCTCTTTACAGTCTCTCCCACTGTTTGTCAGTCTCAGTTTTTGACATCTCATTTAAAATTAGATCCTAATTTTGAAACCCGATCCGCGCCAGCGCCGCTCGGCAGCTCCGGCAGCTCCAGTGAAAGCCTGCCAGCGCGGAAAGGCTGGCGGGACGGCAGCCAAGGATCGCAAGTGTTCGGGGCTGGGACACGGCTGGCGGGTTTGTCCAGCAGCCATCCAGCTGCCGGGGATCGCCCTCGCAGCGCCCGCGGAGCCCAGCGCCGCGCTCGGGGCCGCGCGCCCCCTGCCGCCCCCGGCCGCGGGGCCGCGCACGGAGCCCGGGCCAGCTCACGGCTCTCCCGTGTCCCCCGCCAGCCAGCAGGAGAATAACAGCACATCTGCGGTCTGCAGCTCCTCACAAAACCGAGACATTGTGGAAGTCACAGGAGGAAAACCCCTCAACCGCTTCCTCTGATTTCCCACTGCTCCAAACACTATCAAGGCATATCTATCACTTATTTGGTTTTGTCCCTGAAGAGAAAGCTGAGTTATCTGAAAAGACCTATTAGGAAGAGAAGGTCATTTTAAGAAATTGGCTGTGGCTTTTTTGTATGCCACATTGTATGTGGCTTTTTTTCCCCTCACAGGTATTGTCCATGTCGGAATTTGCTTGTGCAGGACATAAGAGAGTATCTGAGCAACAGGCCTATAAAAAATCACTCAGAAATTTATTTTAGTGCTAAGAAACCTCTATTCACCCATGAAATTCCAGCAATAATAAAATAAGTGAGTGGAGACTGTCATAAGCATTCCTGTGTCACGTGTACCAGTCTGAAAGACAGATATACCAGAGAAGATCCAGCCCACTCCAATTCCATCTATTCTGGAGTGTTAGTACCTAAAATCAGTTCATGTTCAGAATAGGATTGCAAATTGCTCAGCTTTGTAGACACAACATTCATTAGATTCTTCCTCATGACTGAGACTATCATACCCTTTCTTGGTCATACAAGTTCAGGAGTAGGTGTGCCTAAAACCCTGCTACATGAAATTCAACTATGTTCAGCAAAAAATCCCTCTAACCAAATGAACAACCAAACAAACAAAAAAAGCCCCCCAAAACCAGGACCAAATCCACTAACCTGAACATCAATTAAGTTCAAAATTGAGGCCTGTAAATGTATTTGTTCAGAGGAACATGTCTGACTTCCCATTGTGGTGAATAAAAGCAAAACAACAATCAGCTATTTCTAACATAAAAGACTTACGGTGCATTTTACTTACCTGTCAGTATCTAGTTCCACCTGGGGGCCCCTTGTGGTTTTTCCCATTCAGAATGTGTCCATCTTATTTGCTGTCCTCATGTGGATATATTGAATAAGTCTCAAAATGAATTGTCTTGTGAGACAGCCCAAGTTCAAGCGGTTGGACTGAGCTCCAGGGGCTGAAACTCTTTGGAGGATGCAGTAGAGACTCAAGCAGTCAGTGCAATAGTAAAGAGGGAGTGTTCCTGTAGACTTTCACACCAACATTCTTCCATATTTCCAAGGAAATTCAGAACAGTGACTAACTTCAACAGGCATAGAATCACTGAGGTTAGAAAAGACCTCTAATATCAAGTCTAACCATTAAGCCAGCACCATTATATTCACCACTAAACCATGTCCCCAAGGGCCCTGTCCACATGTTTTTGAACACTTTCAGGGATGGTGATTCCACCAGAACTGTTCCAAGGCCTGAGCACCCTTTCAGTGAAGATTTTTTTTCCTAATATCCAATCTAAACTTTCCCTGGCACAACTTGAAGCCATTTCTTCTTGTCCTGTCACCTTACCTTCCACATGACCATTAGACCTTTCAGGTCTAAGGGCTCATACAGAAAAGAGAAACCTTGCTTTTGATTGCACTTCTAGACAGGATCTGATATTACAATGCAGACAGTACAGGAAAGGTTCCTCACCACAGTGACAGTAGTGACCTCAGTCCTGGACTGAGAGGATGAATCTTGAAGTCTTTTGTGCTGTTGCAAACTGCCTAAAATCCAATTGCTTGGGATCTTTCTTAGCAGGGACACTGAGGAAAATCAATCCAAATGCACTGAAGGTGTAAATTCAGTGTTAAAACTCACTCTTAGTGTAAGAATAAAGACAATTTAATACTGAATAAGGGGATTCTTAAAGAAGCTTGATGGGGTTTTGATAATCCAGTCAAAGGAGTGAATCTTTCTTGAATTTTCCCTATGGACAAACACAAACCCTTAATCTTTTATCATAAATTCATTATTGTTTTTCTTGTTTGCATAAGTTTTATAAAGCTCATTGGGTCAATACACCAAATAATGCCCACCCACCTGCTGCTCAGCCACACACAGTTACACCGGAGCTGTGTGAGAACATTGCTGACTTTTTTTGAGAGTATGCAAACTGCTGTCACACTAGATTCTCTCCATATTTTCAGTGATTTGTTTTTTTAAAAAAGTTATATATTTTATTTACATGCTTTTTTTCCCTGCAGTTGCCCCTTTCTGAACCTCTGACAATTCCTTAAGACTGAATATTTTTTCTCCCCACTTGTAATCCAGAAACGCTTAATCTCAGGCCAGCGTTGCAAGGAAGCAGAGTACAGACTCATTAAATGCAGGAGCTGTTCCCATTCCCATTAGAGATTGGCGTTTAGTGCACATAGTGCACATATCAAGAAAACACAGGACAAGGAGTTATTTGTTTCTTCCTCATGAGAGGTTCTGAACCCAATTTTTCCACTTGCTTACAATGCCCAGCTCAGCAGGTTTCTTTTTTTTTTT
>VZSR01003806.1:6350860-6383718 GCA_013398615.1 Brachypodius melanocephalos
GCAAACAGAAATCTTGAGCGTTTGTTGCCTTTTGCGAGAGTAGGTCCCGGCCCGTGGCAATGTCCCGCCGTGCCGCCGCAGGGCCAGGAGAGGGAGCCGGCGGCCCCGCATCCAGACCCCGCATCCAGACCCCGCATCCAGACCCCGCATCCAGAACCCGCATCCAGAACCCGCATCCCGGCCCCGCATCCAGACCTGCATCCAGACCCCGCATCCAGACCCCGCATCCAAACCCACATCCCGGCCCCGCATCCCGACCCCGCATCCAGACCCCGCATCCAGACCCTGCCCGCCGTCTCCCGGAGCGGGGTCCCGGCGTGTCCCCGCTGCGAACACAGAGGCTCGGTTCGCACAGACGGTGCCGACGGCGGGGATTCGGCTGCGGAGACCGTGGATGGTGTCTGGGGATGGCAGGCTGCCAGAAAGGGACAGGATCTACCTGGGCAGGGCAGCAGAACCACCACTGTCCACAAGCTAGGCAAGCTGGTGTGTAGAGATTCACACTGGGTGAAGAGAAGAAAGAGAAGCCCAGCGGGGAAGTGCAGGGGTTGTGGGCTGGCTTTTTACCCCATCCCCGGGGTTCAAAGGCAGGGTGAATGGGACTTTGAACAATCCTTACCCGTAGTGGGCTTGGAATTAGATGCTCTTAAAGGGCTCTTCTAACATAAATCGCTGTATGATTCCATGAATTTTAAGTAAAGGGTGCAGGGTGAGGTGGGCAGGAGACAACTTGGAAACAAATGAAACAATGGATGGGCCCTGCCTGCAGCACAAGCACAAAAACGCTGAGAGGGAAGCTCCCACACCCTTTGGGGAATCAGCACAAGAAAGGCTGGGTGCAAAGTGCCTGCATCTGCAGCACGGGCAGCAGGCAGGGCTGTGGTTTAGCTGCACAAACAAGTGGTGGCATGGCTCACACAGATGGAGTGCTGTGGTGGAAGGGTACAGGCTCTTAAGGATAGGCTGGGCTGGTGAGGAGGAAGATTTTTCCTTCATGTGTGAGAGCAACAGGGATGTGCAGAGCTCTACCTGCAGACATGTGATGACTGCTGAGAATCTTCTTTGAGCAACTGGAAGAAGCCTCAACGTTGTAGGCCCTAGTCCTCATAGGAGATGTTAACCACCCTGTTATCTGAAGAAGTGACAATACACTAGGTTCCTTGTTGTACTGAGGAACACCAAACTGGACACAATACACCAGGTGTGGCTCACCAAAGCTGAATAAAGGTGGAGAATCACCTCGACCTATTGGCAAGACTTTCCCTAATGCAGCCCAGGATACCATCACTCTTTTTTGCTCCAAGGGCAGGCTGCTGGCTCATGTCCAGTCTGGCATCCACCAGGACCCCTAAGTCCTTCTCTGCAGAGCTGCTTTCCAGCTGGGTGGCCCAAGGCACACACGGGTGCATGGGGTTGTCTTTCCTCAGGTGCAGGACTTCTCCTAGTTGAATTTGAGGAGACTCCTGTCAGCCCATTTCTCCAGCCTGTTGGGGTCCCTCTGGATAGCAACATAATCCTCTGGTGTGTCAGCAGCCAGTGCTGATTTGCTGATGGAACATTCAATCTGCTATATTTGACCCTCCTTTGGGAAGGCACTGGTTGATCTCCAGAGGTGCCTTCTGTGACACTGTAATTCTGTGATACTCAGCAGTATTCATACCCCAAGCAAATTACCACAATGAATAAACAAGGGAGAAATAAAGTGCTAGTATGAGTGCAACACTGCATGAGTACAATCAATATTCATCAAATAGAAAAAGCAAAAAATCAATAAGGTAAAAATTAAACAGTGAAAGAAAAAGAAATCTTCTCTTTCAGTAAACAGGCCAAACTGATCTCCACTGCCACAGACCATGGATTCTTTCTCATTCTGTCCATACTTTCAGCTAATGGATCCACATACACAGCAGGAAGTGCTGACACTGAAGGGACAATCATCTCAGAGTTGTTAGGTGAGTTGCATTCAAAATCTGACATTGTTTCCATATGGTGACTTTCCCTTTATGTGTATAATATGGACCTAACATATATATATATATATATATATGTAAATTAATATCTATATATACACACATATACATTTATACATATATATACACTCTCTCCTGGGCAGTGTAGATATATCCTCAGGGTTGAACAATGGATATTAATAAACTGCCATTGCTCTCTCTGTAAGAACAAAATCTAGAAAATCAGCAGGAAATAGCTAAGGCAGATATTTCAGGGTTATTATGTAGGACATAGATGCTCGCCTTAAAAGTTTTTATTAAGATAAAAAATACTGAAGAAGTTCAGGATTTGTCTTTTTCTCAAGGTGAGTTCTGGTTCTGATTTTTCCTCACATGTTTGTAAGGAGGTTGGACACATAGAAGTTTCACAAAGGAAAGTGGGTAGTGTGGAGCTCCCTGCATCCATAGCTCTGGTGCTTTTCCAGCTGTTCCTGGGATCATGAGAGGGGGTACAGAGATGAGTGTGGTGTGGAGCTCCCTTCATCCACAGCAGTGGGGACCCTATAGTCACCCATAGGACATGATGTGGTACAGGATGAAGATATGTGTGTTTCCTGAAGCTTAGGTTGATGTCCTAGCACAAGTTCTCTGCAGTGCTCTCCAGCTGAGTGGTGGAGGAGGGAGAGAACTGACAAGTGCCATGATCTGGCTGTGGCTCTCTCTGAGGCTGTTGGTATCAAAGAGAGCAGAGTCAACGCATAGAGCTGCTACCCTCTGTCAACATGAGAAACCCTTTCCAACCTGCCCGAGGCTTTCCCAGCCTCAAACCAGGACTGTCCAGCCCATATTTCCCTGCCAGTTACAAGAGCCTCATACTGGGCCAGTCATGGCACCAGCTCCACTCTAATAGAGGCCACCACCATCATTCGGCCCACTGTGACATGGCCACTACACTATTAGGGCTTGGTGCCAGGAGCTCATCTGGTGGCCCAATCCTTGTCCAGGGAGAATGGAGCTTCTTCCCATAGTTTTGGGAAGCTTCCAGACTCCTGTAAGAAGATGGCAGGGTGCCCATTTGTTCAGCACTGACAACACTCTGACTGAGTGGCACAGGAGAGAGAAGACAGGAGCATCCTATGATCTGGTCACATCCTTGTCTATAATGCCCATCTGCAACACACAAGAGAAGCAAAGGAGGAGCAGCATTCCTCCATTGCCACAGCAGGTCTTGCTTTCCTACCCTCCCTAGTCCTCCCTTTCAGGCTTTTTTCAGCTGTGTCCTCCATGGCCATACTGGGCTGAAGCAGATCTTTTAGTGCCCATGCCAGGCAGACCAGGATTCTGCTCCCTCTGACACGGCTGCAGCAGCACCAGGGCTGGTGCCCAGAGTTAGTGTTCTGTCACTGTGACACAGCTATTGTGTTTCTCCATTCAAGCAAGATGAAACAAATAAAAATAATAATAGCCAAACAAAAATGACTGGTAATGCTGGGGAGGGAAATTAAATAGCTGTAGGAGCAATTTAAAGAACAGCAACTCAGCAAAGGTTAAGGGGAATTAAAAGGTTCAGGTCTTACGCACTACATAATTTTAAAATTCTTTGTGGTAATTCATGCTGAGATGTGTGAGTATAAGTGTTAATTCTGGAAGAAAAATGCTTGTTGAATTGAATAGACCTAATATTTCACAGCTTTGGAATTAAAGATGTCCAATGCCAAATCCAGAACCCATGAGTGGTTGACATTTCAGAACGCTTCAGCTTGAACTGCAGGACTTATGTCTCTCTTTCTCACAAATGAACTGAAGATTCTTCCAGAAACTATTCTGTGCCACAGAATAGTTCCTCTGTGCCACAGAGTTTGGTTAGGCACTAGAACAAAATCCATAAATTAGCATCCCTATGTTCATTCACCACAGGCCATTACCTCTTTAATTGGCAGGACCAGAGGCAGTGGGCCCAAACTGAAACACAGAAGCTTCTGTCTAAACATCGACAAACAAGCTGTCACTGTGAGGGTGATCCAGTGTGGGCACAGGTTGCCCAGGGAGGTTGTGGAGTCCCTGTCCTTTGAGATACTCAAAAGCCATCAAGAAGCAGTTCAGGGCAAATGGCTTCAGATGGTCGTGCTTGAGCAGAAGGGTTGGACCAGATGCACTCTAGGAGTCCTTTCCAACTTCAACCATGCTGTGACTCTGTGATATATATATATATTGTAGGTTATAACAACCAGAAAATTTCCATTATGCATCCCTATATAATTTCCTGAAACTTAACAGCTTACACAAAAAATTTCCATGCTTTGCCTTAAGATGGAAAATGTTTTCTGAAGTATTTCAGTTATTTTTGAACACAGTTATGCAAACATGTAATTAGGATGCAGTGGCTTTTTGTGAGAGGAGGAAATGGAGGAAGTAGTGTTAGGAAAAAATTTTGGAGCCTTTTTCACCTACATTACCTTCAATGTTGTATTCTCTTATGAGGCTATGGTTACAACATTAGCGCAGCCTGTAGTGGTTCCTTGGAATAGAGGAAGATAACAAGTAATAACAAATATAGCAGAGGCTGGATTCCCCAAACTGAAGCAGGGGATCTGGCATCCCAAGAAGTAGGACTTGGAGGCAGTTTTCATGGAGAAACCTTTGATGCTGGAAGCATTGCCTTCACTGTTGAGTAAAAGCTGATATCAGCATGAGAACTATGTCTCATATTGTCTCTGTGTGCTGTTTGCTTCAGTATGCCTGAATCCTGAGCCACTAAAATACTTTGGCTTGTTCATGATCTTTAAAGATATCCTGAAAATGACAGCTGCACCCTCTGAGGTTTCTGTTGGCCTTGAGCATGCACCTACCCCGGTGTGTGCCAGGGCTGATGCTGGGTCATCCCTGCCCTGCAGTCACACAGCATTTATGAGCACTTCCCAAAAGCAGGACCCACAGTGCCCTTGGGCACATGAGAAGTGTTACAGAGATAGGGATGGAAAAGGGGAAGAAAAGGAAAGTATTAACTTGGAGGAAGACTAAATGCAGTGATGTGCAAGCAGCAGTTGCCCAAAAGCAGAAGCAAGAACAGAAAGAGGCAAGCAACAGGACAGAGGACAGAGCTACAGAAACTCGGGGAGATCAAGCCAAAATCCCCAAGCAATAGAGACAGGAAAGTCTATAAGCAGTAGACATTCTTGTCCAGATTCTGCAGAGCTGAGGTGAGTTGTTCCTTGCTGTAGCCACTCACCAAATCTGCTCTGTCACTGCCTTCCTCATCTGAGCAGGAGAAAGAAAAAAGGAAAGGCCAAGATTGAGATGAGGATAGGGAGAGATCACCAGTGACTGTCACAGGCAAAACAGACTCTTCTTGGGGAAAATTAATTTTATAACAAAAAAATCAAAGTTGTATAATGAGAAATGAAACAAAATTTGAAAACACCTTCCCCAAAACTCTCCCCTCTTTCTGGGCTCATCTTTACTTCTGATTTCTCTACCTCCTCCTCTCTGATGGCACAGGAGAAAGTGGATGAGGATAGTGGTAAGTTCACCACATATATCTCTGCTGCTCCTTCCTCTTGGGTTGCTCCCATGGGAGATAGTCCTCCACATACTTCTCCAACAGGAGTCCTTCTCACAGGGTGCAGCTCTTTGTTAACAGCTCCAGCACAGGTCCCTTCCATGGATGCACTCCTTCAGGAACAGCCTGCTCCAGCCTGGGCCCCCCATGGGCTCCTGCCTGCCCCAGAGCGGGCTCCACTCTTCACAAGGCCACAGGTGCTTCCAGGAGCCTCCTCCAGCATGAGTTTCCCATGGGGTCACAGATCCCTTCGGGCACCCCCCTGCTCCAGGGGTGGATCTCTGCTCCACTGTGGAGCTCCATGGGCTGCAGGGGCAGAGCTGCCTCACCATGGCCTGAACCACAGGCTGCAGGGGCATCTCTGCTGCAGTGTCTGGAGAACCTCCTCCCTCTCCTTCTGCACTGACCTTGCTGTCTGTAAGGCTGTTCCTCTCACATATTTTCACTTTTCTCTCTGCTGCTGTCATGCACACTTTTTTCCTCCCTTCTCAACTATGTGTTGTTGTTTAGGACTGGTATTCTCCAATTTAGTAATCTTGCTAAAACCACACCACTACTCACTCCCCCTTCCTCTCCCCCTTCCTGCCCTGCCAGGATGGAGTTGAGAATTGGAGGCAGATTCTCTACTTTTGAGAAAAATCACAGCTTGAGGTAAGAACTATTAACTGGAAACAACAATGAGATAAGAGAACAAACAGTAAAAGCAACAATATTAATAACAAAAAGTATGAGTCAAAGAAATTATTTACGTGGGAAACTGGCAGCAAATACTGACCAGCTCTTCCCCACTACATTTTCTCTCCCCTGGAAAAGGATGCTCTTCTTCTTGGAAGGGAGAGAGTCTCTTCACCCATCCCTGGCAATGACATGAGGTGGTATTGAATAAAGTCAATGTCTCATCGTGCCCTCTCGGCCACTCTTCTTGGCTATTGCAAACAATTAACCCTGTCCTTGGCTGAAACCAGGACACTGCTACCCCAGGGGTGCCACCACTGTCTCTGATGGGCTCAGCCTTGGCCAGAGGTGGGCCTGGCTTGGAGACAGATGCCATCAGCTCTGTCGAACACAGGAGAGGCTTCTGAGCAGCTTCTGATAGAAGCCACCTCTGAAACCCCCCTCAAAATTCTTGCTATGCAAACCCAATACAAATGAATTAACTGATTAACCAATACAACAGATTAACCAATATAAATTTCTTAACTGCTATTAGAGAATCCTCTATTGTTTTGATATTCTGGAAATAGCTGAAAAAATGAGTTAATTCTGCTGCAGTATTAATCACTGCCATGACACATTCTGTCAAAGATAATAGAATTATGCTCCTGTAGTTTCAGAAGTGTCAGGTGAAGTTATCTGCTAGTCTCTGGTGATGCCAAATGGTAGCATTTGGCCTTGTTGTAGAGTGTTGTCTCAGGACCCAGGGTATTCCAGATGGTTTATGTAAATTTCCAGTGTACAAGTCAGGAAATGTATACTTAAAGTTAGGCAATGTCAACATATCCTCAAGAGCACTATTTTCTTTTTACACACTAGTATGCTCTGTTACAATGCCAAAAACCCACAGTGCTAGTTCTCCTGTGTTTCTTATGCAGTAAATAGCTTGATACTGTGGTGCAGTGAAATGAGATGCTGTAGCTAAGTGGTTAAGGAAATGTGCAATATATCCAGCAATGTCAGCGTGTGCTCTTGCTCTCTGTGGGTTCTTGTTATGAGTGTTAGCCTCCTTTTACCTAACTGAAGCATCTAGGAAAAGCTTTCTTCCTTATTTCAGCTGGGGAATCAAAGAGCGCTGAGTTTTTTGTTAGCCACATTTTTCTTTTATCTGCCGGTGGCTACTGAAATTGGAAATATTACGCATCATAACACAGCAGGCCGTATAGCCCTAGGTGAACATACAGCCACCACTGTGAGTCTGTGTATTGATTTTATTACCAGGCTGTCTTGAAGAGCTGGTTTTATATCTGTCAGCTGCCAGGGACCTCGGGTGATAATGACTTGAACTTTGTGGGTTTCTTATTAAAAGCCTGTGGCACTCAGAATGTCTTTTTGCATTTAATCGATATTTTATCAAAAATTTTTCATCAAATATTGCTGATTTGTCTTATTGAATTGGCTACTAATGTAATTACACAGTTACAAATGCAAAAAACAAAATATGTGGTAGTATTTTCAATACTGTATGTGTATTGAGAGTTCTGGTATCTGGTAGCATGCATCATAGATATTTGATTTGTTTATACTAAAAAATAAAACAAAGCCACAGACCACTGTCATAGTCTTAGAGCTCAAGGGTCTTATGAGCGTCTTCTGACCCTTGTAACTTACTTGAACTTTAAAAAAATACTATTTTTATATTTAATTTTTTTGCTTGTAGATTGTGAGAGGACATGAAGTCTGTTATCTACCACAACAATGTTTTTATAGCATGAAGTTGTGGGAATGTGTTGCATGAAGTGTCTTGTGGCAAGAGGAGTGTTTGAGGGTACAGAGCTGACTGCTGCAAAGTTAAGTGTAGGGTGGGGGACACCCAAACCACTACATTCTTCTCCATGTGGCCTTTTGGGAGTGGTCCTGGCACAAGTTATCCCCTGAACTGTGCCCAGTCATTGTCTTGGAGAACTCTCAACCGGGAAAGGCAAAACCCCTGCCAGGGAATATGCTAGCAATTACGCACTGCAGAAGGCTGACAGTCCCATCCAATGCTCAACTTCACTGACTTTTCATTTAACAGCATAGATATGTCCTGTGTTTTATGGAATGTCTTTCACAAATATTATGGGATTAGGTTATAAACAATTCTCCTACCTCTAATTCTCCCCAGTCCCCCACAGACTGTATGTGAAGCTTTCTAATTTTTAACTTTCTCCAGTGCAGGACCATGTCAGCATTGCTGCTTCAGCTCAATCAGTGGTGTACTAGCTCTCTGTTAGTGGCTGTTATTATGTTGGCCCTTTTGCCCTTGAACTATTCAGCTGTCCTTGCTGTTTGAAGACATTTTTCTAGATCTGTCCCGCTCAAGCATGCCTCCTGCAAACTGGACTACTTTTTTCAGAGACAATCCTAAATTCAATTATGGAGTATCTAATGTCTATAAAGTTACACACATTGTTTTCAGTTCTGAATATGTGTTCGGTCTTTATTCAGATATTTCTGGATAAAATGAAAGAAAACAACAAAGCAAAGCAAAAATATTCTAGTAGTTCTCACTTCTTACGTAGTCACAGTATAACACCTTGTAAAACAAATGGAAGATAACTTAGATCTCAGACTGATTCTATCCTTTAGTGTCAGTAAGGGTCTTCATAGAACAGCTGTGATAGAAAGGTTTACTATAATCATCAAATGCAATATCTATTTACTAATTCTAGTGATGAGGGACAAAAATGTGATGGCATTTTGCAAGAAATGAGGAATCAATAATAATTGTTTTAACTACAATAGTGCAATAGTGCTTTTATCTACTGATTAAAGATTGATGCACATTTAAGTAAATACAGTTTGCCACCTTTATACACAAATATATACGTCATTAAGTAAAGTATTGGAATACTTCCAGTGTAAATACACTTTAAAAAAAAAGTATGGAAAATATCTGTAAGGGATGATTTCTCTGAAAGTGAGATATAGTAGTTATTGAAGGTGTGATCTCTTTTGTATAATTAGGAATATGGCCTTAGAGGGACATATGTACAAGATTAGGTTTATAGGATAGAATTTTTTATATTCTGCATTTATATGTCTCCTACATATATGATGTTATATTTTCCTGCATTTTTCCATGAGATAGTGCTGTTACATCAATGAGAGGGGAAAAGCTTTAGGTATCTGCATAGGTAGTAAGAATGAGATTCCAGAGGTCAAACCTTGTAAATAACCGTGCTGTGACCTAAGGCACCAAGTTGATTCAGTAAGAAATTGATTACTTGATATTTCTGTAGTCTCATTCTGTCTGGAGTTATGAAAAACCTTGCTCAGCTGCTCCATGCTTCAGGCATTACTTACAACAGCAATGTCATTCTCATATCTCTTATCTTCCTAAAGGTGGGATAGTTAGGAAAAAAATTACTTCGATTTCAAATTTTTTTCCCATGACATGCTATTTTTCTCTTTTGGTTTTACTGTCTGAGTTATGACTTTGCTTGCCTGTACAAAAAGAAGAGAAAACTCATTTTTTCACTTAAAACTGAATTAGACTTTCTGTGTCTTTTTACTTGTCTTTCTATTTAGGAACCCTGAGGAAATGTTAAGGCTAATTTTTGACCATAACAACAAAAATCCTGCTTTTTACTGTAATAAAGCATGGGATTATCTTAGGAACTCATGACTCTGGGGATTTAGTCTTTAAGCACTGATTATTACTAAAACTCAAGATAAAAACAATTCTGGTGATTTAGAATAAGCTCTGCCCTTCCAGAGCTGCAGAATGAGACCAGTAAGCTGAATATTAGCCAGCAGGAATTACTATGGTTTTGCATATATAGAATTATTTAGTTTATCTTTTGAGATGTCTTCATCTTGATGAAAGAAATTGCAATAAGTGTTTCAGAATACTTCACAGATAAGCTCCCTTGCTAGCCTGCCCAAACTAATTGTGGTTTCCTTATCCTGTAGGCTCTCTCTGTATTTCACTGACTCACTCCAAGACTGTCTTTACATATCAGGCTTTTCTGCTTCAGCATATTCCAGGATTCTGCCTATTGGAGAGGCTGAGCCAGAGAAACAGCTAAATGTGCATCCTTCTGATGTCAAATGTAAACGGGAACGGTCTTGCCTTGTTTATTCTTAACAAGTCTTGACAGTGGCCACCTGCAAAAAGACAAGGTTTTCTTAGTAAATGTGTTCGTGAAAAACTTGTTTTGATTGACAACAGCGACAATACCCTGGAGGGATTTCATACAGTAATGGAGCTCTTGCCTTCTTTTCACACAGAGCAGGAATGATATGTGCTGGGGCACCTGAGTGGATGTTCCTTTTTTTCTAAATAACTTTCAGGGTGGGTGGGTTTCTCTTACTTTTTTTTTTTTTTTTCTTTTTTTTTTTCTTTTTTTTTCTTTTTTTCTAGAAAGTATAAATGTTGTTAAAACCTGCTTTGGAGAGAGTTGTAGAAGATGCTAGGGAATATGTAATTGAGATAGTTCTGTCATCTACATGTTTGTCTTCTTCTCCTTTAAATAAAGCAAAATTCCTGCTACTGCAGGTTTATCTTTTGCAATATACATGACTCAGATGATTATTCTTGCACTGTGTTGTATCAATACATCATCATCAAAAGTGACAGTTGTGTGAATCTCCCACAATACATGGAGCAATAATTTTATTATTGTCTCTGTTGTTAGAATGTGTTCAGGACACAGCTTCAGCATCTCTACTTCTGAAAAAATCATCAAACATGGGATGCCTTATGACTAACAAACCACTGCATACAGCACATGTATGTGGATACAGTACATATATGTGCTGCACAGATGTGTATTTATAGTAACATGCTGTAATTATGGTGACAGTTCTGTCAGCATTTCCAGTGCAAACATCATTTTCAGGATTTATTATGCAGCTATATGTTAGATCTCAGATAGGATTTGGTGAATGAGGCCTCAGCCTGGGCAGCAAACTTTCTATAGATTTATTTTTTAAAGTATTGCTTAATAACATATACAAACACAAACAGAGACAAATGTTTGCAAAGTTTATATTTGTGATGCTGTACTTAAAAAACAGTGCAGGTTTAAGAAGAAATTCTCTTCATGGAAGTACCTAAGTTAAAAAAAGGAAAAAAAAGGAGAAAATAAATTAATTACTCATTTTGCCTAGCATAGTCTACTTTATTCAGTGCCTTTTATAGTCTATTTTTCAGTGTTTCAGGGTTTCTTTTTTCTTTTTATAGTGAGAAAATATCATGTCTACTCTTTTATTTGTTGGCTCTTTCAGGCTTCTAGAAGTCTATGAACTGCAAGAACTGATGTACTGCAATCCTTGTTGATATTGAAATTGCACATGGGATAATGTTTCATGAACATGTCAACATTTTGCAGACATGGTAGGGAATATAACATGTTCTTGTTGGAGCTTGGACTTAAATAATCAGATTCTGTTTTATTCTTGTGTTCCACCACAGCTGGTGGAAGAACCCTTATTCAGATGGACATGGCCTGTGAAAGGGTTTGGCTGTGAAAGATGGGGTGCCTTCCACCTTCTAGGAGGTGTTATTCATGGCAAACCTTCCTTCAGCTCTTTCTGTCCTCCCCACAGACACCCTGCTGCCCACCTTGTAGCTCCAGTACAAGATCATAGGGCTACTTGAAAATGGTTTTATTCTTACTTACTTTTTTCACTTTTGGATTTAGGCAGATAGTTGGGGTTACTAAATTGGCCAGAGGGCTGGAGCACTTTTACAGTGAAGAAAGGCTGAGAGAGTTGGGTTTGCTCAGACTGGAGAAGAGAAAGCTTTAGAGAGGCTTTATTGCAGCCTTTCAGTATCCAAAGGGTGCTTAGAAGAAAGATGAAGAAGGACTTTTACTGTGGTTTGTTGTTACAGGATAAGGGACACTGAATGTTCAGATTAAAAGACAGCAGGCTTATCTTGGACAAAAGAAAGAAGTTCTTTACTCTGAGTGGGGGAGACACTGGAACAGGTTGCGCAGAGAAGGTGTGGATGCTCCACCCCTGGAAATATTCAAGGCCAGGTTGGATGAAATCCTGAGTGTGGAGATGAACCCCTGTAGCAAGGGAGTTGAACTAGATGATCTTATAAAGTCTCTTGAAGACCAAACTATTATATGATTCCAAAATGAAGAAAATCACAATTTTCATTTTGAAATGGTCAAAATGAATGTTTCTGCTAGTTGAATCTCTAACTGGAAAAAAAAAAAGATTATCATATCAAGTTCCTCAAAAATCTTTGTTTCATCAAGAAAAGAATTCCACCTAAAACCAATGAGATAAGTTACATTATGTAATTATGTTGCTACATTATGTTCCTACTTAGCAGAGTTTAAGTTTGAACCCAAGCAGCTTTAACCAAATACTAGTTTTATTCTCAATGTCAATGAAAAGATCTAAAAATATATTGAAAAAGGTAACACAAAACTGCAAGTGAGTATTGTCAGGCTGACCTAAAAGCATGTTCAAGATTTTTATCCTCTTTACATACAATTATGTATACAGAGAGAAGCATGATATCAGAGAGGTCATACTTTAAACTGGAGTTGTATGTAAAAAGGGGCCTTTGAGATTGGCTTATTATTGTAACTTTTGGTATTGACGGCAACTGATGGCTTAAAACTAATTGTCCAGCAGCAGCCAGGGTTTTGTGGAATGTCTGAATGAAGAATACTTGAAATATTAGAACATCCTTGGAAAACTTCATGACTCTTTACCAGAAATACAGACATATATATATACACAGTTAAATAGATGCAAAAAAATCTTACAAATCATCCTTTGTATAATCATATTATACATGAATGTAATAATAATAGAATATATTGATTCAAAATGTAGATTTTACTGATAGCTTCCTTCATGCTATCTGATGCACTAATAAGTTTGTCATTAAGTTTAATTGAAAAGATAGGGTGGAAAGCACTAATCTCTTCTTATATTAAAAACTTCTTTGAATGGAAGGTTTTCCTTTCATACAGCATGAGAATTCTAAGACTAATGCCCTTTAACTAAAACCAACACCACAAATTTGCTCTGATTAGCTGAAGAAGAACAAATAAAGCCCAGCTATGTTCTTGAGATTATAATCAACGTGGCAGGTGCTTGCTTTTAAACTGCAGCAATGAACAAAACCACAAACAAACACACATTATTTATTATCCATACAATAGAGCTGTTTGTCAAGTGTGTTTCGTGGTGATTAGTCTCCATACTCCAAGTTAGGGTCTTGGGATCTGCTATGTTCACTTAAGCAATCATTATGAGTGGAGAAAGGTAAACTACCCTTTCAGTTATTTTCCTCAAATCTGAACTATCCGTTTGTCAGCCATGGTGTGTGAGCCAATTCCTTTCTACCTATACTAAGGTGCAGCAGGCCTTCAGTTTGGAAAAAATAAGGTGAATAAAGGTCATCAAATCTCTTTATCTGATTGTAGCCAAGAAAATCGCTGAAAGCGAGCAAGTATGCCGCAGGCACATTGGTGATTTTTCACAATGCCACTGAGTAGAACCTTCAAATTTGGAGCAGTTATAGATCATGGACCAGAACACACACACGTGCACACACATACAGAAGGTTAAAAAAAAAAAAAAAAAAAAAAAAAAAAAAAAAAAAAAAAAAAAAAGAGAGAGAGAGAGAGAGAATGAAAATTCAGATTTCAGTGAGACTATTCCCTCACAGGTAACACAGCGATTGAAGATTTGGTTTTGTTTGCCATTTCATCATTTTGGTTTTTCAGTGTATCTTATTTTGTAATCTTTTCTTAGTCTTCCTTTTTTTTTAATATATTATTATTATAATATTTATGTATAGTTAAGCTGTATAAAAACAGCCATAGAAAGCTATAGGTACACATAAAATTAATTAGATTTACAGTTCCAAATGATGGCCAGTAAACAGCCTAGCAATGATCCCACGGAGAGAACAAATTAACTCAGCTAGCCAGTAAATCCGAACAAAGAAACAAGGTTTTCTTTTTCACCTCCAAGAAATAAAATGTGGACTTGCCCAAATGCTTTATCACATAAATGGCTCTTCAATGATGCTCAGAAGGTCACGATGTTTGACCAGATGGCCTGTTTCTTTTTTTAATAAAGAAAATAATTAAACACATCTTTAGTTTTTGCGTATGTTATATGTCCCAGAAGGTATGACCTTGTCAGCTATCAAGACTCAAATATCTCTGATGTCACTACTATTTGTCATATTCCAACCAAGAAAACAGCCACCTATTTATTAATTGGTTGAATCATTATCAATAATTACAGTTGTTCTAATTTTGCCTGTTAGCCTCTTCAAGACAATGGGTGATGAATAATTGCATATTCAGCTGGGAATGGGTGACCAAAAGCTAATGTTCTGTGTCAAAGTAGAGGGCAAAAAAATTATTTCTCACCATCTAATAATAATTTCTTGCTACAGGCTCAGATAAGCTCCTGGGTAAAGGGACCATCACTTGCTTTTTCCACTGAAGAAACAGGGCTCTGATCTGGTTGATCTCTATATCCCAGATTTACACCATCTTGTTTCAGGATCTAATTGTCTTGCATCTCTTGAAAGCATAATTCCTCCCAATGTGGTGTCCCTTCCATTTCCTATCCCAGAATAGGCAGACAGACAAATATCTGCAGAATGTAATTCAGCCTTAATATGTGTCCAAATAATAACATTTTTGTCAATTGCTATTTTGCACTAAATGTTGTGAATCATAAAGAGGAGTCTTGGTTTTCTTCAATATGAATGTTACTACTAATGAGAAAAAGTGTAATACGTGCTATGGAAAGTAATGTAACTAGGTTTTCTTTTTTTTCATGGTGGTTTAAGACCTAGCAGAATTGCTGTGTCTTCCTGTAATTTGTCAAATGAGCATTTGAGAACAAAGAATTGACACTTAAAGCAAAAGTACCTCTTCAATGACCCAGGGCTTTTCTTTTTGATTCAAAACACTTGTGGCAAATTCGAGAGACAAAATTTGCCAAGGTTAATAACAAAAAGTGATAGCCAACACTGAACTCTGTTTCTGCCTGCATGGATGGACTGCTATCCAACCGCAACTCGAATATGATTAAAAACATAATTTGACTTTGAAATCCAAACGTATCTAACACCTTCCTCCCTAGAGGATCAAACCAGATGTGCCTTGTTTTTATCCTGCTGGCAGCTAAGCATAATTTCCTAGGTAGACATCTACAGAAATCCTGTGATATCTTAAAAAGTAAATTTCATCAGGGTAAACACATCTCTAAAGCATTAAACCAATGAAATTTTAAACCCTATCACATGAAGTTATATTTCACAAAAGTGGAAAGCAGTTTTTATTCCATTTTGCTGCAAATTTTGTGAACATATGGTGTAATGTGGAAACATGGATAGTCAGAACAGTTAGCAGTTGCTGTGGTACTGCTGGCTTATTTCCACTTTACAAATTCATACGAAGCTAAAATATCACGCTGGTGACATATGCTTACCGGCTCTCCATTTACTGCCTGCAGCTATGGGCTCCTGTATTCTAATGGTAATTCTACAATCTGTTCACTGACAGCTCAGGGGGCCAGATGATATGCACACTACTGACAGGGACATCACTTTCATGAAACATTTACTTCTCTGCACCTGAATATTGGAGTAATCATATAGAGAGTCGACACACCATGAAATAGAGTTAGACTGAAGATTCTGAGAAGAAAATAGCAGACTGTCACTCAAAATAAAGTTCATTTTATACCCAGCAGAGCTAGGTTAAAAGACATTTCCATACACTGAAAATGCTTTCCATCCTTAAAGCTGCAGTTTAAAAGAAAAATGTTTTCCCCATATTTTCTTCAGTGGCTCCAGGGATAACTACGCTCCAAGACTGGCATTTGGGAATTAAGTCAAAATTACAGGGGGTGGATGGGCACTGGAAATTCAACCCTGCCATCTTGTCAAGAGCACCACTAAACCACCTCTGGGCAACTTCATTTTATCTGCTGCCAGGCTGGCTGTGAGGGTTGGAACACACAAAGGCCATTTGCAGGGAGCCATCCCTTGGATCAGATCCTCCCACCTTGCTGGGGCAGCAGCACAGGTGCAGCTGAGCTTTCCATGGTGGATTGGTGCCCAAAGAAATGTACAACCAGCGTGGGATTAGGGGGCTGGTGCTGGGGAGATACATCCATGAGCAGCCAAAGGAGTCAAAGGACTCACTGTGGGGTTGAGATCAGCTGCTCAGAGTGAGAACTGCTGGGCTGCTCCTGAGCAGGCACAAGCAAGGTTGATAAGAAACATATTCAGGGGAGACCTGGCAAAATGCATCGTGCATTGCATAAATGCTGCATTTTACAGAAAAGGTAATGAGAAATTCCGAGGCAAAAGGTTAATTTAAATATGCAAAAAACAAATTGCAAGAAGGCATAAAAGGCCAAATAATATCTTTCTCTTTTGTCATTCCCACCAGAAGACAACAACCAATTATCTCATATTATTAAAGAGGCATAGAGCAGTAGCATGAAACAAAGATTATTCCCTTGCTAATATAGACAGGTCAAGGATAAACACGTAATGTGTGACCTAGCACTTGGTAAGCATGAAAATCACCTTTCCAGCACTCATATTACCTGTGAATAGAAATACAGTGTTGACATTAATGTATTTTCTATGTCTTGGCCCTTATGAAAGTAATTGTGAGCAGAGATGGTGAAGAAATTTAAATATTGCTAGTCAGATGGGTGTAAAGTTAAAAGCTGGACTGGAAGACACAGAATGAAAAAATACCTGAAAAGAAAAACAATCATGAGGAAAAACAGATCTTTCCACATTAATGTACCACTGAACATGAAACATGAATTTAGAAGGAAAACACACAGAAAGCACAATGGAGATTGCTGAGAAGTAAAGCTTGTGATTGCCACGGCTGGTGATCAAGAATCCTCCCCGTCAGTCCCTTGTGATGGTCCATTGAAAATCTGATTTTTGCTCCAGTGAGGAAAACTGCCTTGAGTATCCTCTCTTGGAATTATCATATGCTAGAACGATGAAATCTGGTCAGACTTCATCAAAACACTGTCTTATCAAATATCCATGTATGTAACATGAATCTTCATGGATACTTCTCTGATAACTGCTCCTGTGGTTATTTCAACTCTTTTCCAAATCTGATTCTCTATGTATTCTCAGTCAACAGATTGCATAAAACACAGATGATGCTATCAATGTCAAGTTATAAAGATTTTGTCTTATAATACCTGGTGTTCTTAAGGTTTTCTCTCATAATATCTCATAATAAACTCACATATTCTCCTTGTGGCCAAGGAAAGGCTATGAGAGATTGTGGGGGTTTTGCTGGTTTTTTTAAGGGATCTTTCAGCTTCTGTCAGGATGAAAACTGTCATTGCATTATTTTGGAATGATTACAAGAGATCACATGTCCTTGAAATACCCTGTGTTCAAGATTTAAACAACTTTCATACGTGTTGTAAAGATGCAGTACAAGCAATGTACTTTGGGTGTACTGATTAGAACTTTTTTCACCAGAAATTATTGATATGCAAGGTTTTTGTATGAATTGGTTTGCGTTGTAGAAAACAGAAATATTTGGATTTAGCTTTTGGAAACAAACAAACAAAAAAACTTTGAAAAAAACCAGGAAAAATATTTTGATCTACCTGAAGAGTTATTTTAAAACAAAAATTAATTGGAAGTATTAAAAAACCTTCTGTAGTTGTTTTTGCATTCTCTTGCTCAAGCAACAATAAAGTACATAGAGGAATAATTGAAAAAATGTATTTTTCCCCCCAAAAATACTTTAAAAATAAAATGCAAAGAAAGAGACATAAGGATAATAAAAGATTGAAAGATACCTACCTTTTAGTCTATTACAACAATTCAGAGAAAATATATAACATTTTCAACCAAGTATAGTAGATTCATTTTATAGGATTACCTGGAAAATTTCTCTGCTTACTCAACAACAGGGATGGCTTAGGGCAATGTTACCATGTGGCTGGAGCATGCTACAGAATGTAGCAGAAAGTGTAGACACATTTTATTCTTTTATGGAACATTTATTTATACACCTCTTTTTATTTATCCAAATTTACAGTAGCATCTTAACATTTTATCATAAAGAGTGCATTTATCTTAAAATAAAATATCCTCTGCTTGTGTCAAAGATGAAGAGATTGAGCACAACATCTTTTCCTTATTTTTCCCCAATTTCAAGTTCTTTCAAACACACTGTGATACAACTTTTTTTAGAATTACCTGAAGCACTTTCTTGCAGTATTTCCTGTAGAGTGAGGATGCCATAAATGCAAAGAGAATGGGTGAATGCCATGTAACTGCTGTCCCAAACCTGGAATGAAGGGTAGCACTGTGACTATTTTTATGAGCTAATTAATTTTACATCTTGATTGCATCAGACTTCAAAAAAAATTAATTACAGCTTGAATTTCAGGGATTAATATACTGAAGTATAAAGTGTGGAAAACAAGATATTTTACTGTGTTATTAAGAAGATTCAGGTGGATTTTGAGGAGGACACCTCTCTTCACTCCAGTATCCCTGAGACACTGGAGGAAAACACAGATTTGTACATAAAATAAACAGACTGCTCATATTTGAAACCTTCTGCATTTCCTTCCATGATGTGACTACCTTTTTTTGGGATCCTTTTGTTAATCTTTTGGATTAAATAAAAGGAAAATTTATGACACAAAAAATAATTCAGGGGCTAATCCCTTTAACACATGCTCTTGGAAACCTTGAAGCAACTCTGCTCCTTACCCTGTTGTACCACCCCAAGCCTCCCATAAGAGATGCAGCCAGATGAAGACATGTGGAGAGAGTTTGTTCCTACCTAATACTGTGCTTCAATAGCTTTCTGCTCTGTATGTTTGTCACTGGCAGTGACTTCTTCAGCTGCTTTCTCATCCTCTTCTCACAGCACTGGAGCTTCACAGACTGAAATTGAGCTCACTCAGGTGCAGCCAGCAGAGGCTTTTCCCTAATGCTGTCTGATGGAAGCCCCACACTGTGCCTCTTCTCTGAAGGGGAACTGATGGACTCGCTCTGTCCCAAAGAACACGCTTGGCAGCTCCTCTCTCTCTAAAATTTTCCCAGGTCACGCTTGCACTGGCCAATGTTTTGGGCTGATGACTTCACATCAGTGTTGCTCTGAGGTTTCCATTCTAGCACTCAGACAGTGAAGCCTGAGCATGGTGCCTCATTTACAGTTTGCTTTTCACATGTATGTTCTGGAGTCTTTGAACCTTTCAGGCTATATCATTGCTTTTATGGAATTGGTAGGTGGGTATGGCTTCCAAGAGAGTCACCTATGAAATGAAAACATTGTTTTCATCCCACTGAAAATTTCAAGTAAACATTTTTTAATCAAGTTGTTCTTTTTAGATAACTTTTTAACCTTCTTTCAGAAAGGGAATCAGAGATAAGTACAGCATACTTGGATCCTAAAGGTTACATACAAAATGAATGCTGGTCCTTATTTCTACACAAGTTGCTGAGGCTTCTGGGTGCCTGGGTTGTTTTGCAGAGGACAGTTTGGCCCAGATGCTTCATGGCACAGAACACAGAGTTTTTACCTCTGCTCTGGGGCAGGCAGCCTGTGAGAGCTGTGAGAGGACTGCGTGTGACTTTTGTGAGCCACCAGCACTGCGTGGTAGTACAGACACCAGGCAGGCAACACTGGGAGAGGCTCATTTGAAATTTGCTGCTGCCTGATTAGGAACCTAAAGACATCAGTTAACTTCTAGGACACATTAACACTGAATTCTAAATAACTTTGCACTACCACCTTGCTTGAATATCCTTTTAGTGTCCTATTTAGGCCACACAGATCTTTTTTGGGGGTAAGCATTCAAACCAAACAATACCTGACCAAAGATATTACAAATGTTAGCAGGGTTAAATGGCCCATCCTGTTCATCCTGACATCATGAATCAAAGATTACTTTTGACATGGACAAAGAGAGTAGACTTTTAAAGCAGATAGATACTAAAATACAAAGTTTAGTTAAAAGCAGGAGTCCCCTGTACTGAGTGTTTTCTCCGAGTATTTTTGATTGTTTGGAGATAGCTCAAATGCTCAGTTTGTTAGAGTTCTTTTACCTGTGCTTGACTGCTGCTTCAGTGGTGCCAAATGAGCCATTTTACAGGTCAGAGATTACAATGTCTCATCACAATATTTATCTGCCCATTTCTGCTCAGTTTCCTATTTTCCTTTAGCTCCAGCTGTAGGTCAAAAACATCCAAATTTTCCTTTGCCTAATGGTGAAATCCCAGTCTATGACATGACATATGTGTGGCACCCTTATTCACCCTGCAGCTGAAAGATCTTTCCTCTTTTGTGTCTTCCTTTCTGGTAAGTGTTGACAAAAAACAAAACAGCATTAAATACTCACCTCTTTTCTTCCAGTGCTTGTAGCAGTAGCATGTATTTCTCCTCTTTCCCTTTTTATTTTCAATAGAGATTTTTGCTATTGTTTTCTCTTATTTATCCCCAGGGATACCTCTATATGTGGACTCAGTATTTTTCTTTTTTTTTTCTGACTGTACAAATTGGATTTCTTCATATTTGTTTTTGGTGATTGGAGAGTGTTACTAATGCTCATTTACTCCAGTTGTTGGTTTTGTTCTTGTATCAATGATACTATTTTCCTTACTGACAGCTTCAGTAAGTGCAGCACCATTTCACTGAATTTCATGCTAGGCACAACATAAAAAAAACCCCTCTTTCCTTATAAAGTGGTTCTTTTTTGACAACACACATCAGAAAGACACTACAGAATCACGATGTCCCAAACTGACTTCTTCAAATGCTTCTCCAACCAAATTAAATTTGCATATTTGACTAGAAAACAATAATAAAACAAACTAAGCTCTATTAATTTATATAAGAACTTCTACTCTACAAGCTTCAGCTCTGGTTCAGCTCTGGTTGGCTCCTTCCCTCAAGCCAAAAGTTACAATGAAGAGACGCTTTTATGAGCTCACCTATTCTCTGCAAGCCTTTCTCCATCACAGAACCAGAATGGGCACACTTTTTCCATCATCGCCCTCCTCAGTTCAGACCATCACTTTGATGAGTCAAGCTAGGCTGCTCTGGCTGCTCTGGATAGTCCTGTCATCTATTCTGCAATTGATGAAAACTTGGGGTAGTTCCCCTTCAGTCAATCCCTTCTCTGCATTTGAGACACTTGCTGTGATTGTCCCAAAAACAATTCCAGTTGTCTCAGAGTTATTTACCTACCTATTTACTACTTGCCCCATTTCAGGTAAAGGGTAGGTTGCTGGCTGCCCAGCTTTATCCTATAACAGCAGAATGAGTCATAAGACTGAGTCTTGTGTGAAGGAATCATCTATATGTAGGGCTGTTCATATTCAGGAAAAAAAATGTTGTGCTGCCCAAAACCTAAAACTAGAACAGATAACAACTGATTTAAGAGCTGATTTTTTTTTTTTCACATTTTTCTAGAAATTGCTTGAGGTCTTGATAGAAAGATGATAACTACCGATGGACTGAAGATAATAACCATGGGAAGAAAAAGGACTTGTAATTAGCTTCCACTCACAACAGCAAAAATCAAAACAATCAATCCCCCCAAAACTGAAATGTCCTACTTCTGTGTCTCTGCCTATCGTTGCCTGCCCGTTTTCATGTTTTCCCCTGTAATCTCAGCAAGGCAGGTACCTTGTCTTCCCCTTCTTTGTAACATTGTTATCTCCGAGATGGTAACAAATTGTAACAGTTTTACAAGGTCTAAAAGAAAACTTTCTTGTTTAGTCTGAGATCTGTCAATTCTGCCATTTCTTGGAATGGGTCCTCTCTCCAACCATGGCCTGGGAGACGTCAGGTGCCAGCTCAGAGAGTCACTGACTGGTCACTCCTCACCTGGAAGGGCTGCTCCCAGGGCACAGAGTCCGATGACTTCACTGTCACCCTCACTTCCTGCTCACATTAGGGCTCATCCCAAATGTAGTGGGGCCACCATACTGCAGGAAGGTCAAGCCCCTGTGCACAGGGTTCAGGCCCCTCTGCTGGTGTGCAGCAAACCCAGGCCATCTGCACTGAGACCCCTGTCCAGGTGTAGGCAGACTCCAGGTGGACAGCAGGCTCATTTACACATGTCAAAGTAGCACCAGGTTTTAACTGGAAATGTTAATGGACATAAAAATAAATGGCAGTAGATTTTGATAGAGCGAGAAGTTAAACTCTTGGGGCCATGTGGCTGCTGCAGAGTCATCCAAATTCATTGCAATTCTGCTGATTTCATTGCCACTATATCTACAGAGAGAAATCATTTCAACTCTGGCGTAGTAGTTAAAAGAGGAATAGCTCTTCTTGCAACACTGTGAACTGATGCACTTAATTTAGAACAAGGGCATATTTTGCAATTAAATCTAAAATAAAGTAAGTGAACTCTGAATAAATTAGTATTTCTGTAAAATACGAGAAGTCATATAGTGAGTTAGTCAGGCCTGGCCATTCCAGAATGGCTCCTTCCACAGGAAAAGTAGTGTTAGGTGGGGGCTTTGATCCTAGATTGGGTAAGATCTTGAGCAAAGCAATTAAATTCTCAGTTACACTTCTCTTTTTAGGATTTTTTTTCCTAAATCCTTATTGTTTCAACAGCTTATTCAGTAGATGGCTTTGAGGCTTAGAAAGTCAGTATTTTTAAATAACTGCTTATAATATACATAATAATTTAAGCATTTAGGACTCAAAAGCCATTCCCTTTGGAGCCCTTGAGAGAAACGTTATATATATGCAAAAATGCAGATGTTAGTAGGAGCAGCATGTACATATCCAAGAGCAACATTTGGCCCCCTTAAGTCAAATGGAAAAACTTTCACGCTTACATGCACACTCACAAACCCACCCTGCTGTGAAACTAGATATCATTTTCTGATTAAATGCTTACTCAGTCTGTCTGTGCCACAGAGTGACTGCAATAGTAATAAAGCTCTGATGTGACATAGGTTAAACCTTGAGGACTTTGTGGTGGTGTATTTCTAGATAATTATATAATCAATAAGAATAACACTTATCTCTTACAGAGCAACTTTTATCTCAGGATTTTAGGTTGTGCCAGCATGTAATGCTTAAATCTGAAAACAAAACAATTTAATTTAGTAGAAAAAAGCAGTTATCTCGTGGAAATGGACTTTCTGCTGTGTTCTATTTCTTTTATGGAATTGAAATTACTGATGTCTGTGCTTGCTACAGCAAATGAAGGTGATCCTCAGCAGAGCAGGCATAAATGAAAAGAGAATGCAGAGATATGGGTGAGGTCACAAGTACAGACTCGTGACTATTGTTCAGCATGCAGCATTAAGAAAAAGGCAAATCCTGGCAGAGAGGTGAGGAGCCTCCTGTCTGCCCCAAAGCCTGGCCACTGAAGAGGCTGTGAGCTGTGGTCCTTCCTGAGCAAATCCTGCTGTGGTCCTTCCTGAGCTGGGGTGCTCTGATGTGCCTGGTGACTGCTGGGTGAGGGGGAAGGAACTCTGCTCTCTCTGCTCTCTCTGTTCTCTCTGCTCTCTCTGCTCTCCCTTGTCCTCAGCTGGGCTATGAGCCATGGACGGAACCCTTTGGAGGGTGGTGTAACATCACTCCCTGTGGGAACTGACAGTGGTCAGAACATGGATTTTGAGGCTCCAGGCAGTGGCTTGAAGCCTGTGGGAATTTAGTGTTCTCTCAGTCTGGCCTAGGAAATCATAAGGAGGAACCCAAAACAATCCTCGTAGATACCCTCCTCCTGACACCTCATGTTTTTCTGACTTCTTGTTTACTTGTAAAAAAATGGTTGAGAGGTGTTGCTCTAAATGGCCAATCATATTGATTGTACCAAAACACTGTATAAAAGAGTCTGTCTGTCAGTAAACTGGGGCTACAATGCTCTCCGAAGAACCAGAGTTCCACGTATCGTCATGTGAACCCTCCCAAATCGTAGCGATACCTCCCCAATGTCCTGGGGAACCCCTGTTCCCACAGCACCGCCCTCTGTGCCCTGCAGAGGACCACTGAGACCTCCTCTGAGCACCCTCCTGCAGGCAGAGGAGGGATCAGTACAGTCAGCAGGGTTTTCCAGGAGCCTGGAAAGGCATCCAGAGATGGGCAGTTTCCTGTCAGGCACTTTTTCACAGCTGAGAGTTTCCCTGGCACTTTCTGTGAAGTTCAGAAATTTTGTTTGCGTGTTTTCCTGCTGGAGAAAGTCACTTTAGTGGATGATTAAAGGCAAAATGTGGCAATTTTAATACTTGCAGATCTAAGTTGTATAAACAAAGTTTTTTAATTATCTAAGCCATACACATTAAAATGAAAGGTTTCAAGACAAAATTATGTACTGTGTCTAGATTAATCTTTGTTCTAAAAGAATTAAATAATCAAATGGGTAATATATATATATATATATATAAACTAATTTAAAAGGATGAAAAATCTTTTCATTTCATTTGGTTTATTTTTTCAAATGATCTTTTCACATACTTGTTTTCCCCCTCTAATTTTGAAGCACTTTGGATAATGTTATAGTTAGGAACATATTTTGCCCAGCCTCATTAAATAATACAAAATATTAAAGACTCTTCCAAGCTCTTTCCCTTAGCTATGGACTCTTCCCAACCCTTAATCCATCTCGAGATTAAATCTCATGTCCTCATGTTCTAATTTGTCCAGGAAAAATTGAGGCCCCTGGTGTGGTTGTGCCTTTGCCACTCTTCCCTGGTTCTGGCCTAAGGTCTAGAAGGGTCTGGGCAACTTTCAGGGCTCCACATTGAAACCTCTTAAAGACCTCTGGGATCTATATGAGCTGTGACTTGGGCTGAAAACATTAACAACACATGCAAAATGATGATAAAATGTGATAAATGTGATATTATGATACAATTAGGATAAAGTGATGTTAAAAGGGAATTATAAATGCTGTCCTTCATGAGTGAAACAAACAGTTCAGTCACAACTGATCAGCTATTCCTAGGAGACATCTTCAATTGGATGTTTTGACAAAATTTCGCTAATATGGTTATTCACAGTGACTAGAAGAGATGCTGATATAAGATGTTTTGGGGGCCATCTGGTTTGTCCATTGGTAAAAAAAGGAGATAATTTTGTCTCTATTATTTTGACAGACCACTAATTTGCTTTTGATATAATTAATATTGGCTCAGCACCAGTGAAGCTCTGTTAAATTTAGGGGAAAAAAATCTCCTGGCTTAAGACACTGAAAACCAGTTAAGAACCAAGACTATAGCTATTTTACTGGAATTTTCTGTCACTGGTTACAAGCACAAAATATAATAAAAATATTTATTTGTAAGGTTTGCAATGTGTAGTGAAATTCAAATTGGAAGAATTCCTGTGTGTCTTCCTCTGCCATTTAAATCATAATTTAGAGTATCTGAGAAAAAAAGCATGTTTCTATAAAGTGAAAGCCCACTTAAAAACAGGGAGGAGCAAAATGTGGGATTTCTCACCACAGCAGTTAAATTATGAAAAGACACTTTGAAAAGGAGGCCTGTTTCCAAGATTTTCTGAGTTGCGAATAGAAAAACTGCTCCAAATTCCAAATTATGGTGATTTTCTGCAAGAAGTGCTTCAACAGTGGCCTCTCACTCTCCTTTGGCTATCAAGGAAAGCAAATTATATTCATCTTGTTAAATTTAAGGTGTACACCTCTGTTTCTCTCTTTTGTCTTTCTAGGCAACTGTGGTAGAAGAGCCTTAAAAATGTTATATATCAAGAACCTGTTGTTGTAAAAATTCCCTAAGAGTTCCCCAAAACTGTCAAGCAATAACTCGCAAATTGACAGGTTTTGTTTGATGTTCCATAGGCAGAATTCCTACTAGCCTTCCCATGGAAAGAACTTGTGGAAATAGAAACCGTGGTGGTTTTTTGGTGGGCTGGTTGGTTGGTTGGTTGGTTGGTTTTTTATCCAAGGAATTTTACAGCAAGGTCAGATTCTTACATTGGTATGCTAAACTGCCTGCTGAAGCTTTGTTTGTATAGCAAAATACATCAAAATTAAAACTTCAAAAGAAATATGTTTGTCCCTTCATTCTGTTACTGCTATCTCATTTTTGCTTTGGGAATATAAAAATAATTTCAAAAAAATTGGATATGAAGAGTTAATGAAAATGATAATTAATTACAAAATGTTAAACCAGCCATCAGGAAGAACAAGAAACTATGAATGTAGATATTTCAGGGATGAACATATAAAGTAATTGTCCAGGTTCCCAACATGCAAAAATCCCATCAGACTAAGAATGGGTCTGGAAAGTATCTGTATACATTGGTAATAGCAGAGGCTGGAACCTGTATCTTGCCAAACACTGGCAGAGTTCATGAGTTACACCTCACCTGGAAGTGAGAACAATATTTGTTCCAGTCTGCAGAGAGAATGAAATTACTATTTAGACTGGAAAATTCCCAGGAATTTTAATAAAGGAAAATATTTTTGGTTTAGGATTCAAATGTATGAATTTTGTGAATTTCAGAACGCTAAATGCTAGTTATTAATTCTGATTCCCTTAATTACATAGATTGTTAAGGAGTTGAGAATATAAAAATATTGGAGATTTTTTTTGAGCACCAAACACAAACAATGATGCCACATTGTGCTCTTGAAACAATCTATACATCTACTACTGTGTTAGCTACTGATTTCTACTGTGGGCTATTTCATAGTGCTAAAACATTCATCTGTTGGCAGTAGATGCCAGGGTATCAAAAGAACAGAGATGAGAAACACATACTGCTAGCTAGCTGCTGTAAATAGAAATTCAAAATAAAAAGAAGGTCAAGTGGGAATGCAATTAAATTACATGTATTATTGAATGACGTGAAAGAATTCATTCTTCTGATTATGTTCAGGCTCACAGAGATGAGGATAACATCAGAGATGATCATGAATGTAGAAAACTGATTTTACACTAGACAGGGGAAAAATTCTGACAAGGAATCATAAAGAAGGCCTCATCCTTATAAATGAGAATTTTCACTGAGGACAAGTGTTTTACTTGCTATGCTAAATAACCCAGGCGTTTCTCACTGAGAAACTCACCTGTTTTTGCCCTAGGCGGTTTAAACTGCTGTTTAAAAATGAGTCACAAGAGAACTACTCTTCTCTACATTCTCTCTTGAAATTGTTTAATTAATTGTTAAAAAGATGACATTTTAATTAACAATGGAAATTCTTGGGGTTGGGTTTTCTAGGAAAATTCTAAATTTTTTGTGATGGAGATTGTAAAAGATTTGCAGCTGGCGTAAGAAATTAATTTAAAAAAGATAAAATGAGGAAAAGGCAGTACAACCATGATATCTGAGTCCTGGAGGTTTTATTTTTTCCCCACAGACACAAAGCACAGCTCTTCTTAAAATGGAACAGAGACAGTTCTACACAAACTCTAGAGGTAAAATCTCCTGGCACACCTTTGTCATGTAAATCATGGGCAACCGCCTGAGCTTTCAGGGTCCTTCACAGCCGAATTCCATCCTACTTTCCATTCTCAGCAGTAGGATTAGACTTTCACCACCAGTCAAATGCTAAGGCCCTACCCAGCCCTTAGTATTTTCAGAACATGCATTTATTCTTTCTCCATCATGTATACTATGGACAGGAAGGGCTTTTCACCTTCTCAGTGGAGTGCTTTTGTAGTTGAATCCAGGTTTTCTCCTGCCCACGGCTTTGTATTTTCCTTGGAGCATCAGTTCCTGGGTGTAGGTGAAGTGCACAGCAGGAGGCTGTGCTTGAAAAAGGGCATTTCTGCTGCAGATTTCCATTCCATGATCCCACTGACAGGAAGTTCAAGAGGCTCATGCTGCCTGAAGCCCCACAGTCAGCATTGTCCTGGCATTGAAAGTTTTTGCTTATGGCCCCTCAACTGTGAGTACAGGCTGAGTTTTGGGTAGCAGGATGGACACAGTTCAAGACAAACTGTTATATACAATAAAAACTGAAGGCAACAACAGTAAAGCCCTTGATATTTTAGAAGGCCTTAGTAGCTTTTACTGGTGGTATTTTTTCTCAGGGATGAGCATGCAAAAAAAAAAAAAAAACAAAACCAAAAACCAAAACCCAAAAACTAAAACCCAAAACAAAACAACAACAACAACAAACAACAACAACAACAACAACAACCAAACAAAAACCCCTCCAAATATCAAGCACAAAAAAAAAAGGAATAAAACAATGGGAGGAAGTAAAGTTTGTACTGATTCCCACAAATACCAGTGAGCACTATCTAAACTCCTAAAAATTTGTTTTAATCATCTTTGTATTTCTACCAGTTTCCCATTTCTAAAAAGCTGTTACTACAAAGACGTGTTTTATGTATCTGCAACATAAGGATTTTTCTGATCTTAAGGTTACTGACTTAAAGGCAATGCCATCAGTTCATGAAAGGGAGACATGAACTAGCTGAAGTCAGATATTGATGGGCACATATGTGTATGGATGTAGAAAAACAAGAGATTATTTTCTCAGTGCATTCTTCTTAGATAGCCTAAATCTATTTTCATCCTTTCATGTTGTACTCACTTAAGCTCATGCACACTGGTGACTTGTATTATCATGACATATTCTCTGGCTATCTTGGGAGGTGGAAAATACTGTTGGGGGAACCTTTTCAAATTCCTCAACAGCTTACTCAAGCTGTTTGAGAATGAAAATAAGTTTGCTTTCTGTATTGCAAAAATACTGTCACCATGCCTGACATTCAGCCTAACTTTGGTGTACCCTGAATTTCAGAGGCAACATCTATTGGTATAATTCATCTGGTTTCAGTCAAATCATGTCAGCAGAAAATATGGTCCTCAGTGCTTCACACTGCAACTTCCACCCTTTTAAAAAAAATACTGTTACATTTAACTCTGTACATATTTTAAAGGGAAAAAAAGAGAGGAAAAACATAAAATCTGCATGGCTTAAAGAATTTTTGATTTGTACGCACAACCTGGATTCTCCAAAGTTTTCAGAGGAGTTTACCATGGCACTGTTTCTCTTTCTTCTATATACTGACCTTGCTTCGCCACAACAGGTCATTTGTTTACTTGGTCTAACCTCCCATGCTCCAACTCACTCCCTTGGTTTTTTGTTTGTTTGTTGCATTGTGGGGTGTTTTTTTCTCTTTTTGCTTTCTTTGAATTTTCCTTTCTGAGTAATAAACTCTACATTCAACATGGCACAGCTCCTTCTAGCCCTCCCCAAATGTTTGGATAGCAAAGGCTGAAGGCTGTTCCACTGTGCTTTCCTTTTCCTTCTGCTGCCTTCACAACTGAGGTCTGAGAAAGCCTCTATTACCAGATGTACTAATTATTAACTAATTCTGATTTATGTTTTAATTGCATTGATTTAGATCTCCTTATATGGAGTCTGAAATGAATCGATCTTAACATTGATTTCCTTTTTTCTTTCATTGGGACAGTACTAGAGTTTTTGAGGGTCTGTGTCATCATGATCTAAAAAAACCCAGTTACGACCTCAGCTTTAACCTAGTTTGGAGTAGTCCTAAAAAAAGTCTGAATTCCTAGTGGTTTCTTGAGGCAACAGGTTTTCTGAAGTATTCTATTAGATCACATTTCTCCAAGACTTTTGATTAAAATGACATTCATCACTTAGGGCAGTATAACATACGTTGAGGTGAAGAGCAGGTAAGCTGATTGCTGTAACTACAAGTTCACAGAATAAAAATTGAACAATTTGCTGCAATCTAGATAGCTGAAAGTGATGCACAAAATTATATAATTTATTTGAAGTCCAGATTTCATGTCTCTAATCAGGATTTAAAATCTGAATGGGAAGAAATTGTACCACAATTATTTTCCCATAAGAGAACACCATCTAATGCATCTCTGAAGATTTTGAGAAACTCTGAGTAGAGCTGCAGAGTAACAAGGGAAAGCAAGTAGCAGAGTAGAAAGGGATGCTGTTTATTTCAGGCTTGTTAAAAGAAGAAGATTTACAATTTACTGGATATTTTTTATCAAGCAAAAAGCGAAAGATATCGAATGTTTCTATATGCAAATGTTTGGGGTCCAATTTACCTTCAACAAATTTCTTCGGGTTTCAGTGAAGTTGCACCATTGATGAATGTTGTCCATGCTCTTTTCAGTTCCTCCACATATCTTTTATCAGCCTGAATTACAAGATTTTAATTTAAACAACTTCTCATTGCTTTGAAGAACTTTTATTTGGGACCTAAAGGATCTCTGTACTTCAACAGCAAAGACATAGTGCAGAGCACTGTCTGCCACCTTCCTTTACCTTTCTGTGTGCATCCCTTCTTGAACCACTGCATGGACTGTGTGTCAGTGACAGACAAGCCCCTGAGAACCTTGAAGCACCCAGGCACAGGTGCCTTTAAGAAAACAGATATAAAAAAGAGAAAGAAATGTGCACTATGTGGATTTTCTGCTGTATCTGCCCAGGACTCTGGCAATGCTCTGAACTGTTTCACAGAGAAAGTAAAGGGATTTCTGCCTGTTACTGTGATGCTGGACAAATCCTTTTATTTCTCTGTTTTTAAATTTATCTTCTGATGTTTTTCTTATTTTTCCTATTTGTTTAGAGCATGATTGCCTGTCTTGACTGTTTATTTTCTTGCCATATTCAAAATGATTGTGCACTGAACTACTGGAAGACCAAGAGCACACAAAAATGTTACCATTTGAGCCAGAGCCCAGAAACAGCTCCTTCAAGTGGGTGGGATCTTCAAGCAGTCCTCACCTATTTTAAGTGTTGGGTTATGGTACAGCACGCAGAGGCTTTAGCTCAACAGGGATTCTTACAAGTATCCCAGTAAAACATGGTCATAAATCACAAATAAAATACAGTAACTGTTGGAATCCTAGAAAATTAGAATTTCAGATTTTTGTGTATGGTAATACATATGAGTCAAGATGGAGGATTTTGGGTATTGTCTTTGTCCTTCTTCTTCACCTTCTTCTTCCATCTTCTTCATGGGTTTAAGTGGTTTTCTCTAATTGGGTAAAAAAGGTCTGCATTGTGGGCCTTGGGTGGTCATTATTGGGACAGAAATATAAATAATACAGGTGTCACTTAAACAACCTTGGAGAGAGTTAGGAGCTCTCCATTTTACCTCATTTCTCTAAGTTGCCAGTTAAGCTCACAGCTCGTGAGCCTGTAAATACTGTAAATAGATAAGATATAATAAACACTCCAAGTCCCAACTCAACTCTACATTTCCTGAGTATTCATCTCGACTTCGGCAGGGAAGAAAAGAAACCAAAACCCTTACAAGCAACAGTCATGGAAAGGCTTAATTGACAAATGTCATTAAGGTCCTCTGTCCTTTTTTTAAAATTTCTTCTTTCTGCATTGTGATAAACACTGAGCACTGGGAAGTCACAACAAACAGTATTGTTTGTGTTTGCAGTAGTCATTGCAGAAAGGACTTATTTAGTGAAAGGTGTTTTTTGTTTTGTTCTGTTTTGTTTTGTTTTTTTCCTTTTGATTTGCTCACAGTAGAATTGCTCCCTGATCACAGGAGTTGTATAGAAAATGTGCCAGACCTGAATGGACTTTGTGATCTTTTATTTTGGCTTTGGAATCATGTTTATAGGTGTCTAATTCAATTTCATCTTGCCTACACATGAAGAGATCACATCACCAAGTTCATACCAAGCTTATACATGGTGTCTTCTATCACTGACATTTTCCCCTGGAAAATTTGACTACAAGCTCCTGATAGTCCTTGACAGAGTTGTTTTTACAGTTAAGTATCTATAATACACTCCATACAACCCTCCCTCTGGTGTCCTTTTTAACCCTTTCAGAACCAGAAAGAATGAGATCTTTATGGCTTGATCCCCTGATTTCAAAACTAAATGTGCATGTATAAAACAGAAATCTATGAACACAAATTACTGGCCTGCATTTGTGATCCACAGAAGCAAAATTCTCCCTATTCCAACTGTTTCAGGGACAGTAGGCACCTTTCAATTTGCAGGAGGAGATCCCTGAAGAATTTGACACTTTCATTGATTCCCTGTAATTTTCTTGTTCAAAGGAGAAAATGTATATATCTGCAGCTCAGATGAAAGGAATGTTGTATCTCTTTCTGTGAGAAAACAAAGAGACCTTGAAAACTTAATCCTGAGAGGAAATAGTACCTTCTGATCACTTTTAAAAAATAAGTCCTATTTAATCATCCTACAGAATTTGAGAGAAAAAGTGTCTTTAAGGTTATGGTGACATTTTCCACATCACTTTATAAAGAGATGGTGGCACTAGTTCAAAAACAGTATCTCTAACTTTAAGCAAATCATTTCTGACTGACTTCATCAGCTTAGAGCTGGGGATGTGCTGAAAGGTTTGCAAAGAGGATATTACCATTAGAAAGAAAACCATTTAGATAAAAAATCTTTCATGAGTGAAATGAAAAGACAAAAAAAAAAAAGAAAGAGAAAAGATGCATTTTTTCTACCTAGTTCTCACTTTGTTCTGAGATTTTTTTTAAGAAGAGATAAATATGTTTATATAGATTTTTTTTTTACACACTGACATCTTTATCCAACAAGTTATCCTGTGAGGAAATGCAGACATTTTTCCTACTTTTTTGTTGTTTCATACTTTGTAAGAATTTAATTTTCAGAAAGAAAATTAGGGTTACATATACAAAGAGCTGGAAAAGACCTGGAAAAGTACATTTGAGGTAATATCTGTATTGTCAGTGG
>VZSR01003806.1:6383818-6414967 GCA_013398615.1 Brachypodius melanocephalos
CAACAGATATAGACCTGAGAGCTAAGCTCAGGAGGTGCCTGTCCAAAGGTACCAGGGCTGCCCCAGCACACAGGCCAGCTGCTTTAATCTGTCACAAATCAAGCTCCACAAGTGAGAGATTGTGCTGTGCTACTAATTTCAAAAATGTTTCTTCGTGGTGACATAATGAATAATATATTGGAAGGAAATTGTCTGGCACAAAATTTTCAGCTGAAAATTCACAAAAATGGAAGCAAATATCCATTGGATGAAGTTGATCAAACAGACTCTACATCAGCTGTCTTTGTGTCTCACCAGAAGATGAGGCAATATCTTGGGGGGTAAAATATGAGCAGATCCCACAGAAATGAAATAATAAAATCCAGGACAACCCCCAAATAACTTTCATCATTTATGGCATTGACAATGGGCAGAACATGGCACCATGAGAATTAGAGAGATTTCCCTCATTGTCTGACTGTCTCCACATCTTTCAGCAGCAAATAGATCTCAAGCAAGAATCAAGGTTACACCATATAAAACAATTTATATTGTTAGTTGCACATCAACATGTATATTGAGAACAAAAACTGAAAGAAAAATTAAATCAGTTTTTTATTCTTTTTCCACAGAATCTATAGTTCAAAATCTGTCATGTGGAACAAATTTGCATTGATAGGAAATATTTAGAGTGGGACACACCAAATAGGAAATTAGAGCAAATTATAAGTACTGAAATAGCAAAGGACATTGAGTAATGTACAGGACCTGATCTGTCCTCCTCCTCATAGGTAAATGGGCCCAAAGCCCTGTGTTATTAACCAGTGGCAAGGGAGATTTATCATCTCCAATCTACAAAGCACACTGTGCCAAAAGAAATGCAGGAGGACTACAGAAAAAGACAAAACCAATAGCTGTCACAATGCAGGCTATTAAATTGTCAAATATCACCTCATCATCCCTCATTATTTCTGTGTTAGAAGTGGTCATAAAACTCACCAAATGTCTCATTTTTTCGAAGTAAATATGGGGGGTTTGTGTTTTCATAAAACTTAAGCCTAAATCACTGCAGAATGTCAATTTTAGAAATTACTTCAGAGTACAGCTTTTTGCAAAACAAACTGAAGTTTACTATAAATTCTATTTTCCTCCATTATTTTGATTGTGATGCTGGAGAGCCCTTACCCATATGCCGTTTTTCTCAGTCTTCCAGAAATTTTGCTATGCTACTAAAAATTATTTTACCAGCCCAAATAGTGAACAATCAGGAGTAAGAGGTGGATTTTCCCCCTCCATGTGCCAGGAGACCTGTACAAGGTACCATCTTCAGCACGAGGAACCATTTGGTCATGGTAAGCATCTAACTTAGGTGTGGGACTTGACAATGAGGCTGAAAACATAGTGGAGACTCATCTGAGAAAGAACATCTATGGAAATTGTATCAGAAGGAGCATCTCTTTGTGAATGTTTGGAGAATGTGGTATTGAGACTGAGACTAAGCGTGCTGAGAAAGAAAAATATCTTTGAATCATTAAAAAGACACTTAAGAATCATAAAAGGTCATCTGAACAGCACAGACACTCAGACAAGAGTTTTAGTGTTGGTTTTGGCTCACCAACACCGCCCTCCCTTCCCCATCACCCTGCCCCAGCAGATCTAAATATATCTTGAGTTATTTAAGTCTGCCCTGTGTGTATATGTGTGCACACACCACACTTGTCATCAAGAAACAACAAAGAAACAGAAAAAAAGGCCAGCATCTCTGGTGTAAATTAGACTTTAGGAAAGCCAACCACATTTCTTTTTCCCTTGGTATTAAGTGTGCCAAGTATGTGCTTTGCTAGGCTGGCAGGTCTAGATCTTCCTGGAGCACAGCAAAGCCAAAGACACCAAAAGAGTTTCAGTCTGAGGTTAAAGTATCAGTTTGAGAAGGCAACTGGTCAAAGTTTGCAGTGGTAACCATTGCACAGCTTTTTCTTTACCCATTTCTTCTGCTATGATAAATATAATTAAAATAGCAGACAAATCAGCTGCATTTCTGACACAAATTCCAGAACTCTCACGTTAGTGCTTTATTGGTTTGTTTTGGTTTTTTGTTTGTTTGTTTGTTTGTTTTTTAACTTAGCTTTGTCTACCAAGTTTTTGTAAGTTGTTTTTTTTTCCCCTAGCTTCCATTAGATGTCAACTATAACCTTTTTCCCTCTTACTACTAAAAGAGTGAGGCTTATGACACAATTGCTTTTCAGGTGTGTTTGAAGAGCAGTATGTCCAGTTTTAACTTAGAATTACAATGACTTATGTAGTCTGGGGTTTGAATGGAGAAAATACATGTTTTTCAGAATCAGAATGAGGAAAATATATATTTAACCATGGATAAAGAATGCTTCCTAGACATTAAAGGTGGCCAGAAAAGGGAGATTAAGAAGATAGAACTGTATTTTAAGGTAAAGAAGTTTTAAAAGAGAAAAGGAACAGACAAAAAATAATCCATTACACTAAGCATTTAGATATTAAATTAATTAATGGAAAATATTGTATCTAATTTTTTTTCTCTTTCTTGACTGAAAAGAGTGTCCTTTTGAGCATAGGTTGGAAGGACATGCTTGTAATAAATGCAACAAGAGGCTGGAGAGTGAGTAACTGTAAACAGATTTTTATAATAAGTATGGAGATGAATCCATGAAGAAGTCCACCTTTGGGATCTAAGATCATTACTGGTAGAAAAGCTGTTAATGGATACTTAACATATGTATGAGAACTACAAGGGCAAAGCAAATGCAAATGATGACTGTGAACACAATTAAGACAGCAAAGGTTTACCTTTAAGAAAATTTCTTTCTTTGCAATGTTTCATTGTCTTTCCTTAAAATTAATTTGATAAATTGGATTTTTTTTTAACCATGACAAAATGTATATTCCTGGTGCATGTACTGAAAAGTAAGCAGATCTTTCATTCTGATATGCTGCACTAAAGATTTAAAAAAAACTCTGTCCTACATTGCATTATATCTAGTCCTCAAGCACGTTTTTTATGTAAACTGGAGTGATGTCAACCAGTAAGCAGTTAAAATCTCCAAGAACATGAATGTACAAACAAATGAAAAAAAATTACTTGAACAGAATTATATTCTAAAGCAAAGATTAAAGGCACATTTTTGCTAACTTGGTGCTTGCATTTAATTATTTCTAATTTAGCTATTACTGTTGAAGTTGTCCATATTCTGTGAATAATAGTGACTTGTACCTGACCCATTTTTTCTATGCTGTGTGAGATGATCAGTTGGGTGTGAATCTTTCTGCATCACAGGGGCTCAGACTGAGCTGAATCATACTCTGCAAGAATATACCACGAGAATGTACCACCCTCCCCTGACTGCAGAGAGATATGGGGGTGACCAGCAGAGAATCAGACACCTCCAGTGTAGATGCTGAAACAAATGACACCCCACACTGTGATACACAAAGGGAACAGGCCAAAGGCATTGCTAAATTCTTCCAGAGTTCCACCATGAGTCAATCTGAATCTAAATCTTTTTCTTTTGAAGATGTTCTAAAGACCCCTTCACAATGTTTGAGAATAGTGATGTCCAAAATGGAGCAATTTTAGAGCACCTTTCTGGGCTCCACAGTGGCATGTATTTATTGTGAACCCCATTCAGTGATGAAAGCACACCTTTCCAATATGGCACTTGTGTACTTTGAATAAAAGAAATTTCTTTGGGATAAACGAAAAGAGTTTCTAGCTTTTCTGTAGGAGGAGGAATCTGATGAGAAGGCAGTGGTTCCCACTGCAGTCCTGCACTGACCACAGAGCTGGCAAGTCCTGAAAAGAAAAACACAATTGCATCTGGGGATAAAGCTTGTATAATTTGTTGCATACAATCATCTTTCACTAAACACAGAAGGATGTGTTGATCTTCCTTGAACTGTTCAGAAGGTGAAGTAACAGCAGATTCACACAGGAGATTGATACACCAACTGATCTTTCAACTAGAGGGACCAGCTACTTGTCCAGGAATCACTTTGAAAACAAAATTATTTAAAGAACAGGAAAACAAAAGTATACTCTGTAGGAAATTATTTTGCAGAAATATTTTGTTTCTGGTGCTAGAAGGAAGCAAAACACCTGAAAGAAAGAAGCTCATAATAAAATCAGGATATTTTAGTGAGGGCAGTACTGATAAATCTCATCAAATAGGCTGAGTTTAGCTAGAGAAGGGCTACATCTTCCTTAGATTTCAGCTTTGCTGGGGAAAGTCACAAGATCTTCCTTGAGTATATGCAGCATTTGCTCACCTCATGGAGTAAGAACTGGTGAAAAAGTCTCAACAAAGAGAGACATCCCCACTCTCATGCAGAGACTGTGTGGGAGCAAAGGCCCAAGCATTCCTTTTTCTGGGAAGTTTGAATGGAGAGACAGGTAAAGTTCAGGACAAAGTGAAGTTAAAATTACAGCAATGTAAAAAAACGTTCTTTAAGACCCAAATAAAAACCCCACATGCTGTCCAGAATCAAAGTCCATGATTTAAGAACCATTGGTATTTATTTCTGTACACCACAAGACATTTATTTAATTAGAGAAACATGCTTTCATTGCATTTTTAGTCAATTAAATGGAAAAACCCATGGGTTTTACACATTTTGAGGGTTTTGTAAAACCTCAGCTCTCTCTGGGTTCTCTGATCTTTAACCTTACTAATCGTGCACTTTGTTTTCATTGTGAATACCATTCAGACAATCTCCTTTTACTCCTTCCCTTGCAATGCCATGCAGCTTTTGTGCATGATTGCCCTGCTGTCAGCTCTTCAACGCATCCCCTGCCCCAGCTTTGACCACCTTGAATCACAACTTCCTCTTGCACTCAACAAAACCCTGTGGATCAGGGAGAAAACCATGCCAGCTGACTGTCCATGAGGAGTCACAGGGATCCCTTCCCAGTGTTTGTCCTGCTTGATTTGGGGCTGGCCGAAGCTCCAGTCTGCTGCAGCACCTGTGCTGTGTCTCTGCAAGCAGAAACAAAGGCAGCCCTCCTGAGCTCTGCAGGAAATGAAGGAGCTCACTACCCGGCTGATTTGCATGCACCCATGCAGCGTTCAGTCTTTCAAGCTCACAGGATAATTTATTGAAACAAATGACTGCCATTTTTTATATCATAAATGTAATATTTAATCTGCATTTTTTGGCTCAGACAAATTTTATTATGTACTTGTCTTATACAAGGTTTTAATAAGTCGTGGTGGAGAGCTGTACACAGTGCTTAATGCATGCACTGATATGTGTAAAATCTAAGATCAGGGACGACAGCATATATTTATAGCAGTGTCTGGGAGATTATATGTAATGAATACATTATACCACATACACACCAGAGGCAGAGTTAAGGATGCTCCTGAATCCTGCAGTTTGGCATTTCCTAACTTCCGTGTGCTCGGCCGTTCAACCTTAACATTCCCTGAACATTCTCCAGTGGAGTATCTATCAGCCCACATAATCAGCTTGCAAGTTACTCCCACAGAGAAAGATATTTCAGATTGTCCTCTTCCAAGAGACATTAATTAATGCATTTTCATTTTGAAATGCACTGTTTTCCAGCCAACATGTTCTCATGATGCTTAAAAAGCTTTAAATCTTTGTGGAGTAAGGCTCTCCAGGAAGGTTAAAAAAATATTCTCTGCATCCCATTTCCTTAGGGCTTCTCTGTTTTGCCCTTCCACTGTAGCTTTTATGCACAGCTTGAATTCTGAGAAGACATGATACTGTTGAAATACAAGTAATTATACTATTCTGTCTCATTTTTACCAACCATTATTTTCATTTTTTTCTTTTCCTTTTACCTTTTTTTTTCTGTCTTTATCTGCTGCAAACATCACTTGCAGGTTATTATTTCCAGGGAAAATGCCAGCTGAAAATTGATGATAGATTGGTGAGATGTAACGGATTGCATATTGGGGGGCCCAAATTACAAAATAACTATTTTGGTAAACAATTTAATCTGAATTCTTGCATGCTGAGCAATTTCAAAGTATTTTAGAAGGTTTTGTTCTATGTATTTCCTCTATGAAATTACACCTATACTGCATTTTTCTTTATTAAAAACATACAATGTAAAGATGTGAAAAAAGTAGCATCCTTGGTAGAGCTAGCAAGAAGTTTTGGGTGGTACCACAGACCTTGTAGCAAAAACTTGAAATTAAGGAATTGCAATTTGAATGTTAGTTCCTGAGTCAAATACTGCCCTGTGATAATCAAAAATTGATCCACTAATTTCTAACAACCAGCACACAAAACAGATAAAGAAGGCTGTCATATACATTCATATAGTAATACCTTTTATTATGAATGGGGTTTTTTTGACAATTATAAGTATGTAGCTCTTTGAAATAGAAAAATCAGTTGCCATTGATGTTTAGATTTTTGCTATGCAATAAAAATCATAAAAGAACATTGGGTTGCCTTTTAATTGTTATTTATCCAATAAGAGGAGTAAATTGTTGAAACCCTTTGTTTTCAGAAAAAAAATGGCAGTGGAGAGAGTATAGTAGATGAAATGATGAAGCTAGATTTTATATGCCCAGCACCTATAGGTAAAAATGGTTTCAGTAAAAGAAGTTCAGCTGAGAAACCTAAGTGTATACAAGTTTGTGGGCCAAATAAGGATCCAGGGAGTTACACTGCTGATTAATTTGACCTGTGTTCATAAAACTTCCAAACCCTAAAAAACAGAAGTAGGTAGTAAAATAAAGATTGAATATTACAAGCCTTAATGGCAGCTCTTGAGACTTGATCTGGTGACATTGCTGAATTAAAAGTCCATGCTGCCTTGGCCGTGCAAAGATCCAGAGCTGGACAGAAGCAAATGCCATGGAATGGGAACATGCACTTCAGCCAGAGTCCATCCATCAAACATCATCTGCTCTCACAGACAGTAGAGCTGCATTTTAACACGAGGTCATCAGAGGTGGCTACTGGCAGCCTGGCTGTGCTCAGGACACTGTCTCAAGGGTGGACAATGACCAGTTAAGACATTTGACAGCACCAGTGAGACTGCTGAATGAAATGGTGCTGGCACAGCTCAGAGGAAGAGAGGCAAGATCTGGGCAGCTCAGGTTTCTACCTCTTTGTGTCAGAAAACCCCCCATAATATCTAACATTGTTATTTATCCTGGAGAACAGTTTATTCCTCTGGCTTCAGGTGTTAGGAGATATTGGTGAGGAGTACAGGTTGATAGGACACCTCCCATAATTGCCAAGAAATGTTCCTTAGGGAATAGATGTTTTGACCCTGTTCACATTTTCCTCTAAAGATGAATGTGTGTGATTGTTTAAAAAGGATTAAATTTATACTCTTTGATGTATCTTTACCAGGTTTTATGAAAGCTTTGACCAAACAATGTGGGTGATAAATTCATTATGGGTGATAAACTCATTATAGTGATAAACCGGGTATGGGTGATAAACTCATTACAGAAGAGCCCTAGTACGACGAGGCTGATACAAGGCTTTCTATCACTGTCAGCAAAATTGCAAACTATAAAACTTCCTCTCACATAAATGATGGTCTTGGCACACTCCTCTCTTCCATCTCACCCTGTTCAAGGGGTGAGCTCAGGCACTCACAGAGTTTCACTTATTGTTTTCAATCCCACAACTCACAAATCCCTACACATTCTTGTTAACAAATCCAGGTTCTCAGCTGATTTCTGACTTTTCCTCATTACAGAGGCAGACCAAGAATTTCCCCCCTGTCTTCCTTCACTTTTCCAACCTTGCCCTTCCTACAGATATTTCCACCAGACCTCCTCAGATGCAGAGTCTGGGGAAGAACTTTCCTCCCTCTCCCGTCTGATCTTGATTAAGGAAGTGCTGTTTGGTCCCACCACCACAACCACCTTGTTCAGACCAACATCTCATTTCTCCTACAGCCTTCCATGCTAACATTTGCCCAGAAAATACCCTCTTTAGATCCTTTACTCAAGATGCATTTTTCCACTAACTTGACAAGAATTTTCCACCTGTAATGGCCCATATAAGTGCTAAAACAAATTACTTGCAACACATCTAATGTGATAGAGTCTCCAAAATTTAGCGACGTAGATCTTTCTCTCCATCCTTCCAGCACCTGTAGGATAACATGGGGATACAATACTGCAAGAAAGGTCATGTGAAGAAGAAAAGTAATGGCATAATTCTGCATCTGGGAAGTGTATTACTAAAAAGAAGTCCAGGTCTTTCAGAATGGGACATCCGCTACAGATTACAGAGTCAAGTGGCCTCATTGACTGACAAGTTGTACATTTGAGCATGATGTCCTCAGCAGAATCCAAGTCTCATGTTCACTTCTATACTCAATGTCTTTGCTCATCTGAGACCTAGGAGCTTCCCTGGTCCCTATCTGCAGACTTCAGGCCAGGTATTTACTAGAATGCACAGGGAATTGAATCTTGAAGAAACACTACAGTCTGTTGAGATCCAAGTGTTTTTAGCAGCTGCAGATGCTTTGTCTCTCTAGCAGAAATAAGAGAAGATACCAAGACAAGTAAATAAACCATCATATTTGATAGCAAACCTACTGCATGTGGTGACTCTGTCACTTGGTAACATGACTGAAGTATATTTGAACAGGATTAAGGAGGTAGGATTGTGATGATTTTATTTTGGTGCCTAGGTGATTTTTCTGAGGGATAGTTTAGTGATTAGCAGAATGGCTCAGTGCCACAGGAAAAAAAATTCTCACAATTCTGTGCATTGAGCTGTTGTCTGCTAAATTAATGAATTGAACTGATAAAAGATCTTACAGATAACAGAAATGGCACAGAGGAGTTGTGAGAGTCCACCTTTCCAGCATAAGAGCAGGACAAGGAGAGCTACAGGCACAGGGTGGCAGGGAGAAAGCAGCCCCTTTCAACAGCTCTGTGTACTGCTGAACCAGACACCAGGATACAATTTGGGGATTTAGACAGAAAAAATTAAAGAGAAAAACATTTAGAGTCAACAGGACCTCATTACAGGGCAATATTTGGTCTCAAGAAGTTTTGGTTCTAAAGGTTTCCATCTTAAATTTTATTACTTTTCTGGTGATATTGAAACAATATTTACAATGAGAGTTCTCTATACAATATATTGTACAAATTCAGGAAGATTATCTCTGTTATAGTCAGCCTAAGCCCAATGTCCTCAATATGCAAATCCCTGTATATGGGAATGCAGCATTCATATATCTTTATATGCATCACTACAGACTCATAGTTGAAGTCTTACAAAAAATTTGAATTTCAAAAAAGAGAAGAAAATAGCACATGCAATGGTATGGCCAGCTGGTGACTGTTTCATAACAAGGCCTTTTTTCTCCCTCCTTTAAATATAATTTACTGGAACTTTACTTAGAAATGCAACAAATTAGCAGCTATTCATTTTGTAATGAAGAAGGTCTCATGAAATCTAAGCTGTGAATAGGCAATCAGAATTTATTTGGATATAAAGGGTTATTTACCAGGCTAATATTTCAATATTGAACTCCATATTGCTATCAGTGCCATCATAGACCATTCTATGCAGTTATTTTAAATCCTAATGTCATTGCATTGCCTCTGCTTCTGCACAGTACCTGTAGTTATTTCTAATCCCTGTATGAAAGACCACCAAATAAAGAAAAATTGGTTTTTCTTTGCGTAATATATAAATTTAACTCATTTCCCCACAGGTCTGAACAGGCAAAAGGAAGCTTTTATTACATTGGAACAAAGTAAGTTCTGGGGATTCACCTATGCATGGGATTACGTGCAGCCTTTACTTAAATTCAAACAATTAACACCAAAGAAAATCAGCCTTGGTTCTTTTAAAGCAACTACAAAATAGGCATAACTACATCAGTTCAAACTGCCCATCCAAATGCCTTCTAACCACATCCAAATAATTTTGCCCTTCCATTCCATCCCTTAACCTTTAGGTGGGCCACCAATAGCTCATTGCATTGATGTTTTCTATTATGTCCAGAAGATGTTTCCCACTTGGCAGGGTACTGGTGATGGTGGTTGGTAAAACAAAGGGCTGAGGCTTATGAATTATGGGCTCTCGGGGCTATGCCTGTTCTTTGGCCCTGAGCTTCTTTCTTGTGTGCTCTCTCTTTCTCTCTCCCTATTGTTTTCAAGAAATGGTGGCCAATTAGATGGACAATTGCCTTACTGGCACTGAGGTTTCTGCAGAGTTTTGGATGAAATTTTTGTGACTGCAGAACACAGGGTGCATGGGCAGCAGGAATAGCAAGTTTGTTGTGCCCAGTCTGCTGGGAAAACAGGTATCTTGGATGCTGCACAATGGCATAAAACTTTCAAAACCCGGAACAGAGCTTTTAATTGTCATCTTTTTCTCATTTCACAAAGATGTGTGTGGGGAAATTTAGGTGTATGAGACCCCAAGAGTCTTCATGGTGTCTGTGTGCATGCTTTATTCCCTGAGGGTTTTCTGTGCTTAATAAATCAGTGACTGTGATCAAAGGTGTGTAGCTGCCTAGTTTTGGATAAGCAAAATTTGAAGTCCCGAAATCTCAGTTTCTAAGAGAAACCTATGCCTATGAACAATTTAGGCACTTAAAAATTAAAATCAAAGTAGGAACTAATCACAGAAAGCTCACTTAAATCATTAATCAGAAAATTAATTAAATCAGAAAAACTGTTATTCCCCAAGGTTAGGAAACAGGTGTCCAGCTGAATCTGACAGATCTTTGGAAGTAAGCTTTTCTCTTCAGTGCCTACAAATAAACTCTTTTGTTGCTATTACATGGGGCAAGGAAGACATTATGTCCTTTTGGGCAACACGTCCCTTCCCACATCCTGAAAAAGTTCAACACACTTTAGTGCAAGAGAAACACAGCATTCCATGTTGCTATTCTGGCCAGCAATAGCAGGATGGGGCAGCACAGAGGTCCTGTGGGTGGTGGAGTTTTCTCCCACATGTATTTTTATCAGTCTGAACTGCTCTGCATTAGGGTTTACTCCCAGCTGTAGTTGTACTTTAGTCTGTGGTTCTCTACATTGCAAAATGATTATTATAGCTGTGCTGGAGTCACAAGGAAGAAGCTACATGGGTATTAGGTCACGCATTTTCTTTGCAAGTTATACACATTATATGGGCGTGTAACACACCCCCATGAGCAACAGCCTCACTTCTTGCTTGTTTTAATTACTAAATAAATTAACTGTAAGTATCAAGAAATATTTTTAAGCAATGAATGTACCAGATCAGAGAAAATATTCAGAAGGTATGAAAGAAGTGAAAATAAGTCGAGCATGTGCTTAAGTGTTTTGCCACTTCTGCTGAGACGGATTTTTCACAGCTATGCGTGTATTTCACTCTCATTCGTCACCCTGCCCTCACCCGGGGACTCAGGGTCCTGCAGAATGACAACAGGAACCCTAAATCCCTGTCAGCCAGCAGAAGCCACATACTCTGCGTAACAAATCTCTTTTGTCCCCAAAGGTGGCCTCAAATAATTTTAATAAATCTTCAGTAATGCATTTCTGTATCTCAAACACATAAAGGTCAGATGGTGCTATTCTGACTGACCCACAGCTATTTTCTGTGAGTGTGGCAGGATTGCTCAGGAGGTGATATACAGCAGTGGTGCCCAGCAGAGGCAGAGCCTGGCTGCTGACTCTTTCTGCTGGCGATGGTGGCTGTCCCCAGCCACGCTGGCTTTGCAGTGCCCGGGGCAGGAGGAGGAGGAGGAGGAGGCTCTCTGCCCGCAGGGTCCAGCACATCCCTGCCAGGGCGGGCTGCTTGCCCTGCTTCTCTGCCGATTTAATGGAGCTGCCTTAGGTTCAGCCACGGCTTTTTTATACCTTTGTTTCCTGGCTCCCCCTCAGCGATTTCTTTGTTTAGTCTTAAGATGTTAATTTTGCCAAAATGTTAAGGCAGCCTTCACCTGCTGACTGGGTGTAAAAATGCCGCAGCAAATGGGGGAAAATAAAAAAGGTGCTTAGCTCAGCTGAAGTCCCTCTCTTGCTGCCATAAAATTAATTGTTATCATTATCTAGCTGCTTTCTGGAGACCATCAAGTTACCTGCTACACAAACTGTAACAGCAGTAACAGAGCTGAACCTGACACACAGCCCTGCCCTCGGTGTATTAAATCATTCTGATGTAATGTCTCACAAACCACATGACTCACCTATTAAACCTTTCCAGGGGCATGTGCTCTGGCAGGAGGAGAGAGCTTGTAATGAGGCCAAAAGCACAGAGGATAAAAGGAACATATTATGAAAACAAGTACTGAAGCTGTGCATGCTAATTTGAGCGAATGCATTTGGACATGCGAGAGATTTGCTGTTTCTGTGCAAAATATTTCCAATTCCTTACTTCCCATTGCAAAGCTGATTGAGTCAGCAGCAGCTTGCCACTTGCATTCCAGGTGGTGTGATATGTCTCCTCATGCACTAACTCATATAGGTCATTAATATGCTAAATAAGTTGTAGCCAATTGGCTCCCATGGTGACAGCTCCAAAAGCTTCATGAATAATCAATGGAGCACCTGGAGGCATGAAATTTTCATACAAAGAGTTTCTAGACTTTGCATTAAGCTCTGAGCTGGGACAGACAAGTGATAGACATGACTGGCACTTTGAGGAGTTTCAAAAATAAGAAGTGTTATTTTAAAAGAAAATAACAATCTTATTTAAATAAGAATAAATCTAAAACTCCATTTCCTGGAGCACTTCTTAAACAGGCACCTCAAGTGGTTCCCTTGCCATCTTCTGGACAGAAACATGTTATAAATTTGGTGGGAGTGAGTGGGAATACTTCAATTATTCTATCTAACCTTCAATAAACTCATAACAGAGCAGTAGGTATTCTCTGACAAAATTAAACAGTGGCAACTTTGGGAAATTAATAAATGATTATTGCCTTTACCTATTTTTTCTGAAAAAAATTGATATGTCTATAGAGTTTATGAGTAAAAGTCAAGTGATCTGAGTGCCACTGATGGTTGTTATGAGCAGGGTCTCAGTTCACCCACTTAAAAGCTGGCATCTCTCTGACATTGCTTCCTTTTCAAGTGCTAATGTATAATCTCACAGACCCTTTCAGAAAACTTTGTTACTGAAACAAACATACCATAGGCAGGACATATTTCACTCTTTGATTAAGCTGATCAGAAAATTTTTTAGGCCTCCCATAGGAGCTGGGATGATGGTAGGTATAGCCCCGCCCCATGCTTTTTCCAAATCAGCCTGTGCTTCACATGTTCCCAGTGCTGCCAAACAAGAAATTGGAGATGTGCTGTGCAGTCAGTAGCAAGAGCACAGAGACAGGTGTAAGAAATGAGGCAGCTCCAGTATTTCCCCTTCCACATGAGGCTGTTTTGTGCAGGGGTCTAATGCTGAAGGAGCTGTGGGACCCTGCCCTTCCAAATCTTTGCCCTGCTGTCCAGTACTCTGTTGTGAGTATTGATTTCTCATGCAGATACACTGGGAGGAGCAAGGAACTTCAAGGTACTTTGTCTCTGATTGACATATTTCTCACACAACTGCTGAGAAGACAGCAGTCACTTCTTCCGTCACTACTATGGGCAGTTTTCCAAACACTTTCTACAGAACTTAAAAATTGCATGTACTTCAGTCTCAGCTGTATTTGGCATCTTTCAGATGAGATCCTCAGCAAAATATTTGTGCTCTTTGCCATCTATTCTGACATAATGTCAGTCTTGGTCATCAATAAAAGAGTTAGAGACACCGAGCTATGGAAACACCATGAGCATCACCATGATACTCATGTGCTGAGAATTTTGCTGGTGATGAAAATCTGCAGATGATGGAGTTAATCAGAACTGGAACAGCTAGTACTGGCTGAATAACTTAGTAATCTTTGGTTTTTCATCTTGAACATGTCTATAAGCAGAAAAAAAGAGCACAAAAGTACCACCAATGTGGCCCCACATAACCATGGGCAGCCCTTACTTTGGTTTAGTGAGGTCTGTCCTCATCAGAACTGTGCAAAAGTTGCTAGAATATTTCTTTGCTGTCTGTTTTAACAGTGTCATGCAGTAATGGTATAATATCAGAGAGGCTACTTGTAGGGTTACTAGAAGGTAACATAACTGGGAGGTAAAATGGGAAAATTCAAAAGGAGTTTCAACAGGTTTTCTCCTCACTGAAGTTTAACTAAATGCTCTACAGAGCTGTTGTGCATTTGTGTGCTCACACAGCAACAATTGTACTGGCCCACCCAGGAATACAGTGATAGGTAAAGGCTGATCAAACATTAATTTAAAAAAAAAAAGGTACAAAAGAGAAAAAACAAGGTCTTTTAAAAGTCACTGGCAGATTTTTAATGTTTTCTGAAATAAAAGAACTACATTATTATAACTTTTTAGTATTATCTTGTTGATGAATAACCTGCACTGTTCGCATTTTGTACAATGTTGTTCTCCTAAACATGTGGCATTATATGCTCTGGCATACAGAAAAAAATCCCAGAAAAAAATGAAAGTACTCACACACTCACATACACATGCACCAACCCACCACACAGCTTTCTCTTGAGATCAACCATCATCTAGAAAGCATTGAAGATATATTTGCAAGTCTCTTAGCTTAGACAAAAATATCCTGAAATCCTCTAGTTCTTTCATTCATAAAGAAACAGAACAAGGTATTTTCCTGATCTCCTCCTCAAGGAGAAACCTGAAACATCCACCATCAGTAGAGTGATGGCATTGACTTCTGTAGGATGTAAGAGTTTGTTCAAAGTGATTTCCAAGGCAGTGTACAATTGCCAGGCTGGTTAACTCTGTTCTTCATAAAGTGAAACAGTTTGACAAAAGTACAAATAATTCCTACATTACCTTCTTTCAAATTTCCTCCACACAGCATCATATGGTACTGTCACTATGTCTTGTGCTTACATCTTGGGTGGAGACAGCTTGATGCAGGTATGTACTGCACAGGATAATATCATCACACATTTTCCTTCACAAAAAATGGGATTATGCATCCTCAAAGACCATGTTATGAGAAGTGAAGAGTAAGGCTGGTGAATCATAGGCTCTCTGCACCTGTATTGACTTTAATCATGATGAACGGTTTTTGTAGTAATTGGTACGGTGCAATGTTTTGGAATTGTGATTAAAACAAAATGTGTTAACAACCCAAAATGTGTGAGTGACCAAAGGGATGTTCTATACAAATGGCACTGCTCACCAATAAGTGCTGACTGAAGAAGGAGGAAGGTAGGTTATTTGAAATTATGATATTTATGTTCCCACCTAGCCATTACACATTACAACCCCTGCTTTCCTGGACATGGTTGAATACCTGCCTGCTGATAAGTAGTCAATGAATTTCTTTTTCTCCTTTTCTTTGGTTTTTCTTTAGCTATTAAACCATATTTTCTCACTTTTACTCTCCTGATTCCCTCCCTCATCCTACCCCAGGGGAGTCAGTGAGGGGCTGCGCGGGACCGAGCTGCCTACCAGGGTTAAACACCACCACTGCCATACCTCAGAACATCTGGAGTGTATTAAAAAGCTCCTGACTCTGAAGATCTGTTCGAATTCTTTTCCTCCTGGGTTGCTGATTCCAGTTTCCCAGAGATCAGTTTAGAGGAGGTAAACCTTAGAAGGATGTCTTCTCTCACATTTTCTTCCTTCATGTTTGTCAGTGTAAAATTTTTTTCTTCCTCAATTTGCTTTCAGGATTCTCTGTGCCAGATTTATTAAACTTTGCAGCTTTGTAGCAACATCTAGAATATAGTTTGGAATCCACATTGATTGTTTTTTAAGAAATGCAACACCACACTATATGTAAATATCTTTTCATTTGAAAATAAATGCAATTTATTACTTATTTATTATGGTGCAATTCAGGCATGGCTTATTAACTGCAATGTTAAGCTTTACAAATATATTACATGCAATAACGTCTATAAAGCATTCTCACTTCTGTTTAAACTTAAACTCTACACTGTGTGAAAGAATCTCACATGAGATAATTACTAACAGGGATAAAAGCTTGACTTTGACATTTTGAACATGCATCCTTCTAAATTCTGTTAGAGTCATTTGTAGTATCTAAGCAGCTATAAAACAGATTGGTGGCATCTCTTCTGACATATTTTATGTGTGCAAGTCCTCTGTGCTGTGAGAATAGTGCTACTTCTTGTGCTGTTTTAATGCCTTCCTGGATCACAGCTGAAAACTTGCCCTCATCAAAAAGGACAGAAATGCCATTGAGTTTAGTTACACCAGAATTTCTTCTTATATATTCGTACAACCTGCTCTGATTGAGGGTTCAGGGGAAGTCTGAAGATAACTGTGTTGGTGATTAATCTGTCAATTTGACCGATATTTTAAAAGTATAAGTGAGTAGAAGAATTTTCTTCCACACAAGAACAGCAATATCTTCTGTGCTCTGCCAGGCTTGAGTCTTGGGATGACCTTGGATAACACCCTGGAAGGTGCAATTATTCCCTCATGCACTGGAGCTGGGACTTGGCTGAATCGGCTCTCTGGCTTTGCAGCAGGATGAGGCCCAGCCATGTCCATCCAGAACACACTACAGCAAGTTCTCCAGAAAAAATGAGTTGAGGATCAAGGCATCAAGTCCGTGTAGAAGTAAATAACATGGATCAGCAGAGCATTGCTTTTGACTTGACTAGGTCTGAGATTCATTTTCCCTGCTACAAATCAAAAATTCCTTTATCTCTTTTAAAGCTTTCATAATTTTGGATAATAAAACAACATAGAAGAAGTAAAAAGTTATCTCTATAGTTTATTTGATGTAGAAATGTTTTTACATCCTAAGGGCAATTTACTATGTCTACTGGGTTTCACTATCCTCATTGTTTCTCTCACCTTACTATTAAGAAAGAAGTATAAGAAAAAAATTAAAACCCAATAAGTTGTTTTGTTTATTTGTTTGTTTTAATTCAATTTCAACAAATTTCAAGAGAATCTCTCAGGAAATGAAACATATCTGGCTGTCATGGGGGGCATAGTCTGCAGCCCTTGTGTTCCATCATGAGGCTACTAAACACTGGGAGAATTTTTCTACCCTTACATTGAAGACAAGAGTCTCTGCATTGTTTACCAGAGTGCAAATCTGGAGCTCTGGAGCTTCCTTGCATCCAGAAGTTTCAGAGCTTACTGTCCACTTTCTGCAGAAATGCCAGACCCACAGATGTTTTCAGTAATTACTCAGCCAACCTTGCAGGTTCTCCTAAGTAAGAAAATCAACAGCCATATTTTATATTATAGAAGGTAAGGCTTTACAAAACTGGGAAAAAGAGAGTGTCTCTTTTCTAAAGCAGCCTCAAGCCATCACAAACATCTTAGTTCACCCAGAAGTACTGATATTTGACATGTTCCATTTTGATTAGAACCTCTTCTGACTTGGACCAGGTTTCCACTTTTAGTTAGCAGGTCCATTGCTACAGGTTTAATGCCTGCCAAGTACTCATTTGTGGTGCTCACAAAGTAATATTACATTTTTTCTTTCCTTTGCACATAGTAAAACCTTTTTTCAGATATCTCACAGACCCAATCCCACAAAGAACCAAAATTTCATTGAGCTTTCCACTTTGCTCTGGAAATATATGGGGAACTGAAGTAGGAATAAAATATTTGTTCTTTTCAGATGGTCCCTGTCAGATGTATCCATGCAATGTGAGTGTGAACAGATATATTTCTTAGCTCCCCTGTAAATTAATGAAAGAAAAAGAAATATTTTAAGGGTCTAGTTGATTTGAACCACCCTGGATGCATGCTTAAGGATGAGTTCCTTTTTATTGTCTCAAAAGTGGCCAAAGTTGAATAGTTAAAGTATAGATGCCTAACCCATAAACAGCTACATGTGGGGAGATGAATCCTCATTGTGGATTCCAGCACATCTTATTAATCAAAATCAGAGAAAAATCAGTGTGATGCAGATATGTGGGTGATATATGTACATTATTTAGAAGGTGGTTTAAACATCATCTTTCTTAATTGCTCAGGTAATCATAGTAATGCTATGTTTTATTGTGATCTTTTCAAACATCAATGTAAATAATAGTGAAATAATATTTGAATTTCTAATAGCTATAGCAATTAAGTGGAGCAGAATTCTAAATTATAGAGGTACATTTACAAAAAATGACAAGAATATTCTAGTGCTTTGTCTCTGGTACTGATTATTCCTGGATGTCATCTTATCCAGTGGCATAAATACTGCTTTTGTAACTGCCATGTAAAAAATCTTAGATATGCTTATCTAAGACTTGTGTCAGTTGCTTGTTTATAATCATTGCCTATTACAGTAAATGCTATTTAAAATCTACTACTTCTGGAAAGCACTTAATCTTCTAAGCTTCAAAATCTAAATAATGTTCAATAAGAGGCAACAGAAATCCCAACCCTGGTAGCAGCTTCTCTCAGAATCTGTTATTTGGTTTGTTTGTTTGCTTGCTTGCTTTTTTAACACCCATATCTGAATCAGGAGGAAATGGCCTGGATCTGTGAAAAGACTCTGAGTATGACATTGAACTGGTTTGACTCAGTCTGGCAGTTTGCATGAAGAACATCAGCACATCATAGGCTTCAGAAACCAATGCAATCACAGCCTGGCATCTAATTTGACCCTCTGCATTTCAGGTGGTCTTCTGTGGCTATTCCCCTCCAAGACATGTGGTAGTTCAGAACAGTCAGTTTTTCAGTACTATAATTTCTGAACCTGATCCTGCCCTTTATCAATACTTTTTGCTGTCTCTAAGCAGTAGACATGGGTCTGGCTGTTTTGCAGGTGGGAAATGGAGGCCACAACAAACCCTCTGCTGAAGGCCAGTCCAGTCAGCTGCCTTCAAACACTTGGCCCCTTCATTCCTTCACCATATTTTGAGAAAGAGCAATGTGTCAACTTCCAATAGATTGTTGTGGTGTTTGGCCACAGCTGGAGGAGCCTCTCAAAGCAGTTCAGGTGCCAGGAGCAGTCTCCATGCAAGGCTGGAGGTCTGGAGGCTGTGCTGGCATCCAGCAGGAGAGAGCAGCTGTGCTCTCTGCTACCCTCTCCAGAACACATCATCCATCAACCTATGCTTAGCTGCCTCAATGCCTTTTCATTATGTCCTGTGCTTCAAGCAGTAATTTTTTACCTCTGAGAATAACTGGGGGCGTTGTATCAAAATATTTAAACACTCATATATGTTCTTATCAAATTCTGTAGAATTTTCTGTCATCCTTCAGTGCACAATGACTCAATTCCATATTTGTTGCATGTTCTCAAGACTCAGCTGTGAATTTAGGCCTTGGGAACCAGAGACTGAAAGTTTTACTGCCACACCAAGCTTCTGGTGCCCAGATGATTTGCTCCCCCTTAGGGTATTGCATATGGCCCTGAGAGATGAGACCCCATCCATAGAGGACACAGCAATGCAAAATTATTGTGAGGCCTCTGGAACCCTCATCTTTGTTCTGTGTCACGCAAAGTGTGGTGTCATCACAGCCTTTCTCATCTATTTGTGCCTCATGACTCTCTGACCTCTGCATGTACACATACACAAAATTCTTTTCATCAACATTTATGTATCCAGCCATGCATGTAATTCTTGGTTAGAAGGGGACTATATTCCACTTTTTAGTGTGGAATGCATGTTGTGAGCCTGTTCTCAGCAGAAGATATGGGATGGTATGAGTGAATAGCCCACATTTGTGCAGAGGGTGTCCATGCTCTCCTCAAGACCTGTTCTGGTCACTACTGAAGCAGCCTGGCCATATGTCATAAAGGAAGGTATCATTTCCAGAAATATTTAGCTCCAGATCTTAACCCGCCTGAGAGTTTTACAGGTTTTAGGATTTAGCAATATTTGATTGGTTTCTCACATTGGCAGTAAACATCACTTTTGTCTTACAAAGATGGCCACTGTCAAATTGCTGAATCACAGTGGTGTAAGAGATGCTCACCAAAAATTTTCAGCATGAGGAACACAATATGTTTCCTCTCAACCTTTTTCTCAGACACAGCTAAATTCTGCTCTGACATTCACTCCTCCTCACCCTGCTCCTTTCCAATGAAAGGACTTGCTTGAATTTACCATTTTCTGCACTTGATGAGAACTGTCAAACAATCCCAAAATAGGCATTATTATCAACAGCCATTATATCCAAGGCAGCTTACTCCAGTAATGAATAAATACCCATTCTTCTTCCACTCACAGATACACACCTGTCATTAGTGACAATCACAAACCATGAGACACATCTCTATGGGCAGGACCTTAATTACTTCCCTCAGTTTCCCTTTGCATCTCCTTAGAATACTTGCCAGTTTAATTAGCTGGCTGAGTTGGAAGTGTGCTGATTTGGAAAGAAGGAGGTTGTTAAAGGGTCTTTTAAGAGATCAGGCACACTGCAGGTGTAGAGTTAAAATTAATGGCATCTGCGCTGAAGTGTGCAGGAGCTGCGACAGCTGTGACAGATGTAGTGCAGCTGCAGGTTGCATGGCGGTGCAGTGTCCCCGTGTCACATGCCCAGGGTGTGTCACCCTCAGCAGCATCCTTCCTCTGTGCACAGAAAAAGGCCTGATGTTAAGCCTATCCTAGCAGTTGCTTAAAACCAACTGGATTGAGGACCACCCCTAAGGTTTTCTGGCAAGGTTTAATTACATTACAAGGAAGAAAAGAAACCCCACAGTATATCTTTAACATTGAGAAATTTCCTTGAACTTGTCTGAGCACAGTGACTTCAGTGATTTTCTGGCCTGGCAAAGCATATTTTCTCTGGAGCTCATTACAAAGCAGGGCTGGGTCAGTCAGCAGCAAAGATGTGACTTTATGTAAAGACTTGAAAGAAGGGAGGGCAGAGGGGTTGCAAGCCAGCTCAAGAAAGACACTCAGTGCTAAGGGGCCACTGAAGAAGAAGCTGCAGAGACAGTTGCGAAAGAACTTATCACATAAAAATATGTGTGATGCTACACAGAGCATGTGTATGTAATATTCATAAGATCATCTCAGACACACTCTTCCTCTAGATTTTGAAGCTGTCTGAAATCTGCCAAGTTTCAAACCACTTAAATATAATAAAGCCTGCACTGATTATATCATGATTGCTGACATTTGGTGTCTGTCAGTCTGAAATAACTTTTCCTCCTTGCTATAATTTCCTCTGAGAAGCAAAGCAGAGTCATTGATTTTCCACAAAATATTCTCCAAACAGCTCCTGCCTGAATGTCTTGGTGGTTTATTTCTGAGGTCAAACTCTACTGCCCAAAAGCTTTTCTTTTCTTCTCACTTTTCATGCATTTGTTTTTCTGGTACTTCTGTGTCTGACACTCTTGACTGAAAAACTGCAGTGATACCTGTGTATAAAAGAATGTTATTAAAAATCTTAAAAAGATCCTATTAATATTTTATTAGCATTTCTTTTTTTCCCGAGACTGAATGACAGCTTACCCAAGATAGCTGATTTAAATTATTTTTTTCAACCTGTATTCCTCTTGTCACTGTCTCCTCCAGCATCAATCCAGTCAGATGTTTTTCTTTATTATTACCATAAGGCCTCAACAGCCTATAATTACTCTAAAGATTTTCTTATCTTTTATTTTTGAAGCATAGATTTTCCCCTTCTTTTCATATTTTTTAAAATACATTTTGGTAAGATATGTAATTAACCTTGCAGCTGTTGATAGTCTGCTCGAGTCTGTAACTATTACACTTCATGTAGCTTCTTTCTGTCCCCCCACCCTTTTCCTGCATGACTGCAGGTGAAGGGCTGCTTGCAGTAATGATATTCCTGTCTTCAAAGCAGTGAACAAAATCTATACAAAAAATTCTTTCTGGAATTGCTTTGAAAAATCCATTTTTAATGTTAAAAATAATTAAAATCCTGCTCTTAATAGCACACAGTGCACATTTCCAGACATTTCCAGCCTGCAGTTTCCTTGCATTTGCCAAGGATGGGTGATGCAGAGGAGATGGCTGCATGTGGCAGACTCGGTTCCTCAAGGGAAACATCAGGAACCTCACACCAAAATTTTGGGTGGTAGGAGACCATGTACTGACATTGATCAAATGTAAATAATTGCACAGATCACACGACTACTCTGCTTTCGCTGGAAATGGCTCTGCCTTCTACTCAAGAAGTGGAATTACAAGAAATAAGAGAGAAACTGTTTCAGACCTGTGATGAAAAATACATAAGGCTATTCTCAAGATACATTGCCTTGTCATTAAATAAAAGGCTTCTTTCAGGGTACTGCATTTCTGAGAATTATGATTTGTAAGTAGAGTAAATTCAGATGCAATGTTTCTATGATAATTGTTCTTATATTTTTACAGAGGTACATTTGTCTCGAGCAGACTGATTGACGTCACAGTGCTTGCAACATCCCCAAGAGATTTCTTTTTGAAAACAAGTAAACCACACCCAAACAGAACATGTTAAAAACAAATTTAGTGGAGGCATTGTTTCAGCATTTTAAGACTCCAATTTAATCTTTTCCATGGACTACTGAAAGAAAGCCCTTCAGTGATGGAGAAGGTAGGTAGAAGTTGTTATAGATAGATCTCTAGTGTCAGTACTCTCCTTGAAGTCTTCTGCAATGACCTTCACCATGACATGCAGAAGCCACCTATTCTTTGGTGGCCTTTTAAAACCTCAAGTGCGAATTCCTAAAAAGAGATTATGAATTTTGACTTCATGCATGTCCTGATTTTAAGATATGCCCCAAAACACAAGGGCAGAATTGAAAGTCCATTTTTAATTTCACCTTGTGTTATATACAAAGAATATGAAGCTCTTTGTGTTTGTGGTCTCCAGATTTAGAGCTTTTGATTTAAAAAGCCACAATATAAAAGACATTTTTAAAAACAGTTGTACACTACTTGTATGCTAACCTAATTCTTTATTTGTTTCACCAATTTGGTTTCAATATCTTTTAAGGGTTCTTGGTAAGGAAAATCAGAACTGGGAGAACTTAGAGCAAGGGACAGAAGTCATTTTAGCTACGTTTAGCTGTTTATATATACTGGAAGGTGGTACCCTGAGTTCACCCAACTGCTGGTGAGGAGAAAAGGGCCCTTTTAAGGAGCAGTTCATCCTGTCCTAGGATACGTATCCAAAAGTGGTGAGCAAGTTTGATTTCTACAAGCTTTCATGTGTGCATCTTGTATAAGAAGCACAGATTAAACACTTTTTAGCGGGTAATTTTACATGTGGTGAACCTTTCCCATGAAAATAAGTGAGAAGCAGTGTTGAAATTCAGTTGGACTGTTTGTGCCCAAGTACTTATGTCACTGATATTTATATGTTCCTGAGACAAAAATAGACATAGAAATCTCTCAGTGAACATCTGTGAAGTCCTTTGAAATTGTCCTAAACAGAAAAAAAAAAAAAAAGTAAAAATAACCAAATGTTGCAAAAAAGTTCTTTTAAAATTTTTATAAAAAGCAGACAGAGCAAAATCCAAGAGCTCTGTTTTAAACACAGCAGCTCTCTGAGCATCATTTGCTGTACTCAGCAGTTTGTTTCAATATACACAGTCTTTGGGACTATAAATTAAAAGAGTAATACGAACAATTCCATCACATGCTACTTTTCAACGTGTGTCAGTCAGCAAATTCATTAGTCTGGTTCTTCCTTACTGTATCCTAGGAAACATGAGTCAGTCAGAAGCTTGACTGTATTCAGAATCACAATAACCTGCAGAAGAGATAAAAATTTCTTCTACCTCAGTACAGACACAAGCCTACACTACATTTCATTGCAGGTTGCTGCTCTACTAACAAATTTATCTTCCCTCTCTCTCTGATTTGGTTTCCTTCCATAGACCTTATCAAATTCCAGGGTGTGCTGTGGCAGTCAAATGTTGGAGTTCTCTCCTTTGGGCTGGACCTATACTGGGTGTGAAACCACGATGTTCAGTCATCGCAATTTCTGGTATCAGGCAACTCTCCAATCTGTAGCAATGGCATGTAGTGAACAGTGTCCTTGAAACTGAAGGACCTTGTTCTTGTCAGCTAACAAGAATTAACCTCTTAAAGAAAAATGCAACAAGATGAGGAATTCCAAATGGCAGCTGGCATGTATTTATGTCTTGCCAGATTCCTTTCATGTTACTCTGGTTATTAGTCTGGGTACCTCTGGCTCTCCTCTCTCAAACTGTTATCTGGCAGAAAAAAACCCCACTTTTTCTAATTCAGGCAGGCTTTTTTCCTTTGCCCGTGCTGAAAAACCTTTTCTGCTAGTTTTAAGAACAGCTGACATCACAGAAAAAATTGTCACAACTGCTAGTTTTGGTATTGTCAAAAAGCAGGTACAGTCAATGAAATTATCAGGTATCAGGTTGAAAATAAACCAAAGGAAGTACTTTTTCTGAGCATATAGTTAAATTGCAGAACTCATCGACAGAGACTGTGGTAAAAGCCCACAGAATAAATGTTTTTAAGAAGAAACTGGGCAAGTTTGTGGAGGACAGTTTCACGGGTGGCTACTGAATGCAAGAGCCAGATTTGAACTTTCCCTGAGCACTGCTGACAGCAGCCAAGAGCAGCTTTGTTGGAGTGGGTGGGTTCTAGTTGTGGCTCAGCATTGTCAGTCCTATTTTTTTGAATCCATTTAGTGTTAATGAAATATGGCTGTCCTGAGATATTCTTTTCTATCTATTTTTTTCCAGACAGACCTGTAGTGGGTCTAAACCTACGAAGAAAGAACACCATATGTACCATGTGTACCATATGTACCATATCCATCAGTTTCCCCTTTTGCTTTTTGGTAATTTTACAGTCCATTCATTGACGTCTTTACATACAAGCTCTAGCCTAAACCAATTCAGCAGATTATTTGCTAGGTATATCAGTAAATATATAAACAATACTTTGAGGTCTAATCTTTGGAAGGAAGACACATCTCCTTTATTTACCAAGATTGCAGAAAACATATTATTAATTGCAATTTTAAAAAATCAAAGTTTGTGCTCATACAGTGCTAAGTTTCAAAGAATCAGAGATGGAAAAAATCAATAAAGTTTTTGGCTTCAAGGCAGGCTCACTGTAGGCTTCTTGATGCTCATTTTCCATTGTTACAACCATTTCCACTGGCAAACTGCTTTGCATGTAGAAAATGAAATGTGAAAGAAAAAAAAATGAAGTGCTTGAATCTGTTACTACACACACATTACAAGATGGAGTTTCAGTGGTTTTAGAAATATTGGTTTTATCTTATTTGTCAGGAGAATCCTTTGGGAAAGCTGAAGAGTGGATGGAGACTAAGACAGCTCAGACTGCTGAGCCAAGAACTTAATTTTCTTGACTCCAACATTCAGAGCCATAAGGAGATCCAGCATACTGTGTGATTAAAAAAAAAAAAAAAAAAAAAAAAAAAAAACAAACAACAAAAAAAAAAACCCCTGCTGTCCAATTTTGTCACCACCAGAACCCCAATGAAAGTAAAATGCATAATTATTACTTGCTGATTACAATACTGACTCACTGCAATAAAATATTCCTCTATGTGGCTTTTGTAAATAGCTTTCATTACACAATTTGATGATTCCTAACTATTTCAGGTTTTCTTTTAAAAGGAAATACTAAATAAAGAGTATAGCTCCCAAGACAGATCCTGTATCTTATATATTATCTTTACTAACCTTGTTGTTAACCATAAAAGTCCAGAGTCCCATTTTAAGGGATTTCTAATCCATCCCTGGAAAGAAAAAGTCATATTCTCTCTCCTAAAGCTATTGCCAACTGGTGTGAATTGCAAAACTTTGAGACTGGCAGAGTCCACGAGATAAAAGTGAGCTTTCAAGGTGCTGGAGAAGGACAGCAGCAAAAATAAAATCCTGCAGTTACATACCTTAATTTTGATGGTAATGTGACTTGATGGTTCAAATAATACAGGTTTTTTGTTTTATTTCATCTTTGTTTGGGGGGCTTTTGTGTGTTTTAACAAATAAGTACGTGTTTCTTGTCTCTGGAGTTTGTTGTGCTTTAGTGCATTGGTGAGCCTGGGGAAGATACAGCAGATACAGTGAGTTCTTGGGGAATCCAAACTGAGCAATAGACTTCTGGATTAGATCTATGATTAGATCTTTTCTTTAAAATAAAGCTACATTTGTGCAGTTTCACCCATCCATCTGGATAGCTTGGAAATAATTGCTTCTCCTTCTAAGTGTCTTGTTATAATTCTAAGTGTCTCAGAACTACCACTCTATTTTAAGCCTCCTTTAAAAATTAATTTGGTGTTCATTAAAGTCTTCTTCCTCACAGTCTCCTTAATGAACTGTTGTGGTCTGCTTACTTTTGGAAAGTCAAGGCTCATGGTAGAGCTCTTACCCTACCTTCTGGAATTTCAGCCATTTCACCTAATTGTGAGAAATGAAGTAGGAGATCATCTGTCACAGTATTTTGCTTTGTTGTTTTTGTTTTTTTTTTTTTTTTCTATTCTTGCTGATATAGGAAGATTAACTCTGGTTTTGTACACTTAGATTGACATCCACCATGTCTTGCAGGAAAACAATTATTCTATCTTGGCTTAAACAAACCCAGAATTTGGAATGTTATTTTTGTTTATGTTTGTTTATTACAAGTTGACATGGCTTACAGTAACATGCCCATTATTGTTTTATTATTGTCCAGTCACATGATTTTCAGATTTTAAGTTTATCATATTATTTCTGCAGAATAATGGTCTTCTTCTTGGGTCTTCTTTTCTCTTTCACCAGTGTCAGAGCAGTTCCATTAAAGTCTTCTCCATGCCAGGGAGAAATTTCTTGCCATCAGAACTAAACACATGCGAAAATAAAGGGAAATTTAACCAGATATTATTTCATAATCAGTAAATCACAATAGAAGGACTTCATGTGTTCTATGCTTTACTTTACTGAGTCACAGTGATTTTCAATTTTTTCAGCTAAATATTTTGTTTTTAAGCATGAATCCCTGAAAAACAAATGTAAGCTTTCTTATAATATCCTTTTCCCCCCCTTTTTTTTCTTAGCTACCTCTCACATCTCTCAAAAAACTACTGCCAGACTGCTGGTAGACCACACTTAAAAAATTACTTTTCTGTAAGAAAGATAAGCTTCTATAGCAGTGTGTTGCTGTTTCAGAATTTCACTTTTTTAATCTTAAATCATCCTCTAGTTCCTTTTTCCACACGCTCAGTATTTAAATGGAACCCTCTCTTGGCTTCACAGACACGTCCATTTGTGTTAGTGCTCATTTGAAAATGATCAGGTACGGGAGTGCTGGTGCACAACATGGCAAGGGCAGAAGTTTCGTGCTTCCTGCTCTGGATTGGAAAGCAGGAAGGGACAAAGCCAAAGGGGAATAGGATTGAGAGTGCTGTGACTTGCTCAGTTGGAGCACTTCAGCTGGACTCCTTAATGATACATTCACAGTTCATCCCCAGGCTCCTTCAGTCCTTCTTACATTTTCTCAGTAGAGCAATGGTGACAGCAGACTTTTTTTAATGTGGATTTTTGCCCACTCAGTGCTCGACTGAAGTGTTTAATATTTTTCATCTGAAGTCTTATAGCTATACTTTTAGTGGCTTGGGGATCTCAGCTAATTCTTTTTTTTTTTTTTTTTTCCTTTTCTCCCAAGAAGCCAACAAAAGATAAAAAACCCAAACCCAAACAACTGAGAGAAGGAAAAAAATGTACTCTAAACATGTGTTGCACATGATAGTAACAGCTGCAGCCCTGTTGACAATATAATACCACTGCAATCCCCAGGATATAACTCAGATACTGAATTTCAGGCTGCAGGGGAATGGCGCTTGAGGATCCTTGAAAAGAATTATATTTGGAAGGGAAAAGAAAGATTAAGTAAAACAGAGGAAGTATGCTGGTGGTCCAGTGCAGAAACCTCAAATAAAAATTGTTAAAAAAGAGAAGATTTAGTACTCCCGCAATAAACACATTTAGCGGATATGTACATTACCCCCACTATAATCTTAAGTTTCAGGATTTGTTTGTTTTTAGTGCTATTAGGGACTGAAGCACATGGTGAAGGCTGTTGCTTTTGAATTGATATGATATTAACAGGACATGAACACATGCTAATAGAGCAATGTCAGGAATAAAAATAATATCAATTATGAAAGAGATGGATATTGAGAAAAAGACCCTTCTTTTCTATTTCTCTTCCCTTACAATGAGCAGATGTCAACATCAGTTATGAGGCAACTTTTAATCCTTTTTTCTTCTTTAATTACAGTGATGTTTGCCTTCAGAAAAAAAATTATTTGAAAACATACCCACTGCAAGAAAGAAAAACATCACTTCTACTGTGAATGAAAGTTTCTACTTTGCCAATAATTCATCCCCACAAGAAAAAAAAATAAATTAAACCGATTTGTTTACAGTGTGATATCTGCTTCTTCACTTTCCCTAAACCCGTTAATTTTATGGCATAAACAGTTCTTTGGAAAGATAAGAAACTTTGTACTAATTCCTTGTCCCTGGCAATGTCTGCTGTGTTCAATGCGCTCTTGAAAAGGAAGAACTTTCACAAAGGCAGAGCCCTGTTTGGGTGCAATGCCTGGGTCCCCACTGCTGAGCAAGGACCAGCTGAAGGCTCCTCATGTCACCCACCTCCTGGGACAATCCCCCAGGGCTGATCCACAGTGCCAAGGGAAAAGTTCGTGTGCAGTCTATTCCCCATAGAGCACTTTAAGAAACTCCTCCTTATCCTCTGTGTGTGCCCTGGTTTTCTGCGTGTGGTCTGATGGCAGCTCTGTCACCTGCTCATCACAGGCTGGTCTCAATTCCCCCATAGGAAGGTTCCATTTACCTACCAAAGGACACACAGAGATTCTGAAAATCTTTGTTCAACCTTCCTACAAGGGAGATGCAAACACATCTGGGGGTTTTTTTATCAGCCTAAATCTGAACTCTTGCAGAGGAATGAGGTCATAGCAGAAGGCTCTGGTTAGAGCAGTGGGGAGAAACAACCAGTTGTAGAGCATCAACTCATTTAACCTCCTTTGGTGTCTAGTTTAGGACTAAGTGAATTGAATCACATCATGGAAACAATACACCCTGAAGGTACTGTAAGAAGGTTTGCCCAGTCACTAATGTGGTGGTGTGTTTTTAGCTTTTATATGTTTTTAGTAATTGTTTAGTTTTTGTATAATGGTTTGTTCTCTGTACTCGTGTCCCAAGACTCACTATGGTCTTTTCCTGAAGCTTTTAGTGTCAGTCAAAGCCCCCCACCCCCTGAGGCCTTGTCAGTCACCCAAAAGGCTTCCCCCTTCTTCGAGAAACTTCGGAAGAGCTGGTCAGTTTACTGGCTGATTACCAAACTCTCCCCCCACCCTCTATTTTCACTGGTGATAGCTGTTGTCTGTCTAATTTTGTATGATCCTCTGTATCTCCCCATTGGGCATTTTTCTTATCTTCTGTAAGCACCTCCTATAGATAAAATACCGGAGCAGAGGCCCCTCAGCACTCTACTGTCCAGGAATTTCACCAGGTCAGGACCCCTGGCCTGGCTGCATCCCACAATGAAACAATAAACTTTAGCACCATGGCAGAGTCTTCTTTCTCCCTCACTTTCGCCGTCTCTGAAGGTTTCTCAGTAAGAAGAGCCCACAGGTGTCCCAAAGGAGCGGTGAAGCTACAGATGGGACCTTCTGAACAGCCCCGGTGCCAGGGTCAGTCGGGCAATTTGGAAAAGGCACCGGGGAGGAGACCAATAACTAACATCAACATTGCAGGTTTCATCATTGGCCAGATGATTCTATGCAAGAAGCTAGGCTTCCGGAGGAACCCAGAAATTTGTTTCTTCAGCAAATGGAGGTGTAGCCATACCAAGAGATTTACCTCCCAATTTAAGCAACAGAAGTAAAAACACAGACAGAGACAGGTTTAGCAATGTAATGTCTCTGTGCAGGGTTCACTGCTGTCCCACCAGTGAGAATAGTCTTTACACAAGTGACAACAGGATCCAGAATGCTCACAGGCAAGAAAGTGACTGATATTCACCTGCATTCGTGAAAATGCTAAAAAAAGATTGTATGTGACAGAAAATCAAGACCTCAGAACTAAGCATTAAGTTCAGAACATCCAGATATTACTAACTGTCAGACTACCCTATATCTGAAAACACTTTTTGTATGTCATTACACATACCTCTGCCTCACTGGTCATTTAAGTTCCATGGAACAATCAAAAGTGAGAAAGAGGATAAAAGGAAGGAGAGAATTCACTGGAGGTTTCTACTTTTCCAGGTTAATTTGCTTCTAACATAAGAGAACCAGAGTGAAAAAGGAACACCTAAAGATACCTACAGTATCAGTCTTGCAGAAGTGTTTGAACAAAGTCTGTCATATTTCACACAGAAATGGACTTTCAACACGCACATCACCCATCCCTACATTTTAACTGAGGAACAGGTGTGGACAGCCAAAATGGGCTAACTCTCAACCTGCTATACAGAACTTTTTTGGATGATATTGGCCTGCCCTTTCTTTAAAGATGGGCAACCCTATGAATAACCATGCTGACTCTGAAATCAGTCACAAAAAATTTGATCAGTACTTGGAGATATGTACATTTATTTTAAAAAATGGAGTTGGTTGTTTTTTTGTTTTTGTTTGAGTTTTTTTACCATTTTTCATTCACCACTATTTTCTTTTTCTTCCTGCTCCCGATAATGCTGGTGAGTGTTCTTACTGAAACATACTTTTTTCCGTCTTTGCCCACTTAGAGCAATTCCAGTGGAAAATAACATACCCAACACATACTCCTTCACATCTCAGCTAGGTCAAACATCTCAGACAGTCATAATAAACTAAATTATTCTCTTAATCCTCAGAACTGTCAGATATTTGAAGCTGTGTAACCTCCTTTTGTGTATGCCACTCATATAAATGGATATATTTAAAAAAAATCTAAATGGATAGCAAGTGGAAGCAAAAATAATAATTATATAAGAAATAATAATATAACAAACTTGATCTTATTATTTCATGCTACTTTGACCTCCAGTCAATATTACCCGTCAGTATTTATTTTGATTGGTATCTGAGTCTGAGCTTGGATTGAATAGACTGCAAAAGCTTGCTAAAACATAGTAAATTCAAACATAAATGGCTGGGAAAATGTTCAGGCAAACATAAGCTTGTCTTTTAGGGAAGAAACTTTAAAAGATTGAACTTGCTGAGACTAATAATGTTCATCCCTTCTTGAACTATATTTCCT
>VZSR01003806.1:6419224-6437113 GCA_013398615.1 Brachypodius melanocephalos
TTTTCATTTTGCTTGTTTGACTCAGTTATAACACCGTAGATATTATAGATGAGAAAGATTTATTTATATGTCTCACAAAAGTAATGGATGCTTTAAAGAGATATCATTGTTTATTGTACACGTGGGTGAGGGAAGAGAGATGTGAATTCATGTATTTATTCTTTTAATAGCTGTGAGAATTGGGAGAACTAATTTACAGTTTATCTGCATAGTATTTTATTGTAGGGAAATATGAGAGGAAGACACAAGAGAACCATAATTCATATTTCTGCATTTTACATGTAAGAGGAGTTGGAGATTAAAGAATTTTATCAATATTTTACCCTTTGTGAGGAAGATTTCAGAAGGGCATTTTTATATCTTACACATCATGTTTGTCTACATTGTCTTTAGTAGCTGTTTTGATGGCCATGAGGGCTCAAGAAATGTGCTTCTGGCTATGCTTTCTTAGCCATGTGCAAAAATTTGATTTTAGCACTGAAGAGCACTAAAGAAAGCCTTTCAGCATGTGTGGCATGAAGTGCCATAATACAGAATGTGCCAACATGGAATGCATACGTGGGACACTCCCAGCACTACAAACTGTGGTGGGACACAAATGTAGAAATTATGAGAACTGTGAGGCTTATGTACAGAGAGGCCAAAAAAACAAAAACAAAAACAAAAAAAAACCAAACCCAAACCAAAAAAAAAAAAAAAACCAAACCAAAAAGCCACCAACCAAAAAAAAAAAACAACCCAACAAGCAAAGATTTGTGACATGAATACCTCACATGAAGAAAGACAGTCCATTCCAGAAGGTAAAGTCATTGAGCAGGATGCATATGAGATGCTCTGACAGCACTGGGGGCCAGGGATTCCCTCCTGGTATGATAGTGAAGGTATATCCTAAATACTTTCTAGGTTTTCATGTTATGGGTGTATGAAATGATTTTTATAAGTCTGTGTCTCGGGGATTCACTCATCGTCACACAAAGGTCCTTGAGAGCTCCAGACATAGAAAGTGTAAATTAACACAAGAAACACAAAGCTGCTCTCTTTCACTCCATTTCACACACATAACCATAAATCAGAGAGTGAGGAAAGTCACTGGAGGCAGAAAACCTCATTTGGCTTTAAGTCCAGATTTCAGCTCTTTTCTGTAAATTTGTTATTGTATCTGTCTTAGTAATATGAGCTGAGGGGAGCTGTAGAAATCCATAAGGGGAAGCTCTTCCAAAAATATTTTATTCCTTCAGCCTTTTAAACAGCTAGTTTCTTCCTGAGGAAAAGCTGACAACTACACCAGACTCTGCTGAATTATGTATTGTACATTTGGGAGGCAAACTGCAATATGCAATGCAGTGAGCAAAGCTTTCCATATGCATTTGTCTAAGGATAAGACACAAATCCAAGTCCAAGAGGTGATAAACCCAGTGGTTTGTGCTTCAATCAGTTATAGCTGTGCTCAAAAATAATACCTTGTAAGTGCACATTAGGGGCAATGGAGCAAAAAATTACACACGCAAATGTAACTCAAGACACTGAGCCTTGTTGTTGGAAAAAGATTCTTCTCTTTTGTAAAAGAGCACTGAAGAGGAGAGCTGTTTGCAGGGTTATTGTGCATTCTGTCTTCTGAATTATGGTCCTTACTGACAAAGAGAGCAGGTGTAAGAAAGATTGAACTTGGGTAAAAGAACAGCATTGTAGGACAATATTGAACCAGAAATTCTTTGGCTACAAAAAAATCTTCCTAATTATGAGGATCACTATTACTCTGTAGATGCAGAAAAAGTGAAGGTTAGGCATTGGCATTAGTAGTCATGTTCCAGAGCTGTTCTTTCAATAAGAGAATATTGTACAGGTGCCATGGTTTCACCCCAGCCATCAGACAAGCCCCACACAGCCACCACCCACTCACTCCCACCAATGGGATCAGAGAGAGAATTGGAAGGTAAAAGCTGGGAAGTTCATGGATTGGGACAAAGACAGCTTAATAGGGAGAGCAAAAGCCACTCACACAAGCAAAACAAAACAAAAAGGAATTAAATTCCTGCCTCTCTAGAACAGGCAGGCGTTCAGCCATCTTCAGAAGAGCAAGGCCCTATCCCATGTAACAGTGACCTGGGAAGACAAATACCATCACACTAAAAATTCTCACACACACTTTCTTCCTTCTTTCCCCCAGTTTATACACTGAGAATGATGTCATGTGGTCTGGAATATCCCTTTGGTCCATTTGGGTCAGCTGTCCTATCTACATCTACTCTCAACTTCCCATGCACCTCCAAGTTCCCTGCCAGGATGGCGGTACAGAAAACAGAAAAGGCTTTGTCTCTTGTGTAAGCCCTGCTCAGAAATAACAAAAACCTCTGTGTGTTATCAACCCTGTGTTCAGTACAAATAAAAAACCACAGCCCCATACATACATAGACCCAGCCACTGGGAAAAAATTTATTCTACCCCAGCCAGAACCAGCAAAACAGGCTATAGGTTCAACGTCAAAATCCCAAAAAATGGCTAAAAGAAGAAGAAATGCTTATGCAACATCCCCACTCCACCTGAATGCAACTCAAACATTTGGAAAATTGCAAATCTAAGCACAGTAAATTTGACAAAGCTGTTGAGAGAGTAGGACACCTCTGTAAGCCTCAGGATCCATCATTTACACAAACAGATTCACAGTGCATCACTCCCATACCTTACCGTGTAGACAGCATGATTCCCTGCCATGAAACATCTGGCCCTGAACTCCCTGACTCTAATTAACATTCTATTTCCACTAGCTATTTTCCCCTCACCTAGAGCACTTCTGAAATAATTTGCTACTGCTCAGTGGTAAGTGTAGGTCCTTAATACTTATAAAGGTGTCTCGTATGTTCGGCCTCTGGATATTCCCTTGAAAGGTGTTGTTCAGGTTAAGCATCTACTCTGTAGGTGGTTAATTAGCAATAAACAAGTTGTCTTCTGGATGCTAACAGCAATAATATGTTAACACAGTTCCAAAAAAACCAAAAAAACACCAGACAACTACTTAATAGAAATTGTTCAATATTGGAAATTTATTATTACCAAAATTTTCAGATGTTTGTAACACTGATGTTTCAGGATGGCTGTGGGCTCTGCCCTGAGGAACAGACCACAAGCCCAGGATTCTGTTATTGATAGAAGCTGTTTGTGTTCATTGAATTAACACAGCTGACTCTCCTAAGAAAGACAAAAAGAGAATGGATGATTACAGTAAGATGGGGAAAAGGTCCAAAACATGGATGAAATGTGAGTAAAAGCATTGAAATGAGAGGAAGGAAGAATGACAACAGAAGAGGAGATGAGATACTGAGGAGACTGGGGCTATGAAAGGACAGGTCTAAGTGGATTCTGCTCTTGTGGATTCTGGATGACTTGGTGACCCAGAAATATTAAAATTGTAGAATTGTAGAATTATTTTGGTTGAAAAATATCTTCAAGATTGTCAGCTTCAACCTAAGACTTCCAAGTCCATCATGAAACCATATCCCTAAGTGCCACTTCTACATGTCTATTACATACCTCCAGGGATGGTGACTCTATCACAATTGGGCAGCATGTTCCACACTTGAAAACATTTTCTTTTAAGATTTTTTTCCTAATATACTGTCTAAAATGACATGAAGTAATTAATTTTCTATTTTTACACTCTTTGACATTACATTTGGAAGTATATACTTGCTAATACAGACGAGTTTAGGCACAAGGATAAGAAAGATTTGGAAGGCTGGCAGCCTTGGATGGCACATTTAAGTTCTGCAGAAAGAGAAGAATCGCTAATAGGAAGCAATTCCTGGCTGTAATCACCTCTATTGCCATGCAGCTGCTACCTGAATTGAATTTCATTTGTGAGAATAAAAGTTACTAAATCTGACAAATGAACATGAATATCAAAATAACAGATACATACTTCCAAAATTTTCTAATTTTTTACCTTACAAAGTGAAAATTTGGAAGGGCTCATTTTAGGAGCCGTGGGACAGCTCATGCAGATTGAGCAGGATGTATGGGATCGCACCAGTGAAATCCCTCCTTGAAGCACTGGCACAAGGACAGCAAGGGATCCTGATGGGGTTAATGACATTTCAGTTGGGAGAAGACAATAGAGGTAGAATCCCACTAGATGGAATAGCTGAAGCAGGCTGTTTCCACAGGCTATGTGTGAAAAGAGGAGTTTTGGGCCAACACATACTGTTATCTACTGTACTTGGAAGAGGAGCAGAAACAGTCACAATACACATTCCTGCTCATGCTTGTGAAGAAGCGGTTACAGAACTTTTATGAAGTTTTCCTCTTTTAAAGAGAACATTTTTACCTAAGTTTGTCCAGATTTAAGCCCAAGTAACTAAAATAGAATTTTAGTTATTCAATAATATGGTATTAGTAGCAGTAGTTTTATAGATATATAAATTAAGACAAAAACCCCTTCAAATTGAATAACTGTTTCATTAGTGAATTATTTAAAGTACTAATAGGCAAATATTCTGTTTTGCTGTGACTTAGCTACGTGAGTCTATTTTGCAATGGTGAAATTAGGTCCAGCCATCTCTCCAGTCAGAGTGGAGTGACACACTAGAAACCTCCTCCATCAGCAAGAATGTTTATCAAAATGCTCAGGATGTCAAGTAGACCTGGCAGGGTAAGAGCTTTGTTGACAGGGAACTCATGACTACACTTCAGTGCAAAAATGCAGCAAAGGTGGACTACAAAGGAAGAATTCAGAAACATTGCATGGTTGTGTGGGAATGGTGACAGAAGAGTAAAAATCACAGCTGAAGATAAGACTTGTAAGGGATACTGAGGGCATCAAGAGCTTCTATCATTGTATTAGTAACCAAATCAGGAACAAGGAAAATATGGGACTGTTGCTGAATGGGGCAGGGTGAACGTGGACACAAAGTACTTTGGGACAGGAGGAGCAGGCCTTGAGTTAGGATGAGAAGAAATGGCCTCAAGTTGTGCCAGGAGAAGATTAGATTGGATATTAGGAAAAGGTTTCTTCACTGACGAGGGTATTGGAACAGGCTGCCCAGGGAAGTGGTCGAGTCACCATCCCTGGAGATATTTACACTTGTAGATGTGACATTAGGGGACGTGGTTTATTGGTGGACTTGGCAGTGATGGGTTAACTGTTGGATTTAGTGATCTTAGAGGTATTTTCCAAGCTAAACAATTCTATGATTCTGTGATTTTATTTTTAAAGTTCTTCAGTTTCAAAATGCAAACACAGTTTTCAATATTTGTGAAAAACTGAAACAAAGCATCTTACTGAAAGATCTCCTTTTCCTGAAATAATTTATACAAACCATTCCAATATTTTCAAAACTTTCTTCTATTTCTTTTTTCTTTACAAAAAGAGAGAGAAAACATTGAAGATTTGGTTGCTAGATGTTGATGGGCAGCTGCTACTTACTCTGCAATTACTTTTTTTCTCCATTTATTACACTGGAAAGCATTTTATCCTGCTTGAGGGCAAAGCCCAGATGTGTGAGAACTGTGTCAGGGTCTTGACTCTCAGGGATGACTTCAGGAAGATAATACCATGGTCACCATAGGACTGTCTGGGAAAATACAGAGAATTCCTTTCACCAGTTCCCACCTCCCCCTGAAAGCCTCTCACTTTCTACCTTTTGTTGCTGGCATTTTTGACACAACATCATTCTGGAAATTGGAAACCAAGGTTTCTGTGGTCAAGCAACATCTCTCACTCCTTTGTGCACCTGGTCAATAGTCTCTTGTGTTACTGAACTCAGGGCACAGATGGTTTGTATAGCTGAAAGACCCACCACACTCCTACTGCAATATGATCCACAACCAGGATTTGGTTCCTTAGGAAGAAGACATTAATTTTAATTTGGCAGGATGACTAAAACACCCTAATGAATTTCAAAGGTCCATTAAAATCTACTTAGAGAATATAAATATATTCTGAATATTTGTTACAATGAAAAAACTTTTGGAGCACTAATGCATATGTGTTCCATAATGTTTATAGAAGAAGCTTTGTTACATCACAGCAGTTTTTCTCAGGTCTGCATTTCCTGGATATTGTTAGAATTTTAGAGTCAATAAAACATGTGAGATTTACTGCAACACATTAAGTCACATTTATTCTACTGTTCTTAGAAGCTGACCTGGTGGAGAGGCACTTCCAATAACACTCAAATCTGAACCCAACTCCCAGTTTCATCACTGAAAGTCATACAAGTATATTAAATGCATAAATGTCTTCCTGACCCAATTACTCCTAATGGAATACACACAGTAAAAATCAATGTCACCATCTTCTGAGTGATGCACTCAGAATGCTTGAAAATTAACCTCTAGTGCATTCATTCATTTTCAAAACTTTTGCCTACTTGTGTAACTGTTGCCTTTGTGAATGAAGGCAATCTATTATCAGTGGGTAAGCAGCATTCTTCTGCAATGTCTCAATGAGTAATAAGGAGACAGGACAATTGCACTACAAGCAAGGCTGTCACATCAACTTCAGGAAGTGTTCTGAAGCTGTGCACTTGATGCTTGCCAGGGCTGAAGATTGCTTAGAGGAAAGCAAATTGCCTTGAAACAAACTGAAAGTGAACTGTGAGGTCTTGTTTTAGGTGTTTTTGCCCTTTCCACCTTTGTGTCAGAGCTCATGTCAGGTTTTGAGGAGTAGCAGCGCTAGCCACAACAATTTCCAAGCTGAATGTGAACTTCCATTACATGGGCAAAAGTCAGTCTGGACAGACACAGAATACAAACAGGACTTGTTAAATGTGAACTCAAATCCTCCAATGTTATCATTGTGACAGGCATGGTAACTTCTGGCAAGTTAGTGAAACAATTAGATAGAGATATAAACCACTGCAGGGAAATTTTCAGAAGTCCATCTAACAGACTCCTAAATTCTTTCTCTCCATGTAGGAAACTGCCAGCTGACAGCTGAAAAAGGACAATTCCAATTTCTCCAGCCATAAACACTTGCAGTGATGTGGCTCAGCTCCTTGGGTGTTCACCTTTGCTCTCTCCAGTCTGCAGGAGCACAAATAGTGAGAACTATAACCAGACAATGCAGCCCAGTGCTCCCAGCTTCAGAAGCAGCATTTCCCTGCAATGGTTTTGCAATCAATTCTGTCTGACATGTATACCTTTACAGTCAGCTTCAGGAATGCCATGTTTCCCCTGAAGAAAAACATTCGGGATGAGTGAGTATTAATAACATTATTATGCAATTATTTTACTGGTTTTATATATTTTGGTGTATTAGTTGAAAGCAATTTTCACTTCAAATTATTGATGCTGGGGTTTTCTTAGATAAGCAGAATTTAATTTCGCTTACAGTCAATGTATCATTTAATCCACACAAGTTCTCTGAGATATTGCAGGGTGACTTGCAGGACAGAAGTTCACTGCTCCAAGGCTTTTTCCAGTTTTACTTTCTTTTTCTCACTCCTTCTTTCTGTCCCAATTCTGATATTCAGCAATCAGATCTCATTAATAGTTTCAGAACGTTCACTCTGTTAAAGATACACAGATGTTGATACTGATGTTTCTGAAGCCAGGATTCAGAATTATTCTTATGGGAAACATTCTTGAAGCCGATGAGTATTACAGTTTTTGCAGAAACTTTCCATGACTTGATGTTCATCTCGGGTAATTATCATAACCTCCTACTTTTTTACAGGTGTTTCATGTTTTTCAAATAATAAGCTGGAATCCATACAACATATGCTGATCTTTTTCAGACAATTGACATAATTTGTGACTCTCATTGTGACCTCTTTTTTTTACATGTAGCCAACATTTGGTAACAGTTAAGTGTGTTTATATATACATATAACATCCCTTGTTACAGGAGATTTTCCTAACCATAAAGTGTGTGCAAACCTAGACCTGAGAACCTGTCCTGTCTCATCAAGATGTTGATCTGCTGAACCAGGAATGGAAAACTCAGAGCTGCAGAAAAAAGACAAACAAACACCAGCCCAGGTACACAGGTAACAGCGAGATTGCTAAAATGGAAGGAGACCTGAATCTCCAAATGCTAAACCTTGAACTATTTCCATTTGTTGGTTGCTGATTGCATAATGAGAATGCAGTGCCCAGGAGGCAAGAAACATAAGTTTATAGATATTATAGTCAGTGGATTTATGGTCAGCATCAATTTCATGCACAGAGATAATTTTGAGAGCTAACTTTATTCCTCATTTCAGTGACGAAATCCGTATGAAAGAGACTAAGAAAGTAAAGTGTGTTTTCAAAATCAGACAACTACTTAGTTTTTTTCAGATAAGGGTGCTCTCTGCATTAACTGCTAGTTAACATAAATTTTCCTCTGCTTTAGGGGTAAACCTGTGATCCCTTTTTTCCTCCTCTTCTAAGCATTTTAAAGTACATATTAGCAGTGTTTGATTAACTGACTCAATTTCAGTACCATTGCAGAATCCTCAGAGTCTGTCCAATAATAAGATAGTATAAAATACTGTTTCTTAAAACAGAAAAAAAATACACTGAAGAACATGTTACTTTTCAATTTTAGATACACCACTGTTTATTTTTTTTTTAAAAATTGATTAATTAATAACAAACTTTGCCAGATGGTTACCCATTCATGAAGATTTCAGAGTACAAAAGACAACCAAAGTAAAATTTCAGGTGAAAACAACCATCAAAGTTTAAGAAGAAGAGGAACACAGTCTTCAAAATCCAGTAGATCTCTAGGTAAAGTGTAAAAAAAGCAAAACTAAAAAACAGAAGATACCAAAAATGGAGATGGAAGCTGGGTGGGATTTCATGCAATGGCCCAAGCATGGTATGCATGGCAAGAAACCTTTAAATATACTGTAGCTTTTGTTTCCCCCTACAAAGTACCTGGGATTAACATGAATATGAGTATGTGTCTTAAATATTAATTAAACATTCATTGTTCATTGGCTGTGCTGACACACATCTTATTGTATGCAGTCCTCAGTGCCTGAAGAACATAACTGAGAGCACACCCCAGCCAGTGCTCCTCCAGAGCCTTTCTTTTTCTGCTGCTGAGATGAAGGATGTGTTTTACTAGCACTTATACATCTATCAGCAGATATATTTTACCCGGCAGTTAGTTCTGACAGTCTGATTAATTAAATTCTTCTGTTGCTCTAAATCTCTTAAATTTAAGCACATTTTTGTCAGTTTTTTGATCTCAAATGCATTACTGTACTTTCCAGGCCTTTGTTTTATTCTTCCTTCTTTGATGATTTGGTTCATTTCCAGGTTAAACTCCATGGGACAGGAGCTCTTTTATTGTACATGTTTGCTCAGAGGCACCTGAATTCTGACTGACACCTCTAGGTACAACTACGACACAAACCCACTGGTGCTTGTTCTTTCTAAAAGAAGAAATTAATTTAAAAGCACATTTCCATCTTCACTTAGACAAAACCTTGCAAACCTAGATTTAGGGGTTTTTTTGGTTTTTTTTTTACTTTTTCCTCATCCATTTCAGTACAAAGTGATTGAAAATTAAAGGAAAATGTGACTGTAGATTTCCTGATACCGAAGTTATCAACTTTCTGTCACTGAAGCTGAATGTCAGGGCACAGCCTGTGTGCAAATTGCAGTCAGCTCTCTTACCCTCCAAAACTGGGTAGCTTCCTTTAAAACACCAATGGCAGTTTTTTATCCCACCTAGGTTCTGCCATCATGCAAATTCTTCAAGGGCTCTGTTTGAAATAGTGCTGCTTTTCAGAGAGAAACATTTCTAGGATCATTCCATCAATTAAACTTTAAACTTTAATTCCATCCATAAATCTTTAGGTCTCAGTACTTAGTACTTGTCCCAGACTTTTACTTTACTATCATAAGTGTATCCTACATCTTCAAAAACCTGGAGCAAGTCAGACAAAAAAAGCTCACAGAAAGCTTACCCCAGGCACAGACTTAGCCACATCCCTGAAATCAATACTCTCTTTTTGGATACTGAGGGAAGGCAAGAAAAAGATGTGTAGGCTGTGACCTGAAAAATGAGGGGAGTGAGTTCTTTTTATAATTCTTGTTCTAGTATTTTGAACACTGAGAAATGGTTCCTTGGACAAAACTTGGTTAGCTCAGATCATTTCAAAAATAAAAGTAATAAATCTGGAGTATTCCTTAAAGCTAAGTAGACATATATTGCATTGCAAAGAAATTCCAAGAAAAATTAGGTTAAGCAGGTTTCGAAAAAAAAGTGACTATCTAGTTATAGTGGTTAACACTTAAATGGAATGTTGGGAGTAATATAAAACCTAATGTTTCAAGTTGTAAGTATATCTTTAATTTTAAAGATTAGCATGAGATCTTCCTGGCAAGAAGATGGGGACAGATTATCCCCCATGTGACTGCTGTGGAATTTCCTACATGTTTTTTCTGAAGCATCTGGTGCTGGCTGCCATCTGAAATAGGCAAGACTGAACACTCCAAGGTTTTCTACACCTCAGTCCTCCCCAAATGACACTTTCGGTGTGCCCAAATTGAGATGGAGTTCACGGCTTTTTGCTGATTATTTCCTCCACACCATTCTGCATGTACACTGAAATTTATGATTTCTGGGGCTCCTTTTGGTTGTCATTTTCCATGGTTTTATTAAAGTTTTAGCTCAGGGACCATTGCAATATGGGTTGCAATCAATAAATCTTCAGCTATTTGTGCTTGCTTTACCAGAAAAGTTATATTCCTCTGTTTCAGTCCCCTGATTGTGGAGTGTGTGCTTATTTTTCCATTATTCCCTCTTGCTTCCTCAACCAACTGATGTGAGTCTCTGCCAAAGTACAGGGTGTCCTAGGGAGTTAACACTGATCTCCCTTGGAGCAGCACCACTTGCATGGCTTCTGCTGCTTGAAGGAAACACATGCTCAGGTATTTTGCAGCAGAAACCAGATCATTCCCTCGTAAATAGTCCCACAATCTCTTATCAATTTGTTGACAGATATGAGGATCTGCAGCCTCAGAAGAGAAATATTCAAAAGATTTGCTGGGTTCCCAGATTACCACTATAACTTCTTGATTATACTGCAAAGAAGCAATTAAATGATGCACAATGTGATGAAGAATTTTGCTGTAAGATTCACAACAGCTGCTCTGGGCTTCCTGTACCTGTACATTCTCACCTCATACACAGACTAGAATACATCGACAAGTAGAGGATTAAAGACAGAAATGCTGCAGGAGCTGTCACTTTGGACATTTAATTTGAAGTAAAGAGAAAGCAGAATAGAAGTCTCTGAGTTAAAAAAAAAGCAAAACAAAACAAATAAAATAAAATAAAATAAAATAATAAAATAAAATAATAAAATAAAATTAAATAAAAATAAAATAAAATAAAATAAATAAAATAAAATAAAATAAAAAAGCTAGAGAGTTGACAGCAACACTGGAAATTCCACCTCCTGACACATTTACCCAGTCACCTCCATGGTTTGTGTATTCAATGACCAACTTCAGCAGTTGGTAGCAGTTTCTTTTTAATTGATGACATCTAATTAGGCATTTTGAAATATATTTGGATTCCATGGAAATTAGAATATGAAGGTAAAATTCCAGCTTGTTCCTCCTTATACTTCAGTAGCAGTAATGTGAGTTTTCTTTGGCATTGCTACTAACTGGACTATTCTAATACATCCACATGGTTGCTCATCCTTTTTAAGTAGGTTAAACAGAAAAAAAACTCCAGAAAATAAGCCAAATCAATCTTATTTCTTTAGGTAAGATCTTAGACACCTGACAAAGGGACAAAGCTCCACAGTGGACTCAAGTTGCACACAGGAATATTACACACCCTCTTTGGGGGGTTTACTCTTGGCTCCTGAAGTGTCAGCTTCTGAAAATACAACATAACCCCAAGTGCCAAATGCAGTTCTCAGCCAGTCTTCCAAATTTACAACAAAAGAATGGAGTGAGAGCCTGCTGACCTGTTATCTGAAGGAGAAATCAGAAAAGCACCAGCTAGTGTCAGATGCGTTGCTACTAGACTAAGAATCTGGGAAATGTCTTGAATAAAAGAGTTACCTGAATGTTTGAGGGTTCTACAAATCAGAGTTGATAAAACATCATAAAACAAATCATCTAGTTTGCAAAGCATTTGCAACCAATGACAGCATGTGTCTTGCATGCTGTAAAATGTAGCTGCATAAATCAATCATAGAATCATAGAATCATAGAATCATAGAATGGTTTCAGTTTGAAGGGATATTAAAGATCATCTAATTTCAAACCACTGCCATGGGCAGGAACACCTCCTGCTAGACCAGGTTGCCCAGAGTCTCATCCAGCCAGGTCCTGAACACTTCCAGGGATGGAGCATAAACAGCTTGTCTGGGCAACCTGTACAAGCATCTCACCACCCTCACAGTAAAGAATTTCTTCCCAGTGTTTAATCCAAATCTAGCCTCTTTCAGTTTAAATCCATCCCCCCATGTCCCACAAGCCTGGCACTCAGCAGAGATGAGACCGACAGGTCTGAATCTGAGTATCCACCACTACCACCATTAAAAACTAAAAGGTTAATAATTAAAAAACAATTAAGTCACCAGCAGACCTGTAAGACTTCCTCTCAAATGTGAGTTGCATTTTGTTGCTTTTTTGTTACTCAAATATCTAAAAATATGAAATGTGTAAATAATAAGCAAAAGGCTATTTAAAAAGAACAGAATTAATCAAGACTCCAGGTGGGATGGGTTTCTACCATCTTAGGTACTTAAAAGTGAAGCTGTTCAATCCTCAGGTAAATTCCAAAGGTAAGGAACATGTTATCCTCTGATAACACCTACTTCTTTCTGTCCATAATATAAAAAAATCAATGTTTGACTAAATTAGACAATTAACTTGAAGGCAGCTAAAATTAGGTGAGGAAAATCCCCCTTGACATGACCACGTTTCTGCAGTAAACTTAGCATCTATTGGACTGTGGAGATTGTAGCAAAAACAAAAGGGAAGAAAAATATTTCCACCAGAAATGCTCAAGAGAAAAATCACTACAAGAAACACCTTCTGTAAGTCTCTTGCCTCAGATTTCCAATGGATTGCTGGCCTCATTGCTAAAGCTGGGGGCTACAAGAAGCCAGGGTGATAAAACAGTGACTTTGTCTTGGCAAAGAAGAACATGATAAAAAGAAAGTGACCCTTAGAAGCCTCGAACTTGGATGATGGAAGTGAAAACAGAATCATAAGTTGAAAGAACAGAATATAACAGCTGAGATTTCAAGGGGCTTTAAGATCTCAGTGCTACCAGCATCTCCCTGGAATATAGTTAGCTGACAAGTAAGATTTTTATTATTTAACACTTTTTTATTTTTTCTAAACATTTCTGTTCCAAATATGTTGCTTTAAGGAGATTGTTGCTTCTCTGGCTATAATTGCTCTTGCTCCCAGCAGGAGGAGTCATCCAGATGATGGATATGCCAGAGGTGCTGGGGTAATTGCTGTCAGGATCTATAGGATTCAGACTCTAGGTCTGGCCTGAAGATGGGAGAGCTGTGTACAGTTGAAGCGGTGGTCAGACCTCAGAATAGGTTACACTGAATGAGATCAAATTGACAATCAAGTGATAAAACCCTCCAGTCTCACCTGGAACAAAGGTAGTTCAAATATATGAGGAGATTACAGACTAGCTCTGAGATGTAAAGAGATGTTTTCCCACTTATTTTAATGACTAGTCACTTTGCAAAATTTTCAGTATGAAGGCAAGCACAAGCACTGCCTGCCACAGAATTGGATGCTGGGTGTCTTAAAGGTACATCTGGAAACAGCTCTTTTGAGGCCTCATCAGACAGTCAGAGTGTTTACCAACAGCAACAGCTTAGAAGAACATTTCCAGTTGCATTTTCACTTGGACATCAGACCTTTCCCTGCCCCTTTATCAAGGTATATCCCTTTTTTCCTCTCAGACACCATGGTAAAACCAACATGAATTACGTGGAGTAATTGCTTTTTCTCCATGTGCTTTTTTCACTGTTCCTTTGATATAATTTCCAGGGCTTATACTTTAATGATAGTTCCAAACCATTTCCTGTACTTTGGTTAATCTTGCAGAACAGATCTACTCTTGCAGACAGCTCCACTTATTTGCATGCCAGCACAATGTTAAGCCCTCGCAGCCTCATTTGAGTGATTGACAATTTTAGTTCTTTTCAGCAGTCTGGAAAAACTGATTTGCCACCGTGGGTGTAACTGCTTTCTTTCCAACACTGCTAATTTACCAAAAGAATTGTGTTCTTGTACATTTCCTGAAAGTAAGAGAATTTAGAAGTTAAAATTATGCAATTCAGTTGCAAACTTACTCTGAATGATCCACTTAAACTGTTTTTTATCATTGCAAAAATAGACTCCATGTGCTACCATTAATTAAGATATAATTTACACAGATAAGTATCACATTTTTATTTCTAAGTAAATAAAAAAATCCACCGCTGACATTAGCTAATGTTCATGGAAAAATCAATACTATAGCAATAACTTCCTGCGTGTGTCTTTTATGGTTGTTTTTCTCATTCTTCTTCATTCTCTACAACTACAAATGAAACTGCATTAAAGCCAAAGTATTTTTATTTAGCCCAGGATTAATTTTAAATAGAGGATTTAACTGAATTTACATTGAAGGAAAACAAGAGAAATATAGACACAGTTAATTACTTTCATATGTTTTATTTCAACTTGTTGTGCGAGGGTTTTTTGCTTGTTTGTTTTGTTTGGTTTGGTTGGTTGTTTTTTTTGTCAGAAGTAAGGAAGGTATGGCAGAGAATATAAGCATATTTTGAAAGGTGGAAACAAATGTTACATTAAGTATCTTATAGGGTTGGAGAGCTCTCTGTGGCCTTGCTATGCCTGGTATGAGCTCTGTGCTCCTAAGAAAGTAGGAGATAATTTCCTTGCTTTGCAGTATGACTGATCTGAAATTAAATAAATCCAGTTGGAGACGGACTTAACGCTTTGTTGAAAATTCCCACTCATCAAAATCAAAACTGTTTTCATGATGCATAGAGTATCAAGGTTTTCAACCTTACAAAAAATGATAGATTTTCTTTTCACTTTTGATATAATTCTTATCATTTGATAAAGAGATTCTATTTCACAATTTCATATTGGCTTCTTATATACTAACATTCAGTTATAGGAAAAAACCCTCATTTTTACATGGGACTGAAATCAGTTATGTAAAAGTCATTTCTCTTCCTCGTTGCTATATATGTCAAAGTTGCTCAAAACAACTTTAGATTACTATGACTTTAATTTCCTTGATGTTGGACTGTGAAAAAATTCCCCAACTTTTTTTTTTAATTTTAATCTTAATTCAGATTGAATATTTATTTTAATTTCACTCATTTTTCATTTTTATCCAAGCCTCACTTTTAGGGTACCACTAAGGCAATGAGAACATTTACTATAAGAAATCCCTGATGATGTTAGCAGAGGGAGTTAGTATATAACTGCCTGAAAGAGAGAACAAAATGACTTTTAAAAAATTGCTAATAGAAAAAAATGTTGAATAGTGAAGAAACTAAGAAACAAACAAACCACCTAACCTCCATATATAAATCATGCCTAATTGAAGGACCTGATGAATATTTTAGAGCAAAATTTAAGGAAAAAATTTAATGTATTCTCGAGGTGTGGTAAACCTACAAAACTGCTGAGGAACATTAAAGGGAGAATTGCCATGCTCTGGCAATCAGTGCTCTGCTGAGTCCACTGATGTGAGCAGGTGGGGAATTGGGCTCAAGATGCTCATTCCTTCCAGGTGGCTCCTCTGGCCAGCATCTACCAAGCAGAGTGGTCCATGTTTTGAAGACATGCAGATGTGGCTTTTGGAGACATGGTTCAGTGGTGCACCTGGCAGTGCTACATTAACAGTGGGGTTCAAGTATCTTAAGGGTCTTTCCCAAGCTTTTCCAAGCCATTCTATGGCTCTGTGATATCCCAGAGATCGCACATCTAAAGCCAAGCACCAAATGAAGGTAAGTGTATTTAAGCCTTGCCACTGGTGGCTGCTGTGGGGCAGGACGATGAACACCAGGAACATGGAAAAAGTGGTTAAGGAGCCAAAATAGAAGTACTCAGCATAACAGGCACCCTAGAAAGCACAGCTCAGTTAAAAAGTAACTCTGCAACACAAGAGAGGAAGCAATTTCAGGAAGCCTCCAAGCATCCCATGCCGGGAGTTTGCATTGCCATGTGTTTGCTGTTATCATCAGCCAGCCCGTGAGATAACACTGACAGTTTGGATTACTCTGGGATGCAATCACCCATCTGAGCAGGACATGGACTCATCTCCTCTAAGGAGCTGCTTTCACTCTTCCTAATCTCTGTGGTGTTGAAGAGGGTCTGCCCCAGTGCCTGCTGGGCTGGCAGCCCACCGCTAAGTGAGCAGCATTTCCAGGGTGATTGCTGCGGGCAGTTGTGTCTCAGGGCAGGGTCACCTAAAAGGCACACAGCAGAATGTTTTGAAATGGACATCTGGCATGCAGTAAATGCATTTAGGAAGCAATAAACAGCTCATTTTGAATGGCTTCTGCAATTGGTTTCAACACAAGCAGTTGGTGGAAAAACAAGCTTTTAGAAAGGTCATTTGTTGCCATACATAACCCATCTCTTCCAGCTAAATTGCTCAGCAATGTACAAAGCAAATCCCAGCCCATTTCTGGTCTGATAATTAATAGAGTCTTCTACTCTAGCTGGAGCTGCACAAAGAAAGTGAATGTTGTCCTTGTTATCCTGACTTAATAATTCACCACTTGAGTTGTCAGTGTGTCTTTGAAAGAAGCTAATTGTTGAAATCTGAGTGCAGTAGATGTGAAATATTGTATATTGTATCTTCAAGATGAACATGGAATTCACATGTTTTTAGTCAGTAATAGATCACTGGCAGCCCTTGGAAAAGAAGAACATGTCTTTGATCGTAAAACATAACACTGCACTTTTCTTGATGATATGTTCAAAGATTATAAATAAAATATGAATACTAAAGAATTTAATTTTCTAACCCTTACTAGAGCAAAGGTATTCTCCTCCCCTTGTTTATAAGTGGTTGCAATAAATGAACAGCGTGAGCATTACTAATGTAGGTTTCCAGTGAAAAACAGAAGGATTGGATTTCTAAACTGGCCAGAAAAATTGACACTAATATATGACAAATTCACCCCAGTTATCCTGAGAGAGGCAATTAGTTCCCAAAATAAGTAAATGTGTTGGAGTTATTAAGCTGTGACTCCTAGAGAACATTGATTCCACATGCTCCATATTCAAAACTGATCATCTTTACTCCTGCAAATCAATGTATTTAGTTTGATTTAGATATGTCAAACCTTTACTTATATAATTGAATGCAAGTAAATCACATTTCAAATTGTGCACCAAAATTAACTGCCCCAGGACAGGTTATTCTAATTTTTTGTGCTTGTAAAATTGTCATGAGGAGAGTTCAGTGATATGTTTTGGATTATTATTGTATTAACTGAAAATATGATGGTGTCAGCAGCTCTTCACAAACCTACTCCATGGTGAACAAAAAGAGCAAAAAGGAAACAGAATTTTGGAAAAATTTCATATTCTTTAGGGAGAAAATATAGTGTGCGGTCCTGTCTGGGCCTGGCTCAGAAAGAATAATTTCATTTTGCCAAAAATTGTCAATATTTAAGACTTTGCTTCCATTTTGTAGAGCAAGGGTAAGAGTTTTCAACATTTTGATTAAAAAGGCAGAAGAGCAGTGCAGTGTCATCGTGGCATCAGCTTGATCCTTCCTCCTTGTGGTGTAAGGAGGGTGGAGCATTCCCAGACAGCCTGGTCCAGCAGCCAGCCAGCGCCTGCCCTGCTCCAGCTGAGTTTGTGCCCAGAAAGGTCCCTATGGCTCTCCGGTGCCTTTTCCAAATTGCCCGACTGACCCTGGCA
>VZSR01003806.1:6444498-6536472 GCA_013398615.1 Brachypodius melanocephalos
AACCATTACAGTTTTATAAATCCTTGATTATGCACGGTAACAACATCCCTTGTCCACTGACACAGTCACTCCACCACAGACTAGGCCAACAGATTAGTCAGAATGTCTACACTGTAGGATGAGCCTATGACTTTTCATGTTTCTTTAGTGAGGATATCACTGTTATATGTGGCAGACTGTCCTACCGTAATTGATGAAATTTGAGGAGCAAGTAAAACGGTCATATGGTGGGAGTATGAGAAATGTAGCGGACTCATACAAAAGGACTATGCTGACCTTAGCAAGATGAATGAAAAGACAAGTTAAATGTTTATTCTGATATGATTTACTTTTCCTCTGTGCTTTAAACGTTGCCAGAATTTAAATATATATATATATATAGAGTGTTATAAAATTAAAGATCATTACCTAAGCAAAAGGAGAGTGCTAATTCTATGTGTCAGCTCAATTCTGGCACCACATAACTCCTGTATATTTGGCATTTCTGCAACTGTGACATTGCATTGCAACTATCTGTACTTAATTCTGGATGGTATGTTAAGAATTCAGTTAATATGCTCTGCAGAGCATGAGCTAACTGAGAGTAGCTGGTTTAAAACCTGAAATTCAAAACTTCATCATACCTGGAATAATTATGACAGGAGGGATAAAGACACACCTTTGACACCAAGACAGCCTTTTAGTTTTCCAGTTCCTTCTCAAAATCTAAGCACTCTTCAGGCTTTTCAATTTAAACAGTCATATGGAAAACTTCATTTAAAAACACAGGGTATATGTCATTGGAAGAAACTGCTTTCTTGTTTTAAGTTGGGTTTCTTTGTCTGTTTGTTTGGGGTTTTTTTGTTGTACAATCAAACTGTGGCAGACACCTGGCAAAATTTGAATTGCAAACAAAGTCATAAAATTTAAGGACCTTAAGCCTTTCAATCCACATATGGGACTGACAGCAAGCATCACAACCTAACTCGCAGTACATAGGCAAATGACCTTTCAGTTAATTAAAAAAGGCTAAGCTTCAAAACCAACAAATGTATTTTAAACTATAAATTGTGCAATTAGGCTGGGTAAGACATCACCACAGGGAATTGTTAAAGTCAAATTCAGGTAAAATTCAGAAAAAAAAATCTTTTCTGATTCCAGTAACAAGGCTGCTCAACAGTCAAAATTAATTACAGTGTCCTTTCTTTTTAAATCAGGGACAGAAAGATTCAGGATGTGAGCATTTAGGGATGGAGTCTAATATCTACCACATTTTATACTTGCCTTTCCATATAATTATTTCCACTGATTACAGGAAAAATGCTGGTGGCATTTCACCCCTTATAGTAATTGTTCTGCTGTGTAAAGTGCTGCTCAAGATAAATAAAGTCAGTAAAATACAAATGTGCTCTGTCCCTGAACTTTGAAGAAAGTTTTTTGGTAAGAAACCAGAATTGCTAACTTCCCTATGATGTACTCAAATATTGTGCTGACAGCAGCTGCACTTATTTACCATATTTATTGAGAGTCTTAGTAATTGTTTCTTACTATACATAATTTACTTTGAGAGTTTAGTCTTGTTACAAATATTAAGAGCTTGTACATACCTACTAATGTACAAACACTAATTTTTAATTAAAAAACCATAATCCAATGGATACATTTGAAAAAGAATTAAGAGTATATTGAGCTTTTCTGTGATAGAATTTGTCACAGTATCTGGTATGGAGGCTATGGTTTGGATTTGTACTGAAAACAGTGTTGATAATACAGAAAGCTTTCATTATTGCTGAGCAGTGCTTGCACAGTCAAGGTATTTTTTGCTGGTTACACTTCCTGAACAGGTAGTAGGCTGGAGGTGCACAGGAGACTGAGTGGAGACACATTTGTGGCAGCTGTCCCCAAGCATTTGTCTTCACAAGTCACTGCTCTGGACAACAAAGCCCTGCTGTCCTTGAGATGACTGGCTACCTCCCTGCTCAGTGTGAAGTATTGCATTAATTCCTTATCTGCTTTGCTTGTGTGCTTGGCTTTTGCTTTACCCACTGAACTGCCTCCATCTCAACTCATCATTTTTCAGGTGAAAGTGAGTGAGCAGCTTGGTGGTGCTTAGCTATCACCTGGGGTTAAACCACACTACACCAGAACATTAATTCCTGCTCTTCTGCACTCTGTGAGAGCATGGGCTCCAAACTGTGCAGCTGTTGCAGTAAGAAATGTGTGAAATAATTACATCTTGAAACCTAGCTTCATTAATTGCTTTTAAAAAAATGGACTGAATCTTTAAATATATATCATTAAATGGTCGAGGATTATTAAAGATGTTTAAGCACAGACCAGTTGTGTGACTTGGAGGGTGTGTATGTGTCTGTGTGCCTGTGTGTTTGTGTGTCCGTGCTCCATCATCTATCTTCAGGCACAATAGCCATGGGTCATCCAACACTGAGGTGAGAAACCTACCCTTTAGGTATTTCTCGAGGAAAGGTGTGAAATTTCTTAGGAAATGACGGAACATTTCAGGACAGACTCACACAAAAATACTCAGAATGTGTTGAGAAATAAGAATACATTGAAGAATGCTGATTTGGACTAAGGGATTTGGTTGTTGGCTTTATTTATTTATTTATTTATTTATTTATTTATTTATTTATTTATTTATTTTTGTGTTTAAATAAAAGATGTTTAAAAAGCACAGAAATTAATGCTTTCCTGAAGAGAAACCTAACTATTACAGACCTGGAGAATTCCAGTAAAACATTCTTTATCCTCTCTACCCAAATAGCAATTCCTTAACCAAGGAGATTTACTCCTTTTTGCAGTCACACACAGTCATTCCCAATATGATTTCTGCTTGGCCTCTGTAGTAATAATAACAACCATAATTACATTGTGCCTTCTGACCTCAGTTTAGCATAACACATTTCAGTTCACATACTAAGTAAAATGTTTAATCACAAGTGTGCTGAGGGAGGAGCAGGTGTTCTCAATATCTCACCTCCAAATGCTTGCCCTTTGGCTGGTTTCCTCTTACACACCCATTTATTATAAAGCTGATGGAACTTGCTGCTCCTGCCTCTCTGAACTTCTTAAGTAGCACCTCCGGCGTCAGCATTATTAAAAAATAAAATCAAATGTGAAAGAAATAGGGCAACCTGATGGTCATAAGGACTTGGTGCTATTTAGATTACACAGCTCCTTAGGTATGTCCTTACATTTAATGACGAGCATTTGGTACCTGCAAGTATATAATCACCTAAGCTCATGTCATTACTTGGTTTAACAGCTAATGCTTAAATCATGGTTCTTGATGGATTGACAAGAGAATGCTTTGCCCTTCCAAATAATAGAAAGGAGAGGGATACAGGTTTCCTTTTTTTTTTTTTTTTTTTTTTTTCTGAGGGCTTTTAAAGGCTGCTACGTTCCTGAGCCTGCAAGGGCTAGTCAAGGGATTTAATGTAATAATGTGAGAAATGTACTTGATGGAGATCTTGTGTCATTCTGTGCAGAAAGATAAAGCAAAGATCACTTTATTTTTAGCAGAGCAGAACTATTCAGCGCAAAATAAAGCTGGATTCTCATTCTGCATCTCTGAGGACCAAAATGATTAAAATGAAGTCCTTGAAAAAGGATTAAAACCCAATGGAGGCAGATGCTTGTTATGCACAACCGACACTTTCATGAGAATTCTTAGAAACTGCTGCCACTTGTATGTTTGCAAGGTACTTGGAGCTTTGCCAGTACTGACCTATATTTTAAAGTCCAAAATGACTGTTATCCCTGCTACCTTTAATGTACAACAAGAGACAAAAAGGAGAATATTGCTTGGTAATACCTGAATAATACTCATAATTCCTGGTCGAGATAGAGCAGCTGTCTTTTTGAAAGCTATCCAGTCTTTATTTGAAGAACTTAAGTGATGATGAATGCATGAAATGCCTGTAAAATTAACTGCTGTGAGGAGATATTTTTACTTAAAATTTCATTATTCAAACTACTAAATTGTATGTTATCTGTTTGGATGAAGAGCCTTTTTCACTCAAAAACAATCTCTCAGAGGCTGTACTTGTACATTACAAGCAAGTCACCTTTTAGCCCTCCCTTGGATGCACTAAAGAAATCAAACTTTTTTATCCTCCAGCTGAAAACATGTTTTTCCTGTATGCTACTGGTTTTTATAACTCTTGTCAGCCTTTTCTAATAACCTTTAACACAGACGCCAGAACTGACAGTAATGCTCTCATTAATGCCAAGGAGAGCCACACTACTACTACTTTATAATCTTCCTTGTTTCCACTTCAAAAGTTCCCATGGGGTCTTTCCATGCTTAATAGTGCTGGAAGTAGGTGCTCAGTTGTCTGGCTACAGTGACCCTGTACCATCTGTAGCACCACTGATTTCTAAAATAGAATCTGGCCCTATAAATATGACCAACTCCCTTGTAGTTGAATATATTAAAACGTGAGTTGCTAAGTACTATTTTTAATGAATCTCAGATCGCTCTGCAGAACTGGCCTCATCTTATCATTATTTACTGTTCCCCAGATTTTTCTTCAGCTGCTAATTGTCTATTTTGTTCAATTAAGCACCAATGTCCCATTAGTTACTCCTCAGACTATTCCACGACCCATCTGTTCACACCAAAAGCAAGTTGTATTCATCTTAGTCGTTTTTCTTTCTTAAGTTCATCTATTACTTCTATTAATATTCCTTTGTGAAATCTGAAGTCTTTCTTCTTTCACTCCAGGAAACCAGGCTTGAGTGCAAAGAGTGGCAAAGGCAGTGATTGTAATGGGTGCAAATCTGTTTTGTTTATTTTTAACTCGCTTTTTTCCCCTCTGCAGCTGTTCTAACTGATTTGGGAATGACCTGCAGGCAGTCAGCAAGCACCCCCTATGCCTATCCATCATAACTTGTCCTTTCTTTTATTCTGTCTCATCAAGTCCACTAAAGCATTTTTCAAAGGATCAGTCTTTTTATTTTCAGTATTTTCCACATGGCAGTGCAGTAATAAGGCTGGCACAAGACTCACTGCACGGAATGAAACTTATTCTAAACCCAGCTAAGCTGTTTTCACAGCCCAAAGCCTAGCCAAAATCTTATTGTGAATTCTCTGTGCTATTCCATTATCTGCACAGCTTACTGTAGCCCCTGTATGAGGAAAAGTCTTTTCCCTCACAAGGGAAAATGGCAGACTAAGAGAGATGCTGCTTTGTACAGCACAACAGGAGTACTTGGAGACGTTCCATTTCTGTCTGTAGTGCAACACTCTTTGTTCTAGCCAAGTAATGTATCCTTTTACCAGACATTAGCCACAAAGGGGTTTTTAAACATCACACTTGGGCTACTGAGAAGTATTTGACCATGTGTCGACACTCAGACTGCAGCATCTTGCTCGTATGCCAATGCTCGTACACTTGGCTGAGCTGATGAGCTGATGCTGCACCCGAGCTGAAGCCGTCCTTGCCCCCCCTCCTCAGCTGTGCTCACAGAATGCCTCACCTTGCACAAAAAAACCCCCAAAACCCTAAATAAACAAAAACCCCAATCCAAACCAAAGAAACAAAAATACCCAAACCAACCAAAAAAAACCAAAGCAGAACAAAAAAGCCCAACAACCCCCACCCTTCCAAAAAAGAAAAAAAACAAGACAAAATATCCCCAAACAGTTGGGGGACCTTTTTTTCTTACTCCAGAAATTGAAAAATTCATCTGAGAGAATCATGACCTGCATGCAAATCCATTTTATTCCTATTTTTGAGCAAGGAATTTGATTCCAAATTATGACAGGTGTTTGTAAAGGTTGTCCTCTGTAGGGCTTCTTTAAATGTCTCTTTAAGAAGGGGCTGAGGCTCACACCCTCATTCCCAGGAGAAAGTTTATACTCTTGGCTGTAGCATAGCATCTCCCTGACCTTCTGGTGGGACTCTCCTTCTAAGCAACAAAATATTCATACCTTGTGGAAGGGTCAAGAATGAGCAAAAAAGGCCAATTCCAGCATGGAGTCTGAACTGGAAGAAGTAATCCAGATATCTGATCTCTGCTGAAGAGGAAACTCATACATATTATTTGATGGGTTTTCTGTGTAAACTGCAGAAACAAGAATGTAAAGCATTAATTTTGGTAACACTGGTCTATGGTCTGTAGCAACTGTAGGTGTCTTTCCTCAAAGCAAGATGTTGAACTGCAGGAGATATAAATGACTGCCTAAAGTCTTTACTTGAGATATTCAAAGACTGGAAAAGTTATCGTATTTACCCCTCTGTGCTGATTATTTCTCTTCATTAGCATTTAAGTGACCTTCCTTTGGTGTGCAGAATTTCTATTACTTTTTTTTGTTGGTTTATCTTTTGGCTGATTCTGAGCTCTGGATTTTGTTCTGGGGCCTCAAGATAATTGTAAGGCAAGCACTGCAGCATCGTCATGGTGAGGGCTGCCCAAACCCTGTGCTAACTCCAACTTCAATTAAAGCAGGACAAGTGCAGGTCAAGGAGGAGTAGTGGATCTGCCTCAAACTGGGGAAAATGAAGATTATGAAGGGAAAGTCCCTCCAGCTGGGATGCATTAGGGCAGAATGATGTAAGGATGAGACTGAAACGGATTTTTTGCCAAAGAAGGAATTGAGACATAGAAAGAAAAAAAAAAGGTTTCTTATTTTAAGAAGTCTTTTAACAGTCACAAAGGAATAGTAAGGACCTAGGTAAGAGTATCTCTCATGATCATATATTCCTCTGAGTCACAGAATGGTTTCTGACAAAAAAACCCTTTTTTTCTCAGTCTGAGGTGGTCCAGGGGTCAAAGCCTCTTCTGTCTCCATAGTCCTTAAATGGTTCTTATTGCTTGCTCTCTCTTCACTCTTTTTGTTTATCCCTAACGAAGCCATCTGGCCCAGCATTCACAAGGCTGCTCAGTATCTCACTGGGTAGGGCCTCATACTCCCTTATTCATGTCAAGTTTTTTTTTGTCAGACACCATTTATAGGGCTTTTTGCTTATAAAAACTACTGAAGCTTGGAAACAATAACTGTTTTTTAAAAAATATTTTTGCTATTGTAATAAAAACAGCAGACCGCAACAATAAAACCACTCTACATTAAGTAAATTAAAGAGAAACAGTAATACTCTGCTTAAAACATGGGTAAAGGGAACTTTAAACCTAGGGCTGAAAATGTCTGAGTCCAGACAAGTTGACTGAGACTGAGTTAATTTTTTATATTAGGGAGCCAGAACTTTTTCCAAAATGTCTCCAACTCTGAACAAGAAGAGGATCTGAATTTCTTGGAATTTGCATTTTCAAAATGGTGCTTGGTATTTTGACCTTAAGCCAAAGATGGGTTTAGTTGACCTTGAAGTGCAACAAATTTCTTTGGCACAGCAGTTTCCTACTAAACCTTTTCCCCTTCCCCAAACGTCCTTTACCCCTGTCACCCCTGCCTGCATTTGCAGAGGGTAATAAAACATCCTGGGACTGTTCTTGGGCAAAGAGTTTGGAAAGGCTCACATCTATACAGTTAAACTCTCTTAACCCTTCCTCAAACTGCCCATGGAGAGGATTTTCTGGCCTGAGCCAGCTCCCAGATTGTCCCCATTGTAGCACCACTTGGCTGAGAGCAAAACCGTGATTCACAGTGTCGATGGTTGCTTTCATTCCATACCCAGGCCTGACCAGGTGCTGACCTGGTTTAGTTTATTAGTTCAGCTGAAACCTTTGCAGCCACATCGAATTGTCTATCAGCTTCTTTTTGACTTTAAGTAAAGTTGGTTTTATGTACTCAGCCGTAGATGTGAAGTTGCCTTAAGGACAGTCCTGCAGACTATCTTAACAAAAAAAAACCCAAAAAAGCCCCCAAACCAAACCAAACAAAAACAAAAAACCACAAAAAACCCAAACAAATAAACACTCAGGAAAAAACAAACAAACAAAAAAAATAAACCAACCAAAGAAACAAAATCTCAACCAAAATCCTTGACCCAATATATAATTGAAGTTGTGTTGGTTTTTGTTTGGGGATCTTCTTTACCTTTTTTTATGCTTTTGTTTTAATGTTTTAGAACAAGACAAGATGGCCTTGTGTCAGAGGAGGTTTAGATTAAATATTAGGAAAAATGTATCCACTGAAAGACTGTCAAGCATTGGAGCAGGATTCTCAGAGGAGTGGTGGAATCACCATCCCTGTAAATGTTCAAATATCTGTAGATGGGATACTTGGGGACACAATTTAGTGGTGAACTTGGCAGTACTGGGCTAATTGTTGGACTCAATGATCTTACAGGTCTTTCTCAACCTTAGATATTCTGTTATTCTATGATACTATGAATGTTTTGAAATTTAGACTCTGTAAATCAGCTGAAAAGAAATATCTAACCATTCTAAAAATTAATTTTAAAATAAGAAATTACAGGTGCTGTAGTAATAAATTACATAAGGAATTCATAGTCTTAAAAATAGGGAAAGTTAATATCTGTTATATGAAGTATATTAATAAATAAAACCCACTAAAGATTATTTTTTTCCTTGGTTAGCCTTTGACCACTCCAAACTGAGTCCCTGCAAGTTCTGTTGGTTAAAAAAAAGTTGAAATTATCACACAGGGATGTAGCAATGACAAAAACTACTTTCTGTCTCACCAAAAGTTATCTTAAGGAGAGATTGTTGTCAAATGCTGAAATTGGATTTTATCTTCCTTATCTGGAGAACTGGCTTCAGCTTCTAGAGTCACATGACACCTGCTAAACAGGGAGGTGGAAAAGCCAAGTGGACAGAAATCAGCTTGTATCATGGAAGAGGAAGCTTGATATGACTAAAATTGCTATGACTTTGTTTTCACAATATCAAGGGTTTTTTCCACCCAGCCTACAAGCAAAATCTTGCAGCCCAGACCCACATAAGTAATTATTTCTTCTATCTAAACAAATATTACTGAGAGATTATTTTTCCTTTTTACTTGTAGCATTTCCTTTGAAAAAGAAAATACTGGTACTTTGAAAAAGAAAAAATGTGGCATCTACCTTGCTGGATATGGAAAAAGCAAAGTCCAAAAATGTTCAGAGAAAGTTGATTTTCTATATTGTGGGGCCATTAGCTAATTGGCATGTTAGGATACAAAAGCTACAGAAAAGATACTGAGACTATTGCTTCTTACAGCTGTGCAAAGCATGGCAGTTGTGACCCTGTGTGAGGAGCCTCACAGCTTGCTCAATATTTGTTTTAGGGATGTCCCTTTTTTCTGGAACATATCTTGCCCTTCATTTTAAAGACTTTTCATGGACAAGTGTGCCTGCTATGGAGAAAGGTAATTTTCTTTTATCTACAGCTGTTTTTCAGTTCAGCAACAGGAAAACATCCATCAAAACTAACCTGTGTGCTCCCAGCAAAATAGCCCAGGGTCAGCACCTGCCTGAGCAGTTTTGGGTGATCTGATCCCTTTTCTGTGGTTTCTAATCACAAGTGGAGGTGATGGAGAGAGGGTGGCAGACTTTCCCATACTGAGCCTCATCACAGCTCAGGTATTTCAGATCAGAGCAAAAGTTCTCCTCAAGCCTATGTCTCACACTGCCCAGGCAGTGCTTTAGATATTATTAGGCTACTTGGCTTTGCAAACATGCTTTGGGAATCCTTTGAATCCACCCACCTTCAGAGGGTGTCAGAGCACATCTGCTACACTGGATATGGGATAACTCTTCTCAGTTTCTGAAGCCCAGTCCCAAAGTGACACAGCTATAGTGTATTCCTGTTGTGCTGTGCCCTGTGAGGTAAAATCCATAGCAGACGAGATAAGAAAGTAATAGTCATTAAATAAGTCTTGCTTTGAAGAATGATAAGGCTGCAATACACTAGTGAGAGCTTTGACTATCATAAGAAAATGCAGAGTTAACTATACTGTTATAAAAAGTCAGGCTACATTTTCCATCCATTTTTATTTGTGAGGTCTCCTTGAAAATGCCTTATAAAACTTGGGAACTCAGACAGCTTTTCTCTAGGGAATATAAAACTATAGCAGCTGATACTGGTAAAATAGGTTATATGGAGCCTTAGAAATGACTGCTTGATTTGTCCAGTATTTATTGCCTGAGTAATGTATAGAAACAGCAAAACAGAAAAGCACAACTTTCCATCTGTGCTGCATTATGCCATACATAGGAAGTATTTTTCATTTCAAATGGTGGTATCCCCGTAGGCTTTCTTGCTTTGATATCCTATGCTACCACACATGATATGATAGAGTATAAACAGACTGACTATAAATCTGAATCTTTACAGTTTTGAAAACTGAAACATTCCAGCCTTCACTTCCCACCAAAGAGGCCTCCTAATGTGTAGCCCGGGTCAGGTGTTTGGATTTTTTTTAAGTGGAGGCAAAGGTTGTTGCACAGAAACCTGAAACCAGCTAAGAAAACAGAAAAGTATTACCAAGACCAAGCAAACAGAAAAGTGTTCCCATCTGGTATACAAGGTGCATAGCCCAAAATCTCACCAGAACATAAGGGGAGGGTTTGCTGTTCTAAAAACACAGCCTTCAAGCATTAATTTCCCTTTATTCTCTAAATCTCCACTCACAAATCTGCACACCTTAAATGTCACCAAAGTGTGAGCTTGTGTGGCACTGGAGGAACATTCTCTGCCTTTATCTCTACCCATTTGAAACCAGTGAGACAGCATGTTAGCACAGATGGGCTGGTAGATTTAAAAGAGGTCAAATTTGTTGTTTAGCAGGAGGAATCAATTTTGGTGAGTTGTGGTTTTTTTCCTTTGTTGGTTTGGTTTTGGTTTTGGTTTGGGGTTTTTTGTGTTTTATTGTGTTCTTGTTTAGTTTTGGTTTGGGGTTTTTTTGTTGTTTTTTGTTTATTTGTTTGTTTGTTTTTACCCCATTGCATGCTTTGTTTATTTATTTAATTAAAAATATGAGTTAGAACTCCCATAACTTACTTCCTGGTACATAGTGAATTTTGTAATTAAACAGGTCTCATTATTTCAATATTTTATTCTATTTTTCTGAATTGAACTTGATATAAGTATGAAATTGGAAGCAATTTCTGGTAATGGGGCACTTTGGAGACCCACAAATCCTTCTGACTGAAGTGAGGAGGGTGGAAGGATGAATGTCAAGTATTCTGAACAAAAATTTTCTGAAGGTGACAATAGAATCTGTGTATGGAGCTTAAATTTTTAAGTACCTACAACAAAGAAGAAGACTTAATATGACACTTTTTCAGCAGAAACAAATGAAACCTCAATAAATCTCACTAAAGAGATAGGAGAGGGCAGGAGTTGGTGAAATCCAGATGCTTTGGCCACAATATCTTGTAATTTCCTTGAGATATTTTAAATCCTCTTACTGGAGGAAACTGAGGAAAGGTGGGTGAGGAGGGTTCAGGCTTCACACCAGGTTCAGGGGGGACCAGGGCAGTGGGTATAAGATGGGTTCCTGGACTCATCTGTACAGGGGCCATGAGCCCACAGCTGACTGCCAGGGCTGGTAGGAACCAGAACAACAGACCCACCACCACCACCGAGCTGTGTGTGTGTGCAACAGCCCAAACACACATCAACAGGCACAAACTTAAAACACAAAACTTCATCCTGTACCTCTACCAAGAATCCAGATGCTTGGGAGGAGAAATCCTAAGGGGACCCACCAGCAAAGCTTAGAGAAGCTAGTGCATATTGCTAAAGATGTGCAAGTCCTGGAAATGTAAAAACTTTAGAGAAAAACAAAAATAAAAAGGTGTGGTTGCATCTCCCATCCATTCCAAAAGCTGGAAAAAAATGTGCTCAATTTTAGTAGTTTATTCTTCAAAATTACATTTATTTCTTTCCTGAAGAACTGCACTGTGTATAATTTTCATTACAAAGGAAGCACTACTAGATATGTTTATGAACCAAAGTGAAAATTCTTCCTTGGGTACGACATTTTTCACTAGTAAAAAAAAAAGAACAACTTTGAGATCAGAGAGGCTTCAAATTTTATCACTTAGTTACTTAAGACAAGACATTTTCACAGGAAAAACAGGAAAAAATGCATCCCCATGTATATCGTCATTATAAAATAGCCCAAGGGGATTACAGATATGTGTACTGTATACGTTCTAGGTATAGTGAAATTACAGTTGCTTCATGTTTTAAATTAAATTTAATTTTAGGATTGTAAATTTAATAATTTCAAATTTTTATATAGATTGAAAAAGATGTTTTAAGCGTCTGAATTGTGACAGCTATGCCATTTTAGAGTTCTAAAAAACTCTGAGTGCTGTAGAAGCCTAAAAGATGAAGAGACTAACGTGCCTTTCTCAAACACTGATAGGCAGATAGTTGTGGAGCCAACAGGGGGTTGTTGGCAATAACATGCTCTGAGAACCACAGGATGTGGCTGGAGAAGGGGAATGGAGAGGTGAGGCAGCACTTCCTTATTCATCTGGCCCTTGGATGAACACAACTCAACACCGTGCAAGCGCAGAATGAGGTTGAGAAGTGGCATGGGCTGCTGAGGAGAGAGGTAGGATGGAGTTGGGCTGCAGGCTCAGGGAGGTGTCTGCAGAGCACCATGGCAGTGCAGAGGGCCCTGTCTCTGTGTGTCCTGGGGGGAAGGAGATGCCATGTGGTGGATGCCCGATGGAGAGGAGCCTGCTGGAAGCTGCTGGACGCCTGAACAGCGCAATCACCTCGCATAAGGACAGCAGGAAAACGTGTTACTGACAGAGCCATGTGTGATAGGTCACTTAGTGACAAATACCATAAAAGGAAATACTGTGTCTTGAAGGAGTGTATAAAACCAGATTGTTTCTTTGAATTAAGGTCTCAGATTCCCTGCCAATCTGAGCCTGTGCCTCGGCTGCTACAGGCTGTTGACAAGAAGCCAACCCTGGAGAAGGCAGCAAGACCACCCCTGTAGTCCTCTGACCCATTTCCAGAAAGGTCTAGAAGAATGGACTACACATGATAACTAAATTAATAGAAAGCAAATAACTTATCTCTAGGGTGAGAAAAAACTAATCTATAAAAAGGTAACTCTAAGGATCCCAGCAGCATGTGTGCCCCACAAATTCCATCAGCTGGATCAACACTGGTGATCTTTCTGCTTTTCTTCCTTTCTCTCTCCCCCTCTTTAATTCATCTCTCTCTCTTCTCTTTCACCCTACCCCTTTACTTGAAACACACTGCTGTATGCTTATACTAAGAGATAAGGGACTGACTTAAACCAATTTCCATACCAATTGTATAATTTACTAATAGAACTTTTTAAGTTTTTGCACACCCTCTGACTTTTGTCATTCCTTTCAACTATGAGCATCTACCAATCTTGGGTGCTCAATTTCACTTAAGGGTGGGATGCCACAAGTGCCCATTTCATTAAAAAGGGATTTTTTGTTTGTTTTCTTTGTTAAAATTTGTTAAATTTTGATCTTTTTTTTGTTAAATTGCTTTATTTATTCTCAGTTCTTAAGTCTGAGGAAGATAGTCTGTTCCTTCCTTCCCCTAGTTTCCCCAAGACACAGTTTATCAATACTTCAGATATCAATTTGAAACTGGCTGTATCACACCAGATTTTTATTTCAAATTCAAACAAACCATTATTTTAAACACTGTCCCAGTCCCAATTCTGCAATCACTTACTGAAAAGCTGTAGAAATGCTTCCACTAATTGCAGGTGCCCTCCCAACCAAATAACTTCCTTCTTTTTATCAGCAATTTCTCATGATTTCCATTGATACAGAGGGTACAACAGAGCCTTCTGCACAACTCTGCATGAGGCAGGCAAATTCTGTAACTTCCTTGTAAAGAAGAAAAAAAAATGTCTTCCTGAGTAGATGAGGTATGTCAAGTTTTTTATAAGGAGTGGTGTCACAGGCAGATATTTGATTTTGCTTGGTTACTTGCAGATTATTTACCGAGTGGAGGAGAGAAATTTCCAAATTTCAATCAGGTTGTTTTGTTTGGCTTGTCTGCTGCATGGCTAGTTGGACTTATTTCAGTGCATGTATCTACACTTACTGCTGGGGTGCTCCAGAACTGGCCAGGACCCCTCCTGCCTCAGCTGGGGGCAAGCTGGAGCCCATCTGCAGGACCAGGCATGATCATCCCAGCCTGGCCTGAGGGATGGTGTTGGTTGGGATCCTGACAAGCTGGGGAGATGGACAAGCCTTGGTGAACATCCTTGCCATGCACATGAAGGGCACAGGCCTCAGTGCTTGGCAACCTCTCCAACACCACTCAAAGAGACGTCTATACTCAGCACTGCTCAGCTTCAGTAGCAGCTATCACAGAAGTGAGGGGGAAAATGACTGAAAACTTTATAATAAAGAAAATCTCACTACTTCCCATGTCCATGCCACACTGACAGCAGACTTCATAGCTTGGAGGGATCTGACAGACATTACCATTGTCCAAGGAAGCACACTAAAGCATTCCAAAGCCAAGCAGTAGCATAACTATACATTATGCTTAATCTTTTCCCCAGAAATCCTGGACATTATTTTTTTTCTTTGTTACTTGACACATGCTGTCACTATTACACAACTCTGGAATGATCCTCAAACTTCACTGTTCAGCTTTCAGTTCCACATCCTTGTCAGAAAGAGAGTATTTCCCCTCAAATCTCTCTTGTCCTGCAGTTTGCTGTACATCATTAACTAAAATCACTGTGGTATCATGAGCCTGGCAGTCTGAGGATAGGCATCAATTGCTTAACCTTGTTCTATTTCATAATAAACTGTCTTATGAATGGTCCCCATGTTCACAGGTCTTTTAAAAATCAATGTTCTTTAAAAACACAAAAAGAATTTGTAATAAATGAACAAGACTAGCTGTAGGTCATCCTTTTCTCCAGAAATGCAAGCTATCACAACAGATCTAAACCTGACGTTAAAAAATCTTAATTACCTAAAGTGTTTGACTCAAGATATTACTGAAAATAATACGAAAAATCTAAAATATAATTTGACATGGCAGAAACAGATGTGTTTGTAATTTTGGTTCTGAACTGATAATTCAAAATGCAAGTTATTCAGAGAATGATAACTCCAATTAATAAGCCATTAAGAATCAACTGGTAATCAATGCAGTACTATCAGCACAAGAAGAGGTGACATAATAATAGTTTACATATTTTGCATTCAGGGAGTATACATATGCTGTATCCATTAAAGCTGACTTCAGTTACTTAACATTGAATTGTGCATTTTGTGGAGTGAGTCAATAGAGTGAATCACCAGCCCACTGCAGAATCACATGGGAAACTTTCCCTCTCCCAAGCAGATGGAGACTGAGAATGTCACAGACAAACTGTGTTTTGTCTCTGGAGAAAGGATGTTGGCTGCTTTGTTCTTAGACTCTTCTACATGCCAAGCCTTATGCTGGCACTGGGACTCCTACACTTTGGGCTCTCATGGGTATTTCAGCATGTCTCTAAAATCCTGACCTCCAGAAGAGAAAAAGCCTATCCAGAGGCCTGCAAGTAAAATATGACAATTGTTGTGCAATCCAGGATTTAACTGGAGGGAGAAAGCAAAAAATATCATCGCCTTTGCCATCCTTTTAACACATAATCCTCTTTGAGGGAGGCAAGTGCTTTCTGTTTCCCTGTGGAAGATTTAGATGAGGAGTAATTGAGGTGATGTTACACTTCTGCAGGTGACTGAGGCCACAGAAACCCTATTTTCTATTCCCTTTGGCTCCATCTACCTAGAACTTAGTTATTTTCCTCTCTTTTTTTTTTTTTTTCTTTTTTCTTTTTTTGCTTCTGTACTTTCCCTCACTTTTCTATGCACATCCTTCTCCAACCAAAGGATGATCACATCCCTTTGAATTGTCTGAAAACAGCAGAAGGAAAATACCAAGCAGCATTACAATTTTACTTTCTTTCCCAAAGAAATATGCTCAGGACCACATATATCCACCCTATTTTTTTTTAAATCAACAAGAATATCAGAGATATGATTCTGCCACCTGTCAGTAGGCAAAATGACCAGTCAGCCTATGCAAAATGAAAGTGATCTCCTGAAAGTGTCTACTCTATGCTGACCATGTTGGAGGATCTTCTGAAAGTATCTGTCTGCTCTATGCTGACCATGTTGGAGCTTAAACAACCCCTAATTTAAATGCATCCAGGGCTGAGTGAGTCTGAGTTTATGTGGAAAAAGTCTCAGCCCACACATGACTAAATAGAATATAATTTTTTTGCAGCTATTTCTTTGCCAGCACTCCTGGGTTCAAGAGCATGCATTCTTTGTTTTTGCAGTGTCTGTCACAGAGAGTCCCAGTATGACTAGTCTCTTGCTTACAGCCACTCTATGACTCTTGCCAGATTCAACCCCAGAGGGGCTTTGGCTTTTCTAACCCCACCTCTGCACACTTAGACAGTGCCTCTGTATCCCTTCTGAGTCATATTTCTCCTAGAGAAGTACCAGCTTCTGTTCAATTGTTTTTGATGTTTAAATTGAGAGGAATTTCTTCGTCCATGCAGATCCCCTGCTGTCTTTTCTTGAATGTCCATTAGGGTGGATAAAACTCAAGCTTGTGAAAAAAGATCCTTTAAAATCAATGAGCTCTTCAGGCCCCTTCTTCTATCCTGTTTTCAAGGTCTCTTCTGCCAGCTTTTACTCTGTGCCCTCTTATCAATCCAGTCCACAACCTCTTCAATGGAGTGGGGGTCATCACCATCTCCCCTGCCTTGTCCTGTTTTTCTAGTTTAAAACTCTCCTCCCCAGGCTGTCCAGCCTCTTGACAAAGACCATTTACCCCTTGGTACTTGCTGCACTGGCCATGTGGATGATATTTTTACCTTGGAGAAGATCCCAAGCTTGTAAAAGATTATTCCTGTTGTCAACACTGGCTGTATGAAAGTTTGTTGACCTATGGGATCCATCCATTTTTCATCAAGTCCTTCCCTCTCATGGGAAGAATCAAAGCGCTCTTGGCTTCCACCTCAAATGCAATGTCATGCTTGCTACAGTTTGGGTTTTCCCCACAAGTATTGGTGCCCACAGAGAAGAGCAGCAGTGGGGGATAATCTGGGGATCAGATTGGCAACCTGGTGCCCTAGATCCAAATTCCTGACAAGCTGGAAACATCCCTAGACACAGGCCAGACCAGGAGATGCTGGTGTCCATCCCTGGCTGCAGGCAGTTTCCCACAGCTCGTACTTCTGCTTCCTCCTGACTCCGCTGCAAGTCTTGGGCTCAGCCTGCCCAGGTGCTTCACTGGGCACAGTTCTCAGCCCTTCATGTGCAACCTGAGCACTGTCATCAGGACAATCTAAAGTAAGCTCAGACTTTATCTCTTCCTCTCTCATGCAGTTAGACTCATAAAGAAGATTCAGTCAGCGTTTTCTCTGTTGCTGCACTGCCTGGTGACCTCCTGCCACAGCTGCTTTACCTGACTGCACAGCCCTTTCCCCAGTGCACACCTCCTTGTGCAGGCAAGCAGCACATCTTCCCCAGCCCAAGAAAGTGGATTATTATCCCGGCAAACCCAGGAATCAGGGCTGTATCCTCCCTCAGGACCTCAGTTTGAGTTCAACTCTGGCACACCAGGTAGAATTCCAGCAGTCAGTGGGGACCATGCTCTCCAGCATTTCACCTTCATCACCCATACACTGTGTACAGCAGAGCTTCCCCCACCCTTCTGTGCCTATTTCTGCTAGACAGTCATAGGAAACTCTCCTTAGCACCTCCTAGGATGGTGCTTGGCTCTCCAAATTCAGGAATTAGCAGCAAACAGAAAAGCACCTTCGGATCAAGAACATCTGACAGAGCTTGTTAGAAATGACTAGAGCTTGCTAGCCAACCCAGCTCACAGTTGCCACCCTTTCCCAGTGGTAATAGACACCCCAAAATTCCTCAAAAAGTTTTTTAGGAAGCATTTCTGAAAGATCTGGGAGCAGAAACCAGAAACTGCTGCACAAACTGCTGCATCTACTGGTTACTTAATTTCAGACATCAGGCTATTTTTTTATTACTGTGATTTACAATAGACTATGTCTGAAAAAGGACAATCTACAGACTGTGTTCAAAATGTACAGATATCAGAGCTGACAGCTGTGCTTGTATTGAGCTTCCCAAATTTTAATGAGGCTCTACATAGTTTTTTAGCTTGAAATATGTTATTGCAACTCCGAGGTTAGAAGTTGTTACCTTATGGTCAGAGACTGGGATCAAAGAACTGCAGCTGTCAGAAGTTTCTTTACCTTCAGCAAGAGGCACGTTTAGAGCAATGGGCAATCGTGCTGCATCTGGAGAGCATGGCTTCTCCATTGTACATGTGAGTGACAGCTTGAGTGCTGAGACAGGACCAGACTCAGCCTTCAGATTCCACCTAAATCACTGTCACCCAATACATCTGCAACGGGAGAAAATGACAACTATGGTTAATCAAAAAATAATTTCAGAAGCTGCCTCTTAGCATAAAATACTATCAGTGACATCACACAGAGCTAACAAAGGATCCAGATTTTAAGTGACTAACCCAGTTCCTCAGGGAGGGAGGGCTTTACAGACAGTACATTTGTTTGTACCCTGTGAACAAAACATGTCAACTGAAGTCAAGTAAATTGTAAATTTTTATTGCTAGAGTTTCATTTGTAATTTTAGTGAAGGATTGAATGGACACAAGTATAACACATTGAGGTGCCTAACAGTGTTAGCATTTTTTGAATATCCACATGTACATAACAAAAATATTACAAAAATATAGAATACAAGTTTATAAAAGTGACATATTAGAGAGTCTCTTAACTGTAAATTTTTCAATCCATCATTCTCATAGAGCAATAAAATAAATATTTTATTCATTTATCCAGCCAAAATTTTACACTCAAATGAGAAGGGTAATATTCATTAGCCTAGAGAAAATATCTGATTGAGGAGTACAGTGACACTGGAAATAGGAATGCAATTGTAAAGTCTCTGAAATGACAATCCATAATCTCATTGGCCATCAAAATATTTGGAAAAACAAAACACATGCCAGAAATCCAAAACGTGATTCATTAGATGAGGGTCTCAACATCCTCCTTCCTAATTGTCTTTTTACTCTCTCTTATTATTAAGTAATTGTGAGATTCAGTAGCAGTAATTTCAGCAGCTTGGAGGAAAACTCATTCATAGCATGGAAAAGGATGTAGAATTCTTTCCTAAGATGACATAGGTTATCCCTTCCACTATCTTTCCATGAACTCAGAACCTAATTCAAGTGAATATTAAAGCACAAATGTGATAAACATCAATGTAATTTGTGATTTATGGTTTTTGAATATTGCTCTTTTCTGCTTTGACATTCTTTTTCTTTACTGCTGATTTATTTGGCTCTAGTTTACTGTTTTACACTTTGTTTACATTTTAATTGAATTTATTATTGTTCATTAAATTTCTTGTTTGTGTATGATTGGTACAATTAGACACAAAAACTGTGGCAAGCAAGCTGTAATATATGAATTGGTTTGTTCAAAGTAGAACCTAAACTCTGGGAATCTGCAAGACCAAAGAAAGTCCATGTGAGAGTAAAGCTGTCATAGATTTTGGAGGAAGAACTTGACACTTACATTTGCCATGAGATCACAAGGTGTTTTAGAAAGAATACACAATTATTTGATTTCCCCTAAAATTTCATCTCCCGTTCATAAATGTGTTAGTTCAAAAAGTACTTGGGAATGTAGGAAAATTGCTCAATTGGTCCATTCGCAACAAATTCCTAAATACAGTTAAATTTGTAGGAAAAGGGAATCTGGCACCATGTCCCTGCTCATTCATAGCCAGGCAGTGCTGTCTGGGAGCAGAGGTGGGGCAGACACCAGGAGCTGGCCCAGGGCTGGACATATCACAAGTAGACAATGTTATTTATTCAGGGTGCATCTTCATCAAAACACCCCCAGGGAAAGTTTGTCAGCTTTGTCAGACTTCTCACATCCCTGCACTTTAATCTCCTGGTTCAAGTTGGTGACAAGGTCACAAATTATTCACATAGGCGAGAGTTTTCCTAATACTTGGCAAAAGAGGCAGGACTTCCAGAGGAATTATTGTATTAATACAGAAAATTCTCCTTAAGTGAAAAATGTGAATGAGTGGATTAATATTGCAATTTAAAATTCATACATCTATTCACAAAGTTTTATTTTTATCTCATTTTCAAATTGTCTAGGACCAGTTAGGTCCTGCTTGTCCAGCCTGGCTGTCACCCCAATTCCTGGCTCCCTTGCCCCTGCAGACCAGACCCTGCAGCTCCCAGGTGGTTTCAGCACCCTGTGGAGCTGGTGGCAAGGTGTGGCCATGCTTTCCTGCTTAAACTGACCACCAAAAGTGTAGTCATCTCAGGTCACATATGCAGAGGTGACTTGCCTAAGTCTAAGCTTAGCAAATAGGAAAAAAGAGTGCTAGGGAAAGATTCACCCTTTCCTGAAACAAGTGACAGCAGGAGAGGCACTGTGGAGGTGTCTCTATCTCTCCACTGAAAGAAGGGCTGCCAGCTCAGATTTAAACAACTATTTTTCCTGTGTGATAAGTTAGGTGAGATGAATCCCACCTCCAGTGCTCAAATTAGGAGTCACAGCTATTTCTTTCCCACCAGCTATAGTGGAGGCAAGATCTGGCAGGCCTGGATCACTCATCTCACTCTTAAATTTAAACATTATGTTAGTAACAATGCCTAAATTAGGCATTTAAAGTAGGTGGTTTAAATATGGTCCCCAATCATAATTTCATGTGCTCTTACTTTGCCTGGAAACACTTGGGCTCCTTTCCAGACTGAAACATCCAAATAGTATTGCATTATAAAGATATCATGAATGATGTATGGCTCTGCATCACAAAGTAATGCACAGCAATTTAATCTATGTTTACTTTTTCCTTGAGTTTCATTTGAGCGTACCCAGCAAAGCTGCTGATGTTAACCACAATAGTGACCAAAATATGATTGTGCCATTGAGAAGGAAAGAAGGAAAGAAGGAAAGAAGGAAAGGAGGAAAGAAGGAAAGAGAAAGAAAGAAGGAAAGAAGGAAGGAAAGAAAGAAGGAAGGAAAGAAAGAAGAAAAGAAAGAAGGAAAGAAAGAAGGAAAGAAGGAAAGAAAGAAGGAAAGAAAGAAGGAAAGAAAGAAGGAAAGAAAGAAGGAAAGAAGGAAAGAGAAAGAAAGAAGGAAAGAAGGAAAGAAGGAAGGAAAGAAAGAAGGAAAGAAAGAAGGAAAAAAAGAAGGAAAGAAGGAAAGAAAGAAGGAAAGAAGGAAAGAGAAAGAAAGAAGGAGAAAGAAAGAAAGAAAGAAAGAAAGAAAGAAAGAAAGAAAGAAAGAAAGAAAGAAAGAAAGAAAGAAAGAAAGAAAGAAAGAATTATCTATGAATGTTCCCGTGTTCCCCCTTTCTTCTCATTCTCACTGTTGAAAGGTATTACTCCAGACTGACCACTTCACTTAATTCTAAGTTTTTAGAGACAGTAAGAAGATTGGGGAGCAGCAAGTTACCCTTATCTACTTATTCAACCAAAGAATGTGTGTTAATTTCATGCTGAACACAATATTATCTGCTCTGCCAGGAAAAAGTAGTCTCTAATTCAGTACCTTGCTGGCTTACAGCTCATTTAACAATGGGGAAGATTATATGGAATTTAATGTAAGGTAGAAAATGTGAGTTCACTCAGCTGTTTCAGGAAAAGAAATATTGGGGGCCGGGATAAAGGAAAAAATTATGAGATCTTTAAAGCAGAAAAGATTCCAGCTTATGGAGCTCAGGAAAAATGGATAGATACAAGTCCAAAAAACAAAATTATGCATCTGTTTCATCTGGTTTTGTTTTAGCTTGATGGATTTTAAAATTTATTTAGTTTCTCTGTTTGCAATAATGGCACACTTTTTAAGATTAATTGAAAGAAATGAAAAGATGTTTTGGAAAGTACATTGAAAAGGGAAGGTATCCAGTTTTTGCATAAATATAGAATTATTATACATGATTCTGTACACCTTTTTTCATACAAGACTACGGAGGAAGGTGCCTTCCTATATCTATGCCTTCCAACTTTAACCTGCTGTCTGTTACATAAGTCTTCTATTTATTCAAAGGTAACTGAAGATGAGCATTCACTGTGGACATTCTCTAGGTCTTCCTGAACCTCTGTAAATGTGGGTTCTGCTCTCAAAGGAAGAAAGAAGTGAGCTAAGTGAGACAGGAGACTTTGAAAGTCCTACTCCTCCATATGTGAATACAGGACGGCACCCAAAGTGCATTTAGTTTATGTCTTACTTTTTTCTCTATTAAAGATTATGTCACCCTCTTACTGACAGACTGGTTCTTGAAGGTAGATGCACTGAGGCAAGGCAGAGAAATCTCTGTCATATCCCCCGTGTTTTATATAATTAAACCTTGCAGAGACCCCTGCATGTCCCCTTGTGTACAAATGGCTTGTAACAAAGTGGTATCATTCATTCCAATCTCCTCCACTGGACCATACTCATACCATTCCCACGCCATTCCCATTAAGACTTTTCATCTGCTCAAAAAAAAAAAAAAATGGTTCCAAGCCTCTTTTTAGTCCTTTGGAATAAAATACATTTATGTATGATAGAAATATGCGTCTCACAGATGCAGACCATGGAGAGTTGTGCAGGGTTTCCACCCATGCAGGGAGTCCTTAGAGTATAGCTTAAACTGACTCCAGGAAAATGTACTTGGAGATGCCATATGGGAGAAAAGAGGATCCTTCTGCTCAGAAAGGTCTTTGAAGAAGAGCCTTTGTGGGCTGTTTGCCACTATTCTATGACAGAAAGACCAAATATAAGCTTCCTCATAGACAATCTCTGGATGAAGGAGGAAGCTGTAATCACGAGTTCAGCAGTTCATGGATACTCTCTCAGTATTTAAGCATGACATGGGATTTGCAGCCACGATGATGTCTGTAGTCACTGCAAAAGCTGTGAAGTCACACAATGCACTAACAAGCTGAGAGACCTCCGAGAACATTTAGCAAGTGAGAATCTGACGGCTTCTCAAGGTGAGGCCAAGAACAGGCAGGGCTGCTAAAAATCCCTTCAAGTAAAGCTGAACTACAGGTTTACATGAAAGGAGATACCCGAGAGCATTTTCATTTTTAATCTCCAGTTATTTTCATAAAAATATTTTTAGGAAAAAAGAAAATATTCTTTTAGAAACAGAAAATGTACTAATATTAATACGATTTGAGAAGTATTTTAATAGTCTGATGCGATATGAGAGACCTTACTTCACTCCATATGCATAAGTAAAATAATCACTATTAGCTGGGAAATGTTTGATGGTTTTTGTTATGAAAGCATTAAAATTAGATGTTGTGTAGGTTTTTCCATACATATTCTGGCATTACCCACCACAACAATACCTGTACATGTAGGCACGATTGTACAACACTGTTAATTAAAAATCTATGTTCCAAGTGCTCATAATTTTTTAAAAATTTTAGTGACAAGATTAAATTTCCTGTATTAGAGGTCTGCCTTGGGCTCAGCTTATAACAAAAAAAAAAAAAAAAAAAAACAAAACAAAAAAAAAACTGAAAAACAAAAAAAAAACCCCCAAAAAACAACCGTTTCCAAAATTATTGAGATAATGTTTTTGAGACCGGGATAAAAGCCATACGCATAGTTGTGTCCACATTGAGAAATTAAAATTAAAATTAAAAAATATAACCTTTTTATTAAGAAGATGAATTAATACAATTCTTTGAAGCCTGGACCCAACAATAAGGGAGGGATGTGAATATTGTATGGGTGTCAAAGATGCCATTTTTTGCATAGAATTCATTGACTTGCAGCAAAATTCAGTGCATATTGTCTTTACTAAATGTAACTTATGTACTAATGTTGTCATAAAGCAGAGCAAGGTGCAGAATATTGTATCTTCACTGGCCTCAATGGGTCTATTGTTCTTTTCCTTGCTTCATTCTTGAAATCATTCGGCCGTTTGAAACTTAAGGATGGAAAGAAGGAAGCAAGTAGCCTGAGATATGTCATTGATTCTTAACTATTTGAGTTGAAAACAACAGTTACAACTAAGACTTTTCAAAAAAAGATAAAGGAACTGTTCTGCATAGGAACAAACTCTCCTCTTCTGAAATGTGTAACATCAGTGACGTGTGATGACAGATACAGCTTAAAGAAGAAACATCTTGGGCTATGTACATCACACACTACAACTCATTAGTCCTTCCATGGAAAATAAAACCAGATCAGACCTCAAAGCACAACTGGAATTAGAACAAAACATTTTTTAAGCCTTGCAGTTTGGAGGAAGTATTATTTTACTGTGTATTTCATGGCTAAGTAACAGAAACCAAACAGTGGAAGGAGAGCTGTTCATGCTGTGCCAAATGTCTAACAAAACGGGAAAAAATAATAACAGACTATCTCATGAGATCGTGTCCTCAGGAGATTTTCAAATCTGAGAAAGTGTTCAGATCAGTGTATGAAACCTTGAATGCTTGAATTTCTGAATCTCGAAGGATTTAAAGCTTGGCAGTTATTTCTAACATATGATTTAGTCTCTTTTTTTATGATCTCAAACTATTTGAATTTCTTTTAGATTTCTTTTTAATTTGGGGTGGGGGGGTAACCGTCAGTTATGGTTTTGCAGTTGGGTTTGGTTTTGGATTTGGATGGTTTGTTTTTCGGGTTTGTTGTTTTGGTTTTTTTTTTTTTTTTTTTGATTTTTTTTTTTTTTGTAAGGCAATTTAGAACCACTGTTCATGCCATCATTGAGGTTAGAATTTTTTTTAATAGCAGGGAGAGCATAATTTCCAGAAAAGCAGAGGCATTTTATTTGCTTGTAGAAATAAAATAAGCATGTGGTATATTTGATGTAGAGCTTCTAACCATGCTTTTAGAGTAAATTAGATCTAAGAAAAATAACGAATATTCCTAGAGAACTCAGGACTTGTCCACACATTCCACAGTATATTAGAGAAAATTTTTCTTTTTTTTTTTTTTTTTTTTTTTTTTTTTTTTTTTTTTTTTTTTTTTTTTTTTTTTTTTTTTTTTTTTACCTACTAGCCTTGAATAAACTAGAAATGAGTCAGATTTTGAATCAGTCTCAAAACCACTTGCACTTGTAATTCTAAAATTTTGTTGGTTTGGGTTTTTTTTTTTTTTTCCTTTTTTTTTTTTAAACTGGCTGTGATTTCTCAATCTGACAGAAGTATGACTCTATTCTGAAATTAATTGTCATGGGCCCAAATACCCATGCAAAGCTACTATACTGATATAACAAGAGTGGTCCTAGCAAAAGGACCCAATCCCAAGGCTAAAGGCTACAGGAAAAGTCAGATAATATGCCTGGAATCTGTAATTTCTTCCTTGGCCCTTTCTGATAAACCCCTGGTCATTCTTTTCAACCCTTTTTCTTCCCTATTTGAAATATTTCCCTCTTCCTGAAGACTTTCAAAAAACTCCTTCTGAAGCCCATGAGCCTTGTACGGCTGGTCCTGATTTGTCACAGTGAGTCCTGTGCTCTTTCACCAGTGTGAGCTGTGTGGAGCTTCAAAAACGGGCAATTTTTTATTTCTCAATGGGTCACAGTTGCTAAGAATGATGGCATAGCAAATGGAGGAAGATGTATGGGACAAATGCAGGCTGTCTAAAATATTTTTTGGTGCTTCATAACACCTGAAGGTCTGAGAGGACTGTAAGAATGTTGTAATAGAAAGACAATGAGCCATGTAGTGCAGGTGATGTGGTGATAAAGGTCCTGCACTGGCACTGGATACCCCAGCTTCTCTTCCCATTTTGCCATCAGTCTGTTCCTTAATCCACCTGTCATCTACCAGCTTTCATCAGTTGTGTAAAGTTCAGCTGTAAATTTGCTGTGCCCTGAACATTCACTGTGAAACTCCAGGGGTTTTTAGCATAAAAATCTTCCCACTCTCAATCCCCAAATGAAATCTCAACAAAAAGCCCACAGCTCTGTAATAGAACTGCAAGCCATTGTTCCAAATTTTTCTATTGCTTTTTTCCTCTTACAAGTTTGCCTTTTCACCCTTTCTCCAGAGCTTTTCTTTCTCCCCTTCTGATCTTGTCCTCCCTCTCCTTTCTCTCCTAGACTGTTCCTCATCTGTCGTTTTCTCCTTCCTTCCTTCTTTGAGAAGGGCTTTGGGTCAGCCCTGCTCAGCTATGCTTCCTCCAGGCTGATTGGACGCTTCTGTCTCTGTTTGACAGATGAAATTCCCAAAGCTCCTAGTTAATTTTAGGGTGTCTGAGGGAGGAAGGAGCCTGGCACTGAACCAAACACACATTTAAATGTGCCAGAAAATTACATAGCGGTCAGAAAATTGCAAAATCTGCAATTTTTGTGCAGCCCACAATTTTCTAGAGGTCTTGATTATCATACAGAGTTCAGTGTTTTACAGGAAGTGCAAGAGGTTACATTTCCAGTGATTTTTAAGTGACCCCGAAACTATTACACTAGAAAAATTCATACCATTATTAACTATTTCAGTGAATTTCTATCCATTTCGAGAGCATTCAACATAGAAATAAAGCTTTTTTTCTGAAAGAGATTAGAGTTTTGAAGGTGATTATTCTTAGGGTCTATATCAACAACAAATTATCTAAGCAATGATGGATCTAATACATTTTGCTTTTGGGGAGATCCAAACTGAGAGTTCTGTTGTAGGAGTGTGGTTTTGTGCATATGTGCATAACACAATGGAGACCTGAGAGAAAAATCTCTTGCAAAACAAGAGGATAAAAAATCATTAGTTTTATGACAAGATGATAATCTGTAGCTGACGACCACTGAAAAACAGAAAAAAAAAAAAAAAAAAAGGAAATTACCTTACCAAGTGTGATTGGTCTTGTAATTTGCTCTAATATGACCAATTTGCTGTTTGCTCCAATAGCACCCCAAGCTGCCAGGCACCAGCAAAAACCCACTGAAGGTGGCTGTGCAGGTGATGAATGTACAGAATTCTATAACATGTTTCCCAGAAAAAAACACCCCAAATCTATTCCATTCAACTTCAACATTAAATGGAATGTAAAACTATGTACAAACTTACATCATGAATTCTCACCACTCAGCTCACAAATGAAGTGTCAGGACAACTGAGGAGTCAGGACCATCCAGTTTACTGCTGCGTAGGCAGAATTGCTACAAGTACGTCCCTGCAACTTTAGGGATATCCAGTGGAAATTCCACTTTGGATACTGTGGAGACACACAGCACAGCACCCAGTGGACAGAATGTGTTGCTTGCATTCAGGACAAGAGGAAAAGAGATTTTGCTGAAGACTGACAAGGCCTCACGACCCCTAAGAGCTGCAGCTGTATCCAAGAATACTTTTAAGATTTTTCTTTGGGCTTTCACTTCTCTCAACTTTTTAATTCCTGTCAACAGACAGTTGTAAATGTTGAAACTTGCAGAGATTGTCTTAACTTGCAGAGCTTGTCTTAGCCCAGAATAAAATGCATACAGCTGTGATTACACCCTGCTGTGCATCCCACAGCCCTGATCCCTCCATGGACAGCCTGGCCAGAGTGGCTTTGTGCAGGGGTCGGAGCTGGGAACATGCAGCCACCTCGCAGAGATCTCAGCAAGAAAGGAGCTGGAACCTTCCTGCTGGTTTCTCAGTCTGGGCAACCCCCAGGCTCTCCCAAATTGAGGCACAACCATACGTACACAATCCTTTGATACAGTATTTACACAGACAATCAACCACAATATCTTTTTGCTTCTCTAAGTCACAGCATGTTCCCATTACAGGGAAATTCTGCCAAATTTGACCCTTTGTCTAGGAAAATCTCTAGAGCAAACTGGCTTTATGCTCTCCTGCAAAGTGAATGATAATGAATGACAGGAATGAGCAAAGAAGTTGTACCACACCGGATTTGTAACCCACCAAGATTTGCAATCTGACAGGTAGATACCTGAGCTTCACAAGTAGGAAATGGAGTGAGAATGAAGCTACAGGAGAAAGTGACCTCCTTACCTTGCTAAGGTCCCTGCAGGCTTTTATCTCCTGAGTATACGAGGCATATCATATATTAATTTGTTTTTCTACTCTGGATTCAAGCTGCATTGACAACTTCAATACTGATACATACACAGGCACTGCTCGAGCTCTTTCATTGGGCCATGTCCCCTTAGGTCCTGTCTGTCCTTTTAAGAGGCATGTCCTGTGTGGGACCAGTGGACTGTTAGGTACAGTTAATTTTCAGTAAAATATTTCCTTGCATGATGAGAACAGTTGAGCACATGTGTGAGGGGCAACACTTCCTATACGAAGACAGCCTGGTCTTCAGCAAGTGAAGTTGCTACATGAAGAGTCATATTTGACCTGCCTGTCTTGAGAAAAATCTTGCAAAAGCTACAGCTTGCTCCTTTGTGTCATTTAAGAGGAATTCATACAAGATTTACAAACCAATTGTTACTTACAAGTGTGGTATACTCCATATAAAGAAACATCATCTTTCTTATCTATTGACACACGTCCTAAGCTGATATTTAAGAACAGCATCAGAAATATATGTTCCTAAGCTTAGTTCTTCCTGTGCCAGCTCTCATAACTTACAATCATGCATCAACTTTGAACTGTGCTCCTTGACACTGGAGAAATTATGACAACTGTGACTTCTTTTTATAAAAAGAAGACCAATGAAATTAAGCAATAATCTATAAGCATGAGAAGGTTACTGTTTTAAAGATCATCTCCTGCTGTGAATTGAATAACAAGGTAAAGGTTTTAGCATTTATAAATGTCAAGGCAACACACACATTCATTTTAACAACATGACATGGGTATTGCTTATAAACTTATTGCACTTAAAGATTACCACCATACTGTAAGATGGTTTCAGGATACGACTTAAAATTTTAAGTGGTTCTGAATTTTAGGGCTTTGTTGCAATAGCTGATAATTCTGCTAAATGTCTTATCACTAAAACCAGGAATTACAGTTATATAATGCTATAAGAAGTGTCAGACTCTTACATGCTATTAAATTTTTCAATGAGAAAGGAAAACCCTAAATAATTTGACTACAGCTCTTGATGTTGTCTCAAACGTTCTGATTAAAAAGCACTACAACTTGAACTGGACAGAAATGTCATTTATCTCAAACACTATTTTCTGTCTGCTTGCTGTCAAGAGGTACAGGAAATGCTAGAATTAAATGGTATGGATTCAGACCGTCATCAAGACACTGTGCTTTCAAAACAGTGATGAAATGAATTTATTTAGCCAGAAAGAAATGAGGTTGAAAAAATGAGAGGTGTCATGTCAGCACCTTCAGCTGGGAAGGAAGATGTGGTCTATTTGCCAGTTTATTGCTCTAATCAAGGACCTTGACATTTCTCTTCCCTCTCCCTCCCTCCAGTCCTCCAACCTGCCTAGCTGAAATGCATGATGAAAATGCACCATGGTGGTTTTTTCCAGGATGCCACTGCCATTTGGTGATCTAATTGGCCCCAGAGGGCCTCTGAACCATTTCCATCAGAGATAAGAAAGATTTTCTTCCTTCTGCTAGAGACAGATAGGAGACATTAATTATGCGGACAGCATCCAAGAGAGCAACAGTCATTCTGAACTAAATCAACATGCAAAACAGTCATGGAAATTGTCACATTATAGCAGCAAATGGCTATGGCAGGAGGGAAAAAAAAACAACAACCAACCTGCAACGTTTTATAAAAGAGAATTATAAAGAATTTGGTTTGATGTGCAGGTTCTAAAAAGTACAAAAGCTTGCTCTCAGTCTTTTCTGTTTTATTAGAGATGTGACTTAAAGTATTTTCACAGTTTCTTAAAAAAAAGATATTGTAATAAAAGCCAGACAAATATTATTAAAACATTCAGCTACTATTATAAACTATTATATCTACTTCTTAAACTATTAGAAAACAAAAATACATTTCAACCAAAGATAATGGAATATGGTTACTTTATAGGAGCTCTCTCTTCCCTCCCCTAAAAAACTGAAAAAATAACAGGGGAGAAAAACTCACACTCCAGTCATCTCTTTCTCATAAGACATGAATCTTTCTTAGAGGGTGAATTGAAAATCCTGAGAGATGAAGAGAAAAAGAAGAGGTGTAGGACAATGAAACCTCTTCCATTTTCTAGAAGAGGATGTTTCTTCTTTCAAGGGAAAAACAAATCAAACAGAAAAAATAACCCAGACAACAAAATCAAAAAAGCCTAACACACAAGAAAAAAAAAACAGGAAATATAATTTAGAGGTGGAGAAGGGAGTGAGGAATTATTGCAGGAAGAATATTAATGAGAGAAAGCAGGGCAAACAGACAGCCTCAGTTCTACAGAGCACATATATATTGCAGACAGCTGCATAATTTACCCAGGAGAGAAATGTCACACGAAGCTGTTGCCTGCACCACAGTGAACTCATTTGAAGCAAGCTCCAGTCCCCTGACTGTGTCACCCCCACAGAGATATCCCCCTATCCTCTCTGAGGAGCAGAGTCAATCACTGGAGAAAGCTCTGTGCTGTGCCATCAGCTGCCTTCTCTGGAGCCAGGGCTGTAGGTGCAGGCTGCGCTCTGCACGCCTGCTGCAGCATGAGCCACCAGTGGGAAAGCTGTGACCTCAGTCAGCATCGGGGAGCAGCATGCAGGACACATGCCATAGAATACAGAGCCACGTGCTGGCCAGAAAATTACAAATATATGCACATAATAGCTGGCAAACCCTCATTGTTTGGAAAGGGAGAGTAAAAGCAGCATAGAAAAGCTCATGCTTTGAGGTGGAGTTTGTTTCTCTCCCATGCAGCTGCAGAATGCCAGAGCACTTCAGCTTCAGCCAGGAATAAATGTTTCGGGCCATGGGCAAACAGTCTCTGCTCTTCCTGAGCCAAACACATGGCTAAGTCCCTGAGAAAATTTGGGAAGGTCCAAAGGGCTGATCTCTCTTTCTTAGTGTGTGCAATCATTGGGATGCAGATAGGTAGATTCCCCCTTCTCCCATTTTTGGAGTAGTAAAAAAGTTTCTGGCTCAGCATCTGGAAATCGTTTCTGTGAGCCAAAAAACGTTTAAGCCAACATTATACATAACATTACTAGACAACAAGCCTTAGTCTGCTGAGGCTTCCCTGAGCTGAGGGAGCTTCCCTGCATATTCATACAGTCCTCCAGGAACACTCCTCTTAAGTTTCCAGCAAGAAAATCCCATTATCCCACACTGTACAAACAAGACACATTAATTCCATTCCTGAGAATGTGTTTTAGAAAAAAGAAAAAATTATATATCTCATGGGTCTTCCCTGACAAAGGAGAAACTTTCCCAGTAAGTGAGATATTTAGAGGACCAAGCCAAAACTGTTGAAAGTGATAGCACAGTGCCCACTGTCACTGTTCTGCTGCTTTTGCAGTACTTTTAATTAGAAGTATCTCACTATTTGCACAAGTGTCTGCTGTTAATCGGACCTCACAAACTGGCATAGGAAACTGTAGGTTAGATCACATCATTTCACAAATACCAGGACCTTGATATCAAACATGTTCATGATGCCAACCAAACTGTCATCATGAGAAAGAGATTCTTTTAAAATTAAAAGATGGTAAATGTAGTTAAAATGGTAATACAACCAGTAGAACCATAGCATAATAAAATCAACATTTTACAGTATATTTGGATTGTACAATTTATACAATGTGCTGCCTGCTCAAGAAAATGTCTTATTGCAGCTAAAACAACCTCCTGGCTTAGCAAATCTGGATCAGCTTAAAAGGTAAGGGGTTTGGGGTGTTTTGCAAACGATCATCTTTGCCTAACCTTAGGTGCTGCTCAGTCCCCAGTCAGTGCCCACTGACCATTGACTGCAGGCATTGGGACATGGTGCACAGCCAAGTGTCTGGTGTGTGGCAAGACTGACATCCTGGTCTAGTTAACCATTTAACTAGAATCACCTGAGCACAGTAACACTGGTTATATAAGAAAACTGATCATCAGTTAAGAAATATGCCAGATCAAAGACCAGATGGATTTTTAAGAATGTGATGATTTTTTTTTCTAGTTAACAAGCATCAGCGGGTGAAAAGTTGTGCTCCTTCCACTCTAGACACTTCCTTTCAGGGATAGAGAAAACTGTTTTACAGCTGGAGCTGATTTTTTTTTTTTTAATCCTAAAGTAAATTTTGTTTTAATTGGCAGCTAATGGAAAAGAGTGTTCCTTATTTCTAAAGAGAGGCAGGAAAATGTAGGGCTGGTTTCAGTCTGCTGTAATTGCAACACAACAATCATTTGTCAGACCTGCAGGGAGGCAAGGATGAAATGGTAGCTTGCAATACCAGTGTGTGTGCCACAGATGCTACCCAGGGATTCAGGTTAATTACATACCAGGCATGCTTAGGGACCACCCATGTAAAACAGCTGGCAGGATGGAGGCTTAAAATTGCTCCCTGCTGGTTCTACCACTGCACACTGCCCTCCTCAATTCACTATGAATCTCTTCATCTGGGCTAATTTACTTCAGAAAGGATGAGTAAGTTACATTCACTTACCTCTACTCTCCCAGCCTTACTGGCTTTGGAACTGCTCCACTCCATCCCCTACTTATTGCTTCAATTGTATGAACCTAAAGAGTTTATTGATGTGTATGGGCAAAACTTTCCAAGTGCCATAAACACCACTGCAAAAGCCAAAGGAAGCAGGTACTAATTTAAAAGAAAAATTAGTACCAAAGACCCTCTCTAGTGTGTGAGCCCATCTACCCAGGATGTGATTCATTGTTTCATTCCATGTTATTTTATTATACAAAATATTCCTTACTTATCTTTGCTGAACAACACCAAATCACCTGAGATGCCACTGAGGTCATCCCATGACGTTTGTCTTAATTCTGTCTTTCTAAACTCTTCTGGCTTTTACCTGAATCTGAACAGTACTTAAGGATAGGGAGGACTTTGTGATTTGAAAATAAATTATATATTATGAGCACTAGTATGACCATAGGTGATAGAGAGTAATATGATGTATTTGTAGTAACCCTTCTCATCCAGATCATGAATTAGGTTTAGTTTCTTATGCCACTCCATAATCATAAATTAAAGGGGTGATAAAATGTCATTGGCTTTAGAGACATCAGCTGAAAATGACCATCATTCTTGGGATAATTTTTTTTTTCATATTGCTATACAGTAAATAGGATATTTAAAAGGGTGGTTATTGCAGACTGGGTATTGTCAGACAGGTTTTCCTAAAGGATTTAATAAACTGATTGCAATGCGCAGTACTAATGGATGCATTGCATTGTTCACTATCTCCTTTTGCTTAGTCTGTGGAAAAGAGATTTTTTTCTAGATGCTGCATGACAAACTGCCCACAAATAATGTGGACAATCAAGCAGCACTCTCTTACAACGAAAACACCATGCACACTTCCGCTTTCACCCTTCCATTCTCCCATTCCAATGTCCTTTTAGCGTAAGTTTGCTCCTTGACTTCAGTTTACTTTTCTACCTTGGTTGTTCAGCAGGGAGTCTGAGACCTAACTCTGGCCTCAATAACCAACAGTCATATTGCTAAAGACCCTACTCTACACTTATATGTAATTTGAGTAACTGCTGGCACTAGAAACTCAATCCACAACCCACAAAAGCCACAAGAGAGACTGTCACTGATTATTGTAGGCTATGGAATAAGACCTTAAGCACTGCTGTGTGCACTAGCTCTTTACACATGAGTGCATATGTATGTACATCAGCAGCAAATTTGATGGTGGATGGAAAGGGTCCTATGAAAGGAAGCTGCCCTGAAGTTCTGGTGTATTTTAACTCATATCAATAACATAATATCCTTAAGCATATTAAAAGATAATGTTGATAAAGAATTGTCATTTAACAGCAAAATAGTGATATAAATAAATTTAGAAACTGGACAGAGTTGAGGAATATGAGAGACATCCAGCAAGCAGGGCTGAGGGAAATTAATTCCATGTTCAATGACTAGAATGAGAGATTGAATCATGCAAAAACTTTTGAAATCTCACCTCTGCCTACAGGACACAGAGCTCTGTTGGAGGTGATGAGCTGCGACACTCGCTGCTGAGAGTCAAAGGAATGTAAGACACATCCACTTGCATAGCTCTGTTTCTGCCCATGTCTTTTTCTGACCTAACCAGGCAGGGGCCATGCAAGATCACAGCATTGCCTAGAGCTCCTGTTCAGTATGAAGGAAGACAATCATAGGAGGAATGACTTTGGTGGGACTAGTTAAAGCCAAGAGTGTACAGTAGCTCAGTACAGTGTAACACAAGTCACTAACCACATTCAAATATGCTCCTGGGAGGAAGGGGAGAGTTTATACCCATCTAATATACCTATTATAACTCCCTCTCCCCTCACTCCTGGCATCTGACCACAGCCTACCTTGTGCTTTTCCTGAAATCAAGACACAATATAACTAATCTACTCCATTTATGCATATAAATGTCTGTGTATAAATATGTACAATATTTATAGTCCATCAGTGGATTATAATAATAGCAGTAGAAAGAGTTTTAATGGGGTAGAGGCACGACCACCCTGCATTACAATTGCAGTCCTACCTACATCCAGGCTCTCATGGTGGCATACAGTGTATTTTAAGGTACTTGAAACCAGTGTTGAAGGACTTCACCTAATTTGGCCTGAACTCTAGGCTATATAAAATTTTGTCTCTCTTCTCAGAACACTGTGATAACCAAGTTTTGATCCCAACTTCTGTGGCTGGCCACAGGCTCTGCAACATAACCCTTATGATGTGAAAATTATTTCTTATTGCCCCTTTTGAAATTCTTACCTTTAAATATCACTGATGGTTCCCATTTTTCCCTGTCCTTCAAATGGTACAGTGTGTTTCTGACAATTTTTTAAAATGTATTTTAGCTATATTTGAAGATATGGCTTTATCTTGAATCTATAATAACCAATCTCATGCATTTCATAGCAAAATAATCCATGGTGCAGGGACTCCTGGAGCACAAAATGAGCATTACTGTAAATGCATCTGAATACACCAACTTTAAGAGAGAAGCTCATCCTTTGCAACCCAGACGTGCATTTTAAGTTGGTTGCTCTGTGGTGGATTAGATCCAATAGTCAAAGCATTTTGTTACTAGGTGGCCTCTAGCCAGGTGGATAGAAAATCTTCCTGAGAGACGAAATGAAAATGCTGAGTTTGTTCAGTCTAAGGGAGAAGGGCTGAACCAAGGTCTTCTCCTTCCTCAACATATGCCTTACTGGAATGCAACTACTGAACGTGGGAGGTAGAAGGCATTTTAAAACATATGTGATGCTGAGTCCCTTCTTGATGCACAGCTCAGCTCCCTGATGGCTGCACAACAGATCTGAAAGAACTACATTCATGAAAGAACATTGCCAACTTTATTTATTTATTACTTTTTGTATTTTAAAAGTCTGTTTATATATTGTATGGCTTTTTGTTCTTTTAGACTCTGACAGCAGTAGTCAGTAAATGCCTATCAGATCAGGCTGGGCATATCCAGACCAGGAGTTTTAGGTGTCTGAAGACCATGCATGTCAAATGAAAAGCATCTGTGAATCATTGGTGCCCCCAGGAATGAGCAGGGATCAGGAGGTGCCCAGGTCCTTTTTTCATAGTTGCGTAATTCCGGTTTGTCATAGACTCATCACTTCAGCACCCACCACAACCCCCAGTGTCATCTTACAGCACCTAAATCTCCACTGCTTTACAAGCTGCTGTCAGGAATTTAGTACCTTAAGGCTGACTTCAACACCTTTCTTTTATGTTTTATGTTTTTTCCAGTTTTATAGCCATTACACAACTGCAGTAAATGGCAACAAATCAAGTGAATGACTTAAAGCACTGCAGAAAAAAATCCCTTGTCTGCCTGTACTGCACTCTCAAAAAGAGTTAAGTGCTTATTAGAGTAATAAGTAATATTTTGACCTGCAGAACAGCATACTTTCTTCTTTTTCTTGTTGACTGTTTAATATATACAAAATAAATTTCTCTCCTGTCAGTTCTTTTTGATGAGGCAATGCTTATAAACAGCACCTGATTTCAGACTCCAGCCATTCCAGGTGCAGCTCACACTTGTCTCAGTGTTGTCAACAGATCCTTGGAGAGGCCCCTTTTCTGCACCACAAAAATAGTGAGGCCCCCCAGTTCTGCCTGTTCAGAGTGTGTCATTATTTCGTTGTGCAAAGCCTAGCAACTTCAGTTTTGATGTCAACGAGCTTCAAATCAGGCTTTAAGATAAGGAGTACCCACAATCTTGTGGTGAAAGAGTCAGCCAGGCATGTTTTTACTTTCCCTTGGGTTTGTCCCTTGGGTCAGCCAGTAAACCAACAGGCTCTTCTGTAGTTTATATTTTTTCCTGGCTGTAGCATATATGCACCCACAATAGACCAAAGAATTCCAAACAAAATCTATGAAAACTACCTGAGAACAATCAGATGATTGCAACTTGCTGTTTTTACAAATGTAAGTAATCTTCAGACAATTGCAATCTAGTTAATTGTTAGAAAATTGAGCTTATCACAGTGTTCATTCCCCACCATGAAAAAATTTTAATGTTCTACGTATATATTTGCATACATGCGCAACCATATAAATTAATTTTAAAAGACTTTATGATGTAAAAAAAAAATTATATTCTGTCATTCAACTCCTGCTTTCCAACCAGTAGCACAAATTAATCCTAAATAGGAAACAGTAGACACAAGATAATTATTGTAGCCAAGAAAACAAAAACATATACCTGGTGTAAATTAGATACAGACTGGAAAATTTTTCACCTCAGCCTGTCACAGAACACAGAAAACTTTTTTCAAAAGTCTGATTTCATTCTTCCCTCCAGTCTTCATTTTATATTTGTTTACAAGTAATTGGTTTTCACGTTTACAAGAGGAATACAACAACTACCATTGATATTGTGTGAACCTGTTGGACTGTTTCTAGCCTGAGTGCTAAGTGTTGGAAACAGTGTTGGACTGTTTCATGCTAAGTGCATGCCTGTAAAATGAACCTGGGGCCCAAGAAAAGGGTAATTGTGGTGTTCTTAATAACTTTAGCCAGATGACTTACTGACTTAAGTTGGAGGCTTCTGTCTGAGGAAAAGTCTTTCTGCCTCACTTCTGAGGACCAAAATGCGTGGGTGCTGGAAGGTACCAGAAATGACAAGGCTGGGTAGCCAGAGGCATCTTTCTTAATTCTCCTTTTCACCTGCAAGCCTTTTTCTGATACACAAAAGAGCTCGATTCCTCCTCCCCTCTAGGCAAAAATCAAAGCATTCCACTTTATTTTAATGGATAGTTTATCTGTCTGAAGTTTTCTTGCCAGGACTTTCAAGATGTTTACTATTTGAGAGGGAGAAGCATATGAGAGACTGAAACAAGGTAAGAATACAAGATGTGGTGGCATAAAAAAAACAGTTTCTAGTGACATTTAAAAGGAATAGCTTAGTGTAAACATTCCTTTTATCTGCACCTTTCTTCCTCGACTCAATCATAGGTCTCCTTTGACTTGACTTTTCCAAGTCAAGTCCAAAATTTTAGCTGTGCAATTCTTATGACCTTTAGCTGAATCAGTTTCCTAAGACACTCTGAAGGCTTAAACAATGCTATTTGCTTTGACTGTGGAAATATTGATACTTTCAGTCCTTAAAAAATGTTGATAATTCAGAATCAGCATTTGGCTATCAGATATGACTTTGTGCTCTGCCTAAAGGGTAGGTGTCCTTTTTTATGGAAGTCAATAGCACATGTTCTCCCAATTGTGTCTATTAATTTCATTTGTTTGTTAAAAAAAACCCAAAAAAACAAAAAAAAACCAACAAAAACATTTTGTTGAAGAAATGCTATGTTTTTCTCTTGATCTATTTGTTCACCTGATCAAAAATTGACTATTAGTGTAAAACTTCTCTTTGTTTTGAGGACTTCTCTACACATCACTGGCTAGATCAATCCTCCAGTAAGGCAGAGGTGCATTTCCAGATCATCACAGAATTTTCCTATTCCTGATGTTTTTTCCTATTTCTGATGTTTTTCTTATTCCTGATGTTTTTCCTATTCCTGATGGTCTCTTTCTGCCCATGAGAAATGAAAAGCACAGTGCAGTCCCTGTGCCCAGAGGCTGCAGCAGTGGTGCACTGAAGGCAGCTGCCCCCTGGCTTTGCAGTGCTGGGCTGGTACAAAGGACAGAAGCCTGGAGCCAGAACCTGGTTTATAACACATCAACACAAACAATTCCCGAGCTATATGCCCCAGCAATGCATTTTGCTGACTGTACAGAATTGGTTGGTAAACTGTCACCTCCAGCCAGTGCCTGCACTGCAGCACATTGTGTGACATGCCTGCATTTCCATCAGAGCAAGATTCTTAAATGGAAAAAATAACATAATAAAGAGTTCATATTTCAGGTGGGTCCTTTACATCTCTTTACCTCCCTCTGACAGATGATATGTGGTCACTTGTAAAGCTTCAGCTTTAAGGCATATTCTGTTTCTTTGTTGTGTAGAATAGGGGCACTGTGTAAGGGACTGATTCATTACCATCACTCACCATTGTCAAGACAAGCAGCATCTTAAACTGAGCATGGGTGTAAAACAGTGGATATTGTGAGATAATTAAGTTGAAACTCCTCTATCCATTCAGGTTAGTGCTTTAGTACAGTACAGAACTTTAATAAAGTTAGCCATGAAACTGAGCTCTATTAGAGTGTATTGGGCCATATTAAATAATTTAGAAATCCACATATTTCTACCTCAAATATAATGGATGTTGTAGGATAAAATTACTATTTATTGACTGCTCTTATAATTATGTCTCTCTATGGATTTTTTTACAGTCTGGATTATTAACAATGTGTTGAAACTCATAAAAGGATTCATATGTCTGGTGATGAGAGTTACATTCATTCCCTGCTGATGACCAGGCTGTCTATAAACACATCTACCTGCCTAGGTGCAGAGCACTACGAGTTCATGCTGTCTCTGCTCTAAGTCAACAAGAGGTAAATCAATACCAAAGCTGTTTTGACACCTCCTCATGAAATTTTCCTGGAGTTAATATATCCTGCCTCTTTGAATAGACATATCCTGACAAGAGCAGACATGGTCTGTATGTGTGTGTGTGTGCTAATCTTGGCAGCAACACTGAACACCCATATACTGATGAACTCCAGACACTTGTTCCCTTATACACAGAATTTATTACAAATGTTGTGCTTCTTTAAGAACATCAATGATGCTTTGAACAGTTTTTTCTTAACAGTTGCCACTTCATTGATAACCTTCTTAAGGAAGGAAGAAAAACAAAACCAAAGATTAAAAAAATATGAAGCCAAATAAAAATATCAAAATTTTTCTGTCTGGGTTGCCTCTGGCTGGACTTAAAATTCCATTACTGACATTATCTGTTAATCAGTTAATCTTCGATCTCCTGAGGGAGGCTGAAACTCCAAATTCTTTTCTAGATACATTAACGAAAAACTAAATTAGGCAATATAAAAGATACTCCAGTAATCATATTAACTAAAGAGGAACAGATCATTTTTTAAAAGAAAGTATAAAAAATGTCTAAAAGATTAAAACTGGAATTCAGATTAGAATTATCTATAATATCTATAAGGATTCTTTAGTCAACAAATAGTTGAAAGGAAATGGAAAATGATGTTCCATTTACAAGTCAGGACTTTAAAACACAATTCTCCTACAGTTCTTGCAGGACAAGAAGATACACATTCCCAAGAAATGTCATATTCAACTTGGCTCTTTGCCTCACTGTGGAAGAGTGGGATGTTTCTGGGATGCTTGTCCAATGCTTAACAGAAGAAGAGGACAGAAAATGCATCTTTGTGGTACCTCCTCACTGTGGAATCTGTCAGTGAAGAGAGATTTTTCTGTTTGTCACCTGATAGATGGAGGCTTCAATCAGGATCCACTCTGCAGGTGAGCCACAGCTCAGGAGAAAAGGAGTTGGCTCTGGTCCGTGCTATCTCTATAAAACATGTTGTTTAGCTGATTCAGACCAGATTCCAGAAAATATGTACCCATTGTGATGATATCACATGGATGACACTAAAGCACCGACACCAAAGCCAGGGTGTGAGTCACTGTTTTCTTACTGGAGTCACACCTGTGGTAGAAAACAACACGAACATTGTCATGTGGCAGAGACTGTAGAAACAGGAGACATTTCTTTTCTATAAAAAGCTGAGAGACTTGGGAAATGTTTATGAAAAGTGAAGTGAAATAAGCTAAAGGTGAGTCATTAAAAGTCATCAGCTGTCATAGAGGCATTCTGGAGCCCATAGGTAGAGATGGTGAAAGAATACAGTCTTATACATTTGGGACTTGTCTTTCCTTCCTAAGGACTGCAGATCTCATGGTGGTTTTTCCCTCAGCTCAGCATTTTTTAGGAAGCAGGAGCAGATTTGTCAGTCACTGTGCTAGTGCTTTCTTTTCCTTTATGTAAGCTTCCTTCAACATCCAATCTGTCTTCGGGCAGCTGCCAAGGAGAGTTTCTTGTTCTGCAAACTGTTTAGCAGAAAAAGCCTCTCCTGATATTGAGAGACAATCTTCCAAGCTCTCTGTACATGTTAAAGATTCAAAGCCGAGTACCAATGAAAAGAATTTTTGCTGAAACTGAAAGACATTAAAAATATTTATTTTAAAATGCAATTTTCCCAAACCAGTGTTCATGCATTTATATAGCAATCCTTTTGGTGTTTTTCTTCTATGTTTTGGCTAGTTAAAACAAAATTATATTATGAGTTATTGATATCTTATTATGTCATTTTTATCATAATACTTTTGGAAAATTCAGATTTTCTTAATTATGTTAGTAATTATATCTCTTTTTTATGCTCAAAAGTCAAATGCAAAGGAAAATTAAACTGAAAAAAAACCCTAGATCTGTTGTGAGGACTTCAAAAGTTAAATATCCCAACGTTGTTTCTTAACTTACCCGTGTAAGTTAAACATGAGTTATATATGGAGGCCAAGTGAATATGTAGCCAAACTCAGTGTAAGTTGATGGCAAAAGTATCTGCAAGCTTTGCTGCTGATAAAAGAGAGAGAAATGTAGGATTTAGATCTTATAAATCCAGAAAGAAAACAGGCAGCTCCCAGCACCGATAAGAAATAAAACACCAGTGCCAACAGCAGTAACAAGGCAACAGGCACCACCAAGACAGCCAGAGATAGGCTGGCAGGCAGAAGTAAGAAAGAAATTATACAGACCTGACTATGGTGACAGGACGAGAGTTTGAAGGCTTCCAGCTTTGTGCAGATGGGCCAGGAGCTGTCTGCTCCCTGCTGGGGGAGGATCTGACCCACCAGGGGCTGTGGGGCCGTGCAGGAGCTCCCAGCCAGACTCCTGCCCTTGGACCTGCCTCCACTCTGCTGCTCTGCTGCAGCTCAGAAGCTTCCTGGGCTGTGTCCCATGGGAAACCCAACACCAGCATGCACAGGGACCACCGGTGTGGTGGGCCCCCTTTTCCAGAGAATGGGCAACAAATTACATGGGAAGATATTCAGGAATTGTAAGGGCATTGAGCAGTCTGATCAGATCTGACCTTGTCAGGCCAGGTTCCCAGCTTCCTAAAAGCTATTGAGGGAAGCGAGAAAGCAAACATCCATCAGAATAAGGCAAATTACATCTCGTGGAAAAGTCACTTGCAAGAGCAGCAAATGACGGTTTGGGACAGACAAATGGGTAGAGCTTCTGCAGGCGAAAAGTTTCCGAAGCGGATGATCACCCAGCCCAGCAAAATGGCATTGCTCTAAGTTGTAAGATTGATACTGCAAGAGAAACTCCTGGTAGCCCACTGCTGCAGTAGCAGGTCTGTTTGCTAATGATGAGTATCCCTTGCCAACCCAGTTTTCCAGGCCAGGACTCATTCTCCTACCTAACAAGTGACCTCCAGCTGCCCCTTGAAAAGCCAATGTTCCCAAAGTTGCATAGGAACTATTTAAAAATTAGTCGAGATCTCAATGGAATGTGAGAAGCTCTGTAAATAGAGTTTAAGATGCTGTGTTTAAGGGAGGGATCTTTTGACATGCTAAATCTGATTTTGTCTCTGTAAATTATAAATTAAAAGTAAAACCGTAGTTTTGTTTTCTAAGTTCTCTTTTTCTTTATTTCAGGCAAGTCTTCAAGACAGAAAAGTAATGCCAGAGCAAATGAGAAGAATGTTAACAAAGCAGTCTTTGCCTTGGTTATCAGATCATTAGCAATAATTTAAGCTGGAGAAGAGATGGAGTACATATCATTGTTACATGGACTGCTGGTGACACCAGTCCCTTCTAACAGCAGTAACCTTCAGATCTTTTCCTGCTAGAAAAAAGTGGCAGATGAAGGAGTGATTTGGCTGTCATATAATGCGAGTAAAACTGATAGAAAATTAAATTTTCTTCTCCTTCCTGATTAAACTTAATTTACAATAGAAGAGGGGAGGTACAAGAGCATACAGTTTGTCCCTGTAAACATCTCAGTGTTAGATGCTGAAAAGCTCTAATTTGTAATTCATTTATGACATACAGGTTTAACCCTTTCCTCCAGACTTTTCTGGAACACCAGGCTGTATTGCAAAGGAGTGAGGAAAGCACTTATTTCTTCCACCCCATCTTACAAACATATTCACAGAGAAAAAATTATTGCTTGCCATCATGGATCACAGAATGCAGCTCAGCTTTTATAACATAAAATACTGTAATCTCAAGTATTTATTCTCTGCATTTTAGAAATATATGTTTGATGAAATAAAGAAATGTTTTTTCCCCCACTAGAATAACAAGTAGGTAGAATACCTAAAGAAAAATAAAGTATCCTAATTTGGTATTGCTCCCACTCTTGCCAAAAGGTGCTATATATGGGTCAATGTGTTTTGAAGCAAAGAAATGCTCGAAATAAGTGACCTTTTCTAACTATTCATTGCTATTCACAGGTGAGTGTGTCTCTCAGATGGCAGTTCAGACAGCCCTGGCTGCAGAAATCCCCTACAACTCATTGGCTAAGGCTCTGATACATTACAGTAATATATTTGCCAGGCTTTTAGAGTAGGAAAGCTCATATTACTTTTTAAAAATGTTCTTGTTCTTTTTGGAGATTGTCAATAGCCTGGATATGTTTGGTTTTAGCATCATCCCTAATGTAAGCTACAGTCTGTAATCTCATGAAGCCTGTACTGAATTTCTGGTCCTGATTCCTATCAGCAGCTGGGTCAAATTAAAGTAATAAAATATTTTTATAACCTGTTCGCACTATTCCTTCAGTAGTGAACCCCACTCCTGCAGCACTGGGCATGTGCTGGAAGACCAATGTATCACCCAAGGAAGAACTTGTGGAGCAGGCCTTTCATTAGCAGGCTTGGCTAGCCTTGGCCATCCCTTGTGCCAAGGGATAAGTTACCCACACTTGGAGTCTTGTGGTACTGCAAATGCCCTATGCAAATGCTCCAGCCCTCCATTAACAGGAATTAGTGTTATTTGCAAAGACACCAAACGCTAATGTTTCTCAAATTATGAACACAATTCAGAAATTGTAGTCTTTCTAGGAGATTCCTGAAATATGCTGTGAGGGGTATGAAATGACTGAGCTTAAATAATAATGCATATTTTAAGTATACATGATTTCCTTTTTTATGAAGACCATGCCTAAAACTGGCAATTTTGTTCATTATGCATATTAAGTCATAGCATAAATTATTTCTTGCTCTTCTGACTCCTAATTGCCTGGTTTTCTTTTTCTCTTTTTTTTTTTTTCTCTTTTTTTTTTGGTCCCTTCCCCCTATGCCACCGGGGTGATGTATCGATTGAAATCCATAACCTGGCAGGGCGTGGGAGTGTGCGGGCTGCGGCGTTCCCAGGCTCCACTGGCCATGTGTCCCTGCCCCTGGCCATGTGTCCCTGCCCCGGCCATGTGTCCCTGCTCCCCAGGAGGGGCAGGGGGAGTGGGATGCAGCACTGTGACTCCCCAGCTGTCACCTGCACTCCGATTGTCACAACAGCTTTCAGCAGACTAACGCCAGTGCCTTTGACTGGCACGGTGAGAAAACTGGTTGACATCAGCACAGTCAGCTAGGTAGACCCAAACCTGCTCCCTCCCCAGTGGTATCCTTTGTTTGATTAATGAACGGTGTCAGCAATTAAAAGCAAGGCAGACAATGAGCCTAGTGCATCCTCTACCATCCAATTTCATCTTTTGCTGAGAGCTAATGAAGAGTAAGCAAGAAACTAAGATAAACCAAATTGATAAGAAGCAGAGCTTGTATAATTCCTTGGCTTCATTTGCACAAGTCCTAGAAATGTGTCTGTGGGTAACCACAGACTAAGATTTATTTATTTGCTCAACTTGATTAATAATTTTGCACTTTTGACTTGCTCTCATGTTTTCTTTACATTTATTCAGATATTTGAATTAGCAAAAGACAGCTTAAAAGACATTAAGTAGGCAAATATGCAAACACACCCTGCCATATCTGTCTTGAGTTTTCATGTGAATGACACGTGTCAACCTGATCAAGGCATAGGGATGCAATGACCTGCTCTTTATGAAATTGTTCACAGCCATATTTGTGTGAAAGGTTGTTCAAGTAAATTAGTTTCAGTTAATATCACTGTGGAAAAATGGGTAAAGTGCTAACCAGACAGGTGGATCCAGTCAGCCTTTTGTGTATTTTCACCAAATCTCTGGAAAGGGTCAGGTATCACATTTCCCCCTCCAGCAGTAAAAGCCACAGAACTCCTCTTGGTGGTTTTTGGGAGATCAGTTTTTATGTCTCACAGAGGGCAGGGTGTGGTCTTGCCTTGAATTAATTTTTTGGGAGTGCGGTTCATGTGGGGGGTAGCAAGTAATATTTAGAGAAAAAGTCATTAATACTTCAGTCTAACTGCTGTTTTTTGGGTGCCTGTGCCCAAAGGTTTGTCTGCTTTTCTAGAAATTACCTTTCTCTGAACAATTTGCCTGTTTTAAAACTATAGATCTACAGTGTCTCTGCTCCTGCTGTGTAGATGACGGGGTTTGTCTGTATAAAAGAGGTGCTCTGTGAAATGGAGCACAGATTCTGAAACCTCCTTGCACCATTTTTATGTATTTTAAGGGAGCTGGTAAAGAAAACAGGAGTCCTTTCTAGCCCTGGTGGATAGTTATCCTGCCTCTCCACACTGAGCATACTGACAGACCTGAATCAGCCTTCACTTCTGTCATTTCCACCCACAGAAAAAGTGCTAGTCTTGGTGTCAGCAGAGTTTGTATCCAATAATTGAAGTCTCTGGGGATTTAAAAATCAATTCTTGGCTCCAAGTCCAGCAATATTGTGTATCAGCAGAACTGTGTAACTACACTCTGATTATAGTGGTTATAGTGCAAGTTAGTTAACTGCTATCAAAATGAGGGGGTGGAAAGGAAGACAAGAATTTCATCTTTTAAGTCATCCTGCACTTTGTTTCTGTCAATGTTCTGCCCTGCTGGGGGGAAAAAAAAAGAAACAATAAAAAGAAACAAGCCCACAAATGGTAGTGTGCCTGGGCTGGATGAGGAGAAAAGCTGCAAAATTATGCAACACAACAGGGTCCAGACCCATAGCTTCATAAAACTTCTTGCTGCTTACCTGGGAGCTTTTTTTTTTTCTTTTTTTTTTCCTGGTTTTTTTTTGTTTTTTTTTTTCCTTTATTTCATCAAAAATAAATCCAACTAGACTAAAACAAAAAGGTGGTTGCCAATAATTGACTTTTTCCAGAGGGAGATTTCTTGACGTTTCAAGTTCTACCTGTTGAATGCTGTCTAAAGATTGTGGTTTTCTAAAAAGTCCTGCGCATCCTTCTTCCAAGTTGTGAAGGAAATGTCTCTCTGGTTGTCACCAACATAGGACAGTCACTCCTACAGGAATGCAGCTCCAAGTGACTGCAAGAACTCTTTTGTGCCAGAGGATGGCAGAGGCATTGGCTGGGGAAGATGAGTAGACTGCATTGAGGACAGCAGCAACAGGAACACTTTACAATTTAGCCCTCCTGAATGAAGACTAAAAATATGATTCACATTCTTCATACTAAATTATATGAAAATAACGTGTCAGTGTCAGTTCTCCACAGTGGCAGACCTTCAGAGGGATATGGGATGCTGCCCTAAATCACTGACAACTGGGATGGTAGCTGATAACAGCCCCACAAGCTGCCCTACTGCAGGCTGTGTGCTGATTCCATCTGACTGGACATCTCATATCTGTCCCTACAAACAAATAATCGTGGTTTCATGTAAGTCGATGTTTCTCATTTTCTGTACACAACCCTAGGAAGGATTTTTCAAGGTGGGACAGCAACATTGATGTGTGAAGAATGATGAGCATCTTGTAGAGTCAGAACTGCAGTGTTTCATGAAATAAAGCTATTGATAATTAGAAATAAACCCAAGATTTTAAATTCACTTTGAATTTGAGAGACTGTAATATATTATTTGGAAGTCCAGAAGAGCTCCATCTTTTTTCATTACACATTTTGTATTTTAGTTGCAAGTAAAAGTATTGCAGGTATCTATTATTTAAATGGAGTTATTATTCTCCAACTCATCTGAGAAATTAATTTTGGGAATCATAATAATGACAAAATATTCTACATGTAACTACAATATACTCAGAACATACATTAAATTGTTCATTTACACATTTGATGAAATATATTTCTTTTGAAACTGCTTTCAAGCCTTGAGGGAAGTCACTGAGGAATGCACAAGGACAGCCTTTACTGCGACTGTTATATATTCATAATGTATTCAAAATATATTCCCATCTTCTTTGGTATAACCTATCTAAAATTTATGCAAAGTTCAGGAGTAAAGCTGAACCCTCACCAGACCAGGATAAACTGTCAGAGCACTGTGGAGGGATTTGATCAAGCAGTTCCAGTTAATATCATACTAAACCCCTATGCACAGCTTTAAAAATTGAGCCCTGAAGGACTAACCTGTTTGCCTACATTCTTTATTATTATTGTTACATCAACAAGATTTGTAGAAGTAGGTAACATCAGTTCATCACTGCCACCACCTGGTTAAACTCTCAAATTCTATACCTGCAAATACAGGTATCAGAAAGGTAGAAAAGGGGTAAAAAAAGAAGAAGCAAATCATGGGAGTAATCCCCCTAAGCCAGTGCTTTAATGTGAAATGGAAATATGAAGACCCACACAATAGCTTCCAGTCTGCCTAGACTGAAAAGATAAGACCAAACCTTCGGTTGGCTTTTTTGTTTTCCCCCAAGTGATTGATTGATTGATTGATTGATTTGTTGTGAGTGTTTTTCAAAGAGTAGTAGATTGATGGTGGCTAGCTTAGGTAAACCTGGCTAGACAATAATAGACAATAATAAGAGAATAATATTATCCTTCAGATCCTGGTTGATGCACTAAACCATTCAATATAGTATCACCAGGACTGATCTTCATTACTCTGTGTGTTGGTAACCACTTGCCCTCCTAAACAAGATGCTTAGGACTAAACTGAGAGCTGACAGTCTGTCCCTTATTTCCACTCTTCCCCCTCTTCCTGACACCCAGATAAATGGCTTTGGGCCATTCCTCTCCCAGGAAAAATTTTTACTCATCCTAACTCTTTAATCCTGTTTTACAAGGTCACCTTTTTAATCCTTCAACAATTCAGTCCTTGCTCCAGCTAGAGACCTGCCTGGTTTTAGTCAGCTGGTGCCAGGAAGTCCTGAGCTCCAGTGGGATTGGGAGGTACCCACCACAGCTGGCATGTGGCAGTGTACACACACAGGAGTGTATCCCAACACGTCTGCACTTACTAATTCCATAAATATTGCCATATTCTTCAGGTCTGGGGTGTTTTTATGCAATTTTTAGTAGGGAATTCCTAGGACAAATGGGAAGAATCTACATCAATGCTGCCTGAGAACTGGGTATTCGCTTTTGGGCTGAGTTCCGTGAAGAAAGATTCTTTGCTTCAGGCCATTTCTGCTGTTCAAGGACTAACACATTTCATGCAATTTTAATAATTGTTATTAAAAATATACCAGATTTTTAGGTCACTGGTTTCTTCCTGGTAGAAAACTGCAATGCAAGATTTCCTGTATGCTACTGGTTAGAATGAAAAGTCAATATAAATGTAAAAAATTAGAAACAATAATCTGAACAGTGGGAAGGTGGCTAAAGTCACTGTTTTGTTGATGGTTTTATTCCAGCCACCCCCACCCCTTCCCTTAGCTTGGCACCTTTTATATAACTTACATTATCACAACTGTCTTTATGCCAGGAGGAGTGAAGTACTCTCCTGTTCCAAGCTTCTGCTACTTTAGATAAGCCAGCAATAATTATTTCTGAGTGAAACAAAATTAACCCTCACAATGGAGCCTGAGTCCATAGCTGTGTTCCAATTTGGAAATCATTTGTCTTGGGATACAAAGGATCCAGTTCCCCATAGTACCAAACTGGGTTCCTAGAGACTCAGAGTTATACTGGCAAAACCAAAAACCTTAAACCCACTATTATAAATCTGTTATCACTGTTTTATTGTAGCTCCACTGTGAGAATTATGCATTGGAAATAAAGCATAGATGAAGCCTATTTCCCCATTTATTTCCCAACTAGAGTCACAGCTGCCTGGTACACTTACAGTCATAGTGGCTATGTCTGTGAGTCAGGATTTTTTGTGTGCCTGCTTCAATATGTACAGCCCAAAGCCTAAATAAGACAAAACAGACAATCAGACAAAGAAAATATAGAAGGAGTTAAAAGAAGAAGAGGTAAAAGGGTGAAAAAAAAGGATGAGATGAAAAGCATAAGAGACAAAGGAGAGAGTACTAAATGACCCCTTGAGGTCCCTGTTTCCTACAATTTCTTAGCAGATAATAGGGGGTCTTGTTTTAGCAAACTCTATTTTCAACTACATGGTTTCCTCACCTGTATATGGAGACAGTTTAATGCTTCTATTCTGATGGGAAAAGTGCAACACAGCAGAAATAAGGAATACAAAGTGTGTTCTCTAGCTTTAGGTCAACACAGGGGAATGACAGAAGTTGTCACTTAAAAGTAACATTTGCTGAATCCCTATGAAATTATAAAAAGCAGATGTAATAACAGAAAAGGAAAATAACAGACAACTCTAAAGAAAAAGAAATAATTGTAGTTTCCGTGTTTTAAAGTGTTTTGTGACAGTTACATATGGCAGCATATAGTATGATATATTTGTCTCAATCTGAGAAAGAGCAGTACCTGTGAAGAACACGTCATGGTACACCCATCTTTATATTCCATAATCTGTTAACAAGTGCAGCTCTTCTGGCTGATAAGAAGCAACATTTCTGCTGACCCTCCCACTGAGGAATTCAGTATAGCCATAGTGACAAGCAAAAGTATAAATTTCCTGTATTACTACAAAGAGGCTCAGACAGCCAATAATCCTGAACCAAGCATGTCAACCTGTAGAGAGCTGGACATCTGTTGAAGGTGTGCTTGAAAACACAGCATAGACATACCTACCTACATCTTCACTGATGAATAAGTCCCATTATACTGCTTCTGTGAAATCTAGCATTCCCCCCTTCCCAGTTATCTGCGGGTGAGCAATTAGAAGTGAAGCAGGCAGACAGATGTTGAGCAAGCACTGAGACGTCACCATTCATCATCAGCCAGCAGATACTGAGCTTGGCTGACTACCCCTGCTCAGTCAGAGAGTTTGGCACACTGTCTCTCAGCACTGGGTTTTTCACTCAGGATCTTAAATTGTACTAAGGGTTCACTCCATAAATCACATAAAACAGGGGGATGGGAAAGGCTTTGCTTTTTGCCACCAAGCAAAGTTATAAGAATTTCAGACTTTTTACAAGTAGTGTTGCTGCTCTGTTTAAGTGTCACCTTTCATCTCTAGATAGCATCGCTGCCTATTCAGGAGAGAAAAGGGCATTTGGCCAGCTATTAAATTGAATTCCTTTCCTCTGTCCTGCATGTGCTTAGTCTTGCATACAAAGCATAAAAAGCAAAACCAAAGGTCTAATATATGGGACCATAAGGAGCTTCAGATGCCATCTCTGAGTAAAACATCAAACAAAGACTTTTGGGAGCTCAGAAACGTGTCATCATATGTGGTATTTCTCTTGTCAGCAGCAAAGCTGTCTCTAATGCACAGCACACTTAGCAAATCAAGAATGCTTCAGGCCAAATTTGGGTAAAAGCTAAAGCTTTGCCTCCCACAGGTTTTATCTGCAGCTGCTGAAGCAAACATTTCTGCCTCCCCTCCCTCACTGAAGGAGATTGTGTTTCAGAGTATTGTTTTCTGTAGACACTTATTAACCCTGTTGAATTTAGAGCAGGGGATTGCACTCAATATCTATTGATTAGCAGTGCTGCAGTAATCCTTAGGCCTTGGTCCTTTTGGTCTGTTGACTAGGACCTGGTACACAGCAGTGCCCTTTGCAGCAGACATTGATATGCATGTAAGGATGTGGGAGAGGCAGGAGGGAAGGTTAGTGTGAAGTCAAGTGTTTATACATTACAGGAAATTCCTGGTGAGGTGATGGCAGCTTTTATCATAGCCTGACAGAGTCCAGCCTTTAAATCATACAAGCATGCATCAAATCAAAAATCTTCTCAAAGCTATGTTGGAAAACAGAATCCATTATCCAGTGATTGCAAACAATAATAAGCTTTGCCTGGGTAGAAAAAGAATAAAAAAATTCTTCCAAGCTGATCTCAAATTAACAGTAATATGACAGAGTTTCCCAGATCATTTGTTTTGTCTCTTTGCTCATCCTTTCTGCTCAGAACTGAATGTGTTTTGACATAGCACCTATTTCCAGCAGGGAACTGCCTTCTCCAAAGTATGTCTCTTGCACTGCAGCCAAGCTACAAAGACACCTATTTATTCAGAGTTAGGGCTTAACACTTTCTTTTACATCTGTTCATTTTCTTCTTCTGCTAGCTTTCACTCAGCTTTGACTTCAGTCTCTGATTTACAAGCAGGGTTGGTGTACCTTGGGAAGAACCTAGAGCATCCTTTCTGTAGCTGCCCACCACTTTTCCCCTCCAAGTCAGGACATCTGCATAACAGACACCAAATTAGGAACTTCCACAAAATAAAAAAGAAGCTGAAATATCTTTTTTTATTTAATACTCCAGTCTGAAAACAATGGCAACTCAGAACTGCTGATCCAGGAGCTGTCTTTTTGGTATGTGAGCATTGACCTCCAGAAGAGATATAGGGTAGACAGCCGAGGACAGAATTAATGTTAGCTAACTCCAAGTAAGTTTTGAATCCTCATAAATGAGAGCCCTCTGAAAATCAAAGACATCAGAGTGTTTAAAAATACATATTTTGGTCTTTGCATTTTTAAGAAAAATGCACTTAAAGAACTTGCTGCTAGATTAGCTTGTATACTAGTAAAATGCAATTGTGTCTGTGTATTTTTTCCTGAATGTCATAAGATCAGTCCAGTGGATGGCTGCAATTAAATGCCAGAGAAAATTAATAAAGTCTTTGATTATGAAATTGAGTTCCTGGTGATAGAATATGACTGGAACAATCCATCTGCCAAGACATCATCATTTTTTTCATATTGAATTAGAGTATTGGTATAATTCTGGAACCAGAGTTATATGACCTTCATGTTTCTCTCATCCATTCCTTTCTCTATCCTTTTCCTGTGTCTGAAAAGAGCTTACTACAAACACTACCTGGAAAGGAAACAGTCTAGAGAAAAAAAACTAGGGACTGTGGAGTTCCTTCCCATGGACTACATAGTAACCAGGTTTTCCACCTGCTCAGTTACTAGTCCAAGATACCAGTGACTGATCTGTCCCCAGCTAAACTTTGTACCAGTGATCACAGTCCTCTGGGCCAGGCTGCTCAGTCAGTTTTCAACCCACCTTGCTGTCCACCCACCAAGACCATACCTGGTCAGCTTTTCTACAAGGATGCTATGGAGACAATATCAGAAATCTTGCTGAAGGAAAAGTCAATGGCACCCACTGCTCTCCCACCCTCCACCAAGCTGTCCACCACTCCATGGCACAAGATTATCAGGTTAATTGAGCTGGTAAAGCACGCTGGTGTGAGAGAGTACTTCCACCTTCACATGAGTAATAGCAAGAGAATATGCTAACAGACAGAGTGAATTACAAACACAGGCACGCAAAGACCTGCAAACATCTTGTATGTGCATATATACTCAATGTGCACTTTTGCTGCAGCTAAATATAATTGTACTCTGGGAGTCATACTCTGTTATGTTTAGTGTATGATCCAAGAATAATGTTTGTTTTCTTTGAGGCAGTTTATGCCTTACTGGAGACCTCACTGACAGCTCATGGGCTTAGGGTCTCCATATAATACACAGGCGAAAAAGTACTCAGAGTAAAAAAAAAAAATAAAAAAAAAAAAACAAAACAAGAAACTATGACATAAGTTCAGAATAAATGTGCTATTGAGTAACACAATGGCTCATCTTCTATAATATTCATTCAACAGCAGTAAGACATAGTATTTAATGACAGCACCTGAGCCTGACCATATTTTGTTCTCTGTTCCTGTCATGTTTCCCCAGAATCTCAAAATACTGTATTAGAGATATTACAGCATGCAACCTTTCTTAGTTCTTTTAGCATCCATGTCAGAACCTACTGTCTATAAATCTGTCTAAATTCTCCTTGGCCCTGCCATCACTATCTGCCTTATAACCTCCTGTAGCAACAAATTCCAAAACTTTTCTATCCACTGCGTAAAGATGTACTCTCTTTCATCTGTTTTAATATGACTCCTTTTTAGTTTTACTGAATGTTCCCTGACATATGCAGTGAGAACTGAAACAACAGTTAATTCAGATTCTTCATCGCTTTTTTGATTCTGTAAACTTTCTCGTATCCCTATGCAGCTTTCTTTCAGCTCCCCTTCCCAAGACACTTGTTTCATTCCCTTGACAATTTTAGCTGTCTCTCCCTTTGCCTTTTTTGAACACCACCATATTCCTCTTGAGATGTAGTGGCCAGAAATGCAAATCAATGGTTTTCCATAGTGTCAAAATGGTGCCTTCTGTTTTGTTCTGAATACTCGATCTGACAATGTCCATCATCATGATGACTTTTTTGTCTGCTGCTGCACATTGAGCTACTGATTCCAGAGAAATATCTAAGAGTGACTCTAAGATTTTTTGCAGACTTGAAATTGCCAGGTCTGAGTTCTGAGAAGAAAGACAGGATAATGAGGCATGATTTATAGGAAAGCTCTTCTTTAGAAGCAAAACCGAGCAAATCAAGATGTGACAATTTGTCCTGACACTCAAGAGTCCACTTCATTCCTCATCTCTACTTGTAGCCCTGTAACTCTCCCACCTTCTCCTGCTTGTTTTGCTTAGTCCAAATGGAAGACTAAGTCGTGCACCAGTCCTCCTTCTGACACCCAGCTTCCCCATTTCCTTATTCCTCTTATCCATTTGCCATACATTCCACTTCCCACTAGCAAGCCCTGAAACCAGGACACATAACTGATGAACCCTCCATACCAATCCCAGACTCCCACAAAATGCCTCCTCACCACTCTTTCCTCTTGCCAATGCTCCATCCTTCCAGTTCATCATTTGTTCCAACCTTGGGCTGTACATTTCCTATACCTTCCCTAGATCTTGGGGCCATCCCAGAGTATGCAACTCAGCTCTTGATGAACACTACAGTGGATGCTAAGGAGGATGCAGAAAAACATCAAAAGAGTTGTTTGTTGTTGTTTTACAGATCAGGAAGTTAGTACAAACCAGTTATTCCATGACAAATCTCTGTCTTATCCCAGACTTGGGTTGGAATTGATCTTGAAGGTCTTTTCCAACCTAGTGATTCTCTGTGTGATTCTGTGTGTGGCTTTGTCTTCTGTGGAAGATCGATGAAAATTCCTTCTGCTTTTTCCATGAGAAAATTGAGTTTCCTCCAATATGTTCCAGATATGCAAGCCATTGATCCCCATGCCTGTTTGCACCTGTCTCTGTAAAGAGAGTAGAGAATATATTCAGAAATGCATTGAAGTCACACCTCAGGTGACTGACCAGAATCTTTTCTGTCTATTTAGTTCCCATAAAGACTATAGCTGAGTCACAGAGATGAAGTGACTCTTATCTTGTCCTCATAACACACCCTGGGATTAGGGGAACCATCCTGAGAGAGCAGAGGATTGTGCTTTTCCCAGGAACCACCCAACATGCAAACAGGGAACATTTTTCAGGCTGAAATGAACAAGAAAGGGAACTGGTAGCAATCAAGGTGCCAATAGCACTGCGAGGGTTAGGAAGATGATGTGGTGAAAGAAGGTTCTGCAACACTTCCAGTCTAATTAGGTGGTGAGAGAGAGTTGCTGAATCAAACAGGGCCAAGTGCTATAACTAACAGAATTTTGCATATGTGGACTTCCAAACAGATGTCTGAGACTTTGTGGTGATTCTCCTGAAGCTGACTGCTTTTTGTAATACATTTTCCATCATTTTAGTGAAAGCAGCTGATGCAGTGAATTATATTCAGACCTTTATTTCTCAGAGGTGTCAAGTAGATCTGCCTGACAAAGACATTCTGTTTGATTCTCTTGCTAAGTAGCATCACCCTCTTTTGGGTTTGGCTGCCTTGCCCCTGCTTTGTCACAAGCTTTCATGAGAAGAGAGACACACTTGATCTCCTAGGAGTGTCTGTACTTGCTTCTGAAGTAGAGTCACAGAGGTTCTGCCTTGTGTGTGACTCCTTCATGGCAGCTCAGCTGCTCAGGTGGCCACTTGCTCCACAAGCATGGTATCTGCAAGGTGTAATACCTAATACCATTGAGGACTTGCTTAAAAATAAGAGGATTCATCATTACTCAAGACTGGAATTTACTTCTTTATTGTGAGATAATAAATGCAATGGATCGTGCCTGATCTGTAATTCTCTCCTTGAGCAAATCAGAACAGTTTTGAGCATTTTTGTCTGTTCCATTTGTTGTGTTTTCTAACTCTTTTCCATACATTCACCTCTCAGTAATCATTGGTAATTATCAGCAGGTAAGGGAGCAATAGAACTCACAGGAAATTATTGAAATTAAGTTTATAGAAATTAAAATAAAAGTTTCATATATACATTTTTTAAGTAATAAGTAATTTTCCTTTTTCAGAATATGTCATGCTTTAGCTATTCAAGGCGAAGGGCAGAAAGCTAAGTGAAGAGGGATTTTTTCACACTTCACACCTGCAGGATTCCTCTGCTATTTGTCACTGACTATTTCAAGGGACCATAGCTCTGATTCAGAATATAATCCCTGTGCACAGATAAACTGAAAGTTGAAAGCCAGATCTCGGCATGCAGTCAACTCCTACAGTTGCAGCAGCAATGTTTATTTTAATCTTTATGAATCTAGTGACAACATAGTCACAGCTTACTGATGTATCTCAGCACCATAGGAAAAATTCACCTCTGAAGAGAAGGACAGAAACCTAGGCTTCACTGTGCCAAAATGTCCCAAATTCAATTTTCAGAAAGTTTTTTCGTCTTTATCTCTATCCATTGGCACATCCAGAGTTTGCAAGATTTTATTGATTCCTCACTCAGATATACGGAGTACAGTTCTTTGTACTTTTCCCTGCAAAATGAATGAATACCAATGCTCTCAGTTTATACACCCCTAAGACTGCACCTGTTCCACACTGCACAGTAAGTACCACTGTGTGGAAAATCACCACCTGACAACCAAACAGCACGTGGGCTTTAGAACAACTGCTATCAAAAAATCTTGAAAAAGTGAATTATTTTCATTCAAGTGAACGAAATTAATTTTGTTTTATAGTAATAACACATTCAGGAGTTGCAAAGAAATCTATGCATGAACAAGTTTAAACTGCTACCTGTCAGTGGAAGTAGAAGAAGTCCAGCTGAACAAAATAACACAAGAATCATTTCTACCCACAAAAAATATATCATGAAGCTTGTATTTAAAAAATAAGCCAAACTCTCACTGCTCAGGGCTTTTCCTGCTGTCTCTGTTTCTCCAGATGTGAGGTTTTCTGGGCTTGAATTTGCTTTTTCAGATTTTTTTCAGCTGTTTTGTTTGGTTTCTATTTTCTTTGTACAGAATGGGGATAATGAGGAGACTTCATGTCTTTACACTGCTGTAAATGTACGAATGGGGACCTGGAATAAAGTTGGTCCTTCCTAGTGATTTATATCAAAGAGCAGTTTGCCTTTTTGTGAGTGTGAGTCCCAGATAAATTCCTTGCTGGGGAGAAGGAAAGATAGAGCTGGGACAGAAGACGGTCAGTAGGTTTGCACATCCTCCTGCTACTGGAGACTCAGGCATGGGATTACTGGTTTAGGAAGGTCCATTCTCTTCTCCCTTCTTCAGACTTACCCAAAACCTCATAGAGCCCATATCAGACCACAGCCATGCAACTGTCAGATTTTTAGGCATCTGGTAGGAGTAAATGGTGCTTTAGACTCTTCTGCTTTGGGATGGAGTGTATAGCAAGGTTGTCTTCTCCTGGGGCCAAGGTAGAGTTGCAACAGGTAGTTTATGATCCAGGAGAAATTTCCTGTTGATGGCAACTATATCTCTAAGAGACAGCAAATTTATCTTCAAACCCAGGTACCTTACATTCAATTTCTATGCTTTTGTTTTTCTAAGTTTTACATGTCCTTAATTATTATGCCAACTTTGTGTTCATGAACGTAGGAATTGTGGATACAGCCACTAGTATTCATTAAGGGAACAGATGGCTTAGAGTATATATTAGCACTACTGGTGTAAATCCAGCCAGCTGAATATAGATTGAAAGCTATTTACATCCAATACATTTTTAATGATTCCTGTATCAGTTTGATAATGATATCAGTTAATGAGCTGACTGAATACAGATCTAGTTCCTACCTTATAAATTTTTTACCCTCCTGTACACTAATTGAAAAAGTTAACAGGTTATCCTAAGAATCCTAACTGAATCTTGATTTTTTTGAGGTTAAAGCACTAGAAAAATCATGATGTATCAGGAGACTGAACAAAATACATCAAGCCAGTAGGCGTGAGAAGATTTTTTTAAATTTTTGCAAAGGTTTGGATACCGTCTGTCACAGTATCCTTCTGGACAAAATCCAGCTAGACATGTGCACAATGTGGTGGGGGGTCACTGGCTGGAAGGATGGACAGAAAGTGTTGCTGTATTGGGGCAACATCAGTCTGAGAGTCAGTCACTACTGGTGTTCCCCAGGGATCAGTTTTAGGGCCAGTTCTTTACAACAATTTATCAATGACCTGGATAAAACAGTTGCATGCACACTGTGCAAATTTGCTAACACTGAATTAGGAAGCGCTGTTGATTCCCACAAGAAGAAGGAGGCCTTACAGAGAGATTTTGATAGATAGCACAGGACAACCACCGACTATGTGAAATTTAACAAGAATTTAACATCCAGATTCTTCAGTGACAGTGTAATTCTGGTTCTCAACCATACAGGAGAAATTTGAAAATCTCATCTTCTTAAAGACAAAGGTAAAAAATTTGGAAAGAGCCAGAGGGAAGAAAGGAAGTACTTCTAATTATTCCTTAAGTATATTTAATTACTCCAAAGTATAATTTTCAATTCCATTTAAAAATAAAAAAGAGAGGAAAAAATATCTCTCAAATTACTTAAGTGAGGTGATGTATGGAATCACTGGCCTTGGCTTATGGAAGTTCCTTTGACAAGACTCTGAATTGAAAGCAGAAGGCAACAAAAACAACCATAGGGAGGTCCTTGCTTCTGGATCCTTAAACAATTGGTATTCCAGGAAATCCTCTTTGAGTTTACCTTTAAATATATTACATATATTAGTACTTCCATTAGTGCCCAAGTTTTTTCCTCATTTACACTTCTACCACGTTATTCAGAAGTTGTTGATAAGGGTTATTGTTAGTAAATAACCACAAAGAAAGAACTGCATTTTTACTTCTCAGCTGTGGGAAAAAAAAATTAAAATTATATAATAAATGCTTCTATTGACTTGCAAAGACAGTATAAGAATGAACTTAGCCTTTAGGTGCACTCATCTTCTCAAGGGAATATTTTTACTTCATAACGAAGATCTTGCCACATTTTACAGTATCACATTATATAATCTGATATATAATATTAAATATAACAGGTGATTTTTTAATATGACCTATTACATAACCACAAATTGAAATCTATACAGTTCAGCACTATCATGGTTTCTGAATCCTAGAATATCTATTCCCCCTTTAATAATTAACAATTTGACTAATTTAATTTCATGAGTATTCAGCTTTCTTGAATGTCCATTTTTACCTCTTTATTTTCATTATAATTACATATTTATCTCCCTACTGTTACATTAATCTCTCATCCTGCTTGTGCACCACACATTTTTCTTTGTCTTATCCACACAATTTCACAAGACTTCTATCTCTGTAAAAAGTATATATTCACATATATATATAAAATATTAAATATTTGAAATAAACTAATATAGGATTTTTCCTTTTTTCCCAGAATATTCAGTTTAGGGACTAGTGTTCCTCAATTTAATAATTTTCTAATCAATCAACTAAGCTCCTAAATTTTTAAACACAACTTCTTCATTTTCATTGTTCCTTTAGATGTCTTTTGTATGTTTACTAATAATCTACTTTCTTGGCTTTTATATAATTTTAGCTTCTGCTCAAAGGTTTTGAGAAATATAAAATAGCAATCACCTTGCTATAATTTCTGATCAATACGCTGAAAAATAAAAGAATGTCAATCTTTTCAGTATTTTTACATCAGCATAATATAAAATATTGAATTAAATATGGACCATTTCCAACTTCAATATGTATTTTTAACCACACCAGCCACACATTCTACAATAATTTATCTTCTTTTCATCTTCACCAGGCAGCATACCTTCTTATTGATAAAATTGATCAATACTTATATCGATTAATTCTTAATTTCAGTACTGATACTTTAATAAAATATAAAATGTGTTAACGAGGGTGACATTGAGCAACAAATAAGCAAAATGCCTTGTTTTTATATAAATGTCCTTTACAAACTTTAATTTTGGAATGCAAAGCCTATCCCTTTAATTATATGTTTATTATCAGGGGATACAAAAGTGTATATTAAATTAATGAAATGGATTACCTTGGTTACACAGTGGTTATTAACAGGAAGAGCTCCCAGTTTTCATATTATGTACATCAGTAACTTTAATTGCATTAGGCTGAGCTAGGAGAGCTATTTTAGGATCTCTAAAGCTCTCTTATTTTCAACAGCACAACAATTTCTGCTGGCTTTTTGCCTGCTGTAGCTCAATTTCTGAGGGTTCCCTCACAAATGCTAACTTATTATTTCTGTCAGTCATGCTTTAGCAAACACGGCCTCATTAAAACTACCCTAAAGTGGCTTCAGTTTTGAAAACTCTCCCTTGATGTATCCACGAGACAACTGGTGCTGGAGGGCTTTTTCTCACATTTGGGTTAAGAGATAAGAGTGTCACAGAGTATGAATGTACAAAAGACCAGTTTTGGGGCCAGCAGCAGTAAAAATGATGGACTGTGATTAGCTCAGGCTTTGTAGGACAGGATACAAAACTGCCTATGATATTAAAAGTATGAAACAAATTAGCTTTTAAATTATGGTTTGCAAGCACTGATACACAAGTGTAAAATCAATTAGCTGTCAGCTGTTGGTTAATAGTGATGCAGTGACCTGCCTTGCTCCTGCTGGGAGTTGTGAGTTCCTAATAGGGAAGACACAGGCAGGTTTTTTTTTACTAATAATGTATAACATGCTGAAGTCACTTTATCAGAAGCTCCTGGAAACAGAAGGTAATGTTTCTGAAATATGTGAGTATTGGTGAGATCCCACACTGTAATGCACAAGTTTCTGATCTTGTGCTAAGGTAAGGGGGCCTGATGGAAAGGATTTCCCAGGGATTGTTTTTAAAGATGAAGCAGATTTATCCACCATGTAACTTCAGGGAAGACACTTGTCTCTAACTTAATCTGTCTGCATGCATGGACAGTGCCACTCCAGAGACCCCCCCATATCTGCTGCATCACAACGATGGATGCCTGTAAATTCAAGACCTTTCTCTTAGAGGTGAGTTAGGTAAAACCCTCCACAAGGTCAAGGTGTGGGGGAATAATTACATAATGCAGGAGGCCTGTGGGGACTGAACACAAGCTATTACATTTTCTAGTTCTAAAGGACCTGAGACCATTCCAGGAAACATGCAGGGATTTAATATACGTGGAGAGAAAGCAGCCTCAACCCAAATCTCGTAGCAAACCAGGGATGTTTTCATACAATTCTGAGCAAGTGGAGATCCCTCAAAGTGCTGAGACAAGTTTGTTGCCTCCATAAAACTTGCACTTTTGCCCAGTGCAAATGTGTGAGCTTCAAACCCAGGCACAGATTATACATTTTACCTCTTGCCACTGACTTAAACACACATCAGAAAGAAAGGAGTAAAATGGGATACAGCTTTAGAAATGGATATTACTCTGGATAGACTCTTGAAATTGCACCCCAAATCACACAGGATGTAAGAACTGAATTGCCTATCTACAGTTTGCTTTTATTTGGCTAGGCTAGGTTATACAGCCTTATTGTCATAGCATCTCAGTAAGTCAGAAGATTTAGTTTTGCCTCAGAACCTTGGTGTTTAAATCATGTGCGATGGGGAACTTGAACTCATTCCACAAAACAGTGAAGAAATCTACTGTGAGAAATGGGAAATACTTAAGTGCTGAAGTTGGAAACCGCAGAAATGTTAACTCATCAGTAACATTCAGATCAATCTCTTTTTTTTTAATTTCTTTTTTTCTTTAACGTAAAGACAAGAGTCCTGTTACAGACTAGATAAATGCCCTTCTGAGAATACTGAAGGCACAAAATATATATGTGTGTGTATACGTATATATATATACACACATATATATATGTGTATGTGAAAAAGTTATCTACATTCATTTATGGATAGTTATGTTAAATATAGAAATACATTTTGTGATATCTTCAATGATATAGAATGGAGAAAAAAAACCCAAAAGAAAACAGAAACCCCCTATCAGTACCTGCCACTGTAACCCTCCCTTTCTTCAGAGGTCTCTGTGGAGCCTTTGTTACAGATGTAGCTGAGGCAGATCCGTGTGCAGGGGACAAGTACTGATCCATTTAGGAGGATGTCAGGATGGTGTAATTTAAACAGTGATACCAGAGAGGGCAGGTCTGGCATTGCTGAGTCTGCATGGATGATGGATGGTGTGTGGTGTGCACGGCTGGTCTGCAAAAGAGGAGGGACTAAACCAAAGGAGAAGGATGAGAGAAAAAAGGGGTTGTGCTAAGGCACTGCCCCGAGGAGAAGGAATGGTGGGAGACCTCTGCTTAGGGATGGGGGAAACAAGATAAACGAGCACAGGTACACAGACAAAAAAAGATGTGAAACAACTAAGTGGGGAAAAGGAGAAAGATGAGTAGGCTGAGTGGTGCCAGCAAAGCTGAACATTTTGGGGTGACAAAACTTAGTGGAATCTGCCTAGAATATGAGAATCTCAGGAAGTACTAGTGTGATGGGTTGACCCTGACTGGATTCTGGATGCCTACCAAAGCTGCTTTGTCACCCTGCTCCTCAGCTGGGCAGTTGTCATTGGCTCTATTGGACATGGAGGAAGCTTCTGGAAGCTTCTCACAGAAGTCGCCCCTGCAGATCCCCCCACTGTGAAATCACACAAACCCAATACATTCCATACCTTACATCTGTGAATCAAATCTTTAAGAATTAGTGATAAAATCCACATTCATCACACAGTATTTACAAGCTTCACTCACATCAACAAAAAATAATTCCCCACGCCAAAATCACAAGAACATTATCATAATGCAGCAAAAGTGGACAATTTACCTTACCACAGTTTCAATGGCAGAAATTCTCCACGATTATTCCACTTTTCACTCTCTAGATGTGTTCAGTCCATGTTTTTCCTGTTACCTCTTTGCATTACTATTCTTACTTCAAATTCCTCATGTCCCATATTGAGCAGTGGTGAGTTGACTTTGGCTAGATATGGTGCTCCCAAAGCTGGTCCATCATTCCTTTTTTTCTGCAGGAGAGAAGGAAGAAAATAAGATGAAAAATATCCTTGTGGATCAAGAAAAAAAAGCAGTTTAATAAAGCAGAAGCAAAGGACATGCATGGAAGCAAAGAAAAAGCAAAGATTCATTCTCTTCTTCCCATCTACAGGAGATGTCCCTCTGCTTCCCAGAAGCAGGGCTTCCATACATGTAGCAGCTGCTTCTGAAGAGAAATAGAAACACAGTAAAACAAATGCCCCCTCCTCCTCTCCTCTCTTCTCTTAGTTTTTATGGCTGAGCAGACATCATGTGGCATGGAATATCCCTGTGGTCAGTGTGGGTTAGCTATGTCCCCTGGCTGTGTCCCCTCCCAGGGTCTTGCCCCCCACCCCAGCCTCTCAGTGAGGGTGGAGTGTTGGAGAGGCAGCGCTGATGGTTCCAGCACTGCTCAGCAGACACCAAAGCACTGTGTGAGATCAGCACCTTCCCAGCTGCCAATGCAAACCACAGCATCACTGTGGGGAAAACTACCTCCATCTTGCTAGACTCAGTACAACAGGGTATCTAGGATTCAAGAAAATTGTGGATAAAAAATTGAATTCCGATATAATCTTTGCATTGAGAACCTTTGTTAGCAATGCTTGTCACCATTGACAAACCAAAGACAACAGGCTTCTTGACTTTTTTTTTTTTTAAATTCCCTAAAGGAGCTTAGGGATAATCTTCTTGAAACAAGAAGAATCTTTCCATTACTGTATTCTTGGATCCTCAGACTTCAGTTTTTCTTTCTTGTTTTCCTGTCCGTCTTACTAGTAATTTCAAGTGACATTTAAAATAAATTACATGACTGCTGAACAATGCTTACAGGTATTCGAGGTGTTGGCATTGTCAGAAATGACAGCATGCAGACACATCAAGATTGTTCAGAAAGGGAGTTCTTCAATGTAAAAAATTATCAGTGTTTTTAAGGTGCCAATTTTGGCAGCATTAAAGCAACATTAGCACCTTTTCTTACAACCTTTGGCAGAGAGGTCATATGAGGCCTCTGTGTTTTATCAGAGCTTTTGATAATGCTTGTAGTTGAATTTTTAAACTAAAGACAATCTACATGCAATCATTTCTGTTCAGTGGTAGAACTTGTTTACTGATAGACAGTCACACTTACCTTAGAGCCAGCGACTGACCTGTCCTGGGCTGCTCCCAAGCCTGGTTCATCCTTTGGTGCTGAAGACAGGTACCACACAGACAGACAGACGTCTTCTAGAAACCTGGGCAACGTCATGAATGCTGCCTGTTATGAAATGTCCTTGTCTCAGGGTGATACTTGAACCGAAATCAAATATCTCTGCACCATCTCGTGGGGCCAAAGGTGTGTGAAGATGTATATTAACAATTAAATGGCATGGAGGATTCCAAGCCACTGCCTGGGTCTTTAACTGGAGCTTTGCTTCTTGCTGAGGAAGCCCAAGTGTTACTGCCTTTCCTTTGACAGTATCCATGCACAGATCAGGCTATAATCTGAATTTCTGTGGCAAGAACACAAAATCAAGCACAGAGAGATGCACAGACTGCATCCAGCACACAGGGAAAATGGAACACTAAAAAAAAAAAAAAAATTATTTTGTTTGAGCCAATGTCCTGTCATGTCTGTCAGCAATACCCTTCCAGGTGGTAGGTAGGAGGCCTGTAGCATTTACTGGAAAGGATAAGCCATTTTCCTACTACATTTCCTTTTCACATTTTACAGTGTCTAAGGTTATATCTGAACTAGAGCTGAGGACGTAATTGCTTCTGCACTTGCTTACAATCTCTGCTATACTTTGTAATATATTTTGGGATCCTTGGAGGATGAAAATTTCTGTATCAAAGTTCCATATGTAAAACTCAGTTCATTTTGATAATATAGCCAAATCCTGGAAAGAGTCACAGATAAGTATTTTCTACATCTAATGCTTTCACAGACTAATTTTTCCCTCCCTGTTCATTTGAGTAGATAGATGCTTACACAGCTTTACATTACTTAAAGGAAGCAATAAAATGCATGTTGAGATCCCTACCATCCTATGAATTGTGTTATGTTTGATCCTTTGAAGGTACAAAATATGTCCTCTGGGTTGTATTTTCCTGCAATAATTTAATCAATGTTTGCCTGCACCAAGGTATTTGACACATTTAGCAAGCTTTTCTTTTTTGAGTTTCATTTACTACTGCTACAGGCAAAAAATGTTTTTGCCAAATCAGAGTTACATGCAGAAAACCACTTATCGCAAATGAGTCTGGGCTGATATTTCTATTCGTACATTTAAAATCCATGATCTACTGTAGAATACATACCATAAAGGGACGTATAGCAAGACAATATCTCCACCCTTGCCTTCCAGAAATATTGTTTATTTGACAGCGTTAAGCCATGATCCCGACCCTTTTTCAGAGGATCAGATACTGGACTGCTGATGCCAAAAATATTTGTCATTTCTGTAAACTTCTCTTTACCTTGGAGTCCTATAAAACAGGACAGGTTCATTATTGCATCCCTGTGCCTTCACTCTTCACTCACTCCCATGCACACATCCACACTTGGATGCAGACATTGCCTTGGCTAATGATTGCTCTGAGCATGACTGTGCAGTCACAGAGGCTTTGCAAATTCATTCCCCTAAAACAATCAGTGCTTGGCTTCTCAGCTTGACACAGCCAGAGCATCGACAGGAGATTATTACAGGGGCCTGAACAGGCTAAACTGGGAAATGTCCTTTTGTAAAGAAAAGCATGCTTGGTGATAATCATATTCTTTTCTTATCAAGAAGGGGCTATCACAATAGTGTGGCCCAAGAGTTAAAGAGCTAATTTTCTAAATCCCTTCATCCTTTCCAGAACCATGAGACAGTGACAGCAAGTCACTTAACTCTGTCCAGCCACAGCTGTGTGGGTTTTGCATAATTAATTATTTATACCAAGGCAGACACAGTAATTAACTTCCAGATGAATATGATATTCTGATCAGGAATGCTTTGCATTTTAGCCATCCCTCAAGCAAGTAACTGTCAAAGCTGGACTGTTTGACAGAGTGGGTGCTGCCAAAACCCCTCCCAGACATCTGTTCTCAGACAAAAAGAACAGATTCTCAAAGCAGCGCTTGCAGACATTGCCTCGTTTCAGCAGGCAAAGAATAACCAATTCACAAATTCTGGCTAATTTTGTCTGATTTTAAGACAGTATGCCAAACCTTGCAAAAAGCCAAGATCTGTTTTTTCAGTCATAGGCACCGATGCAAATTGAGTGTTTCCTCATGGAAATCAATGGCCCACACTCATGTCAGGCAGGTGCAGGTTGGGAATGAAGCCCAAGGGATTTAGTATGAGGTGGGTTTGAAGAGAGTGGACAATTTTTTGATTTTCTTTGTTTTGCTGAACAGAAATGGACAATAACCATCAGCATTACAATAAGATTGAATGGCTTACTTGCTGTTACTGCTGTCTGCAGCATAATAGTAATTCACTGGATTATGAATTTTACACAGAGGCAAATTTATGCTGATTTTTGTTTTTTCTATTTCTCCTTTCTAGCAGAAATTTGTGTTAATCACTAAAGACTGTGGCCAAACATTCAAAAATGAAGATAGGAATTGTCACCCTGAATGCACACACCACAGATAGACCTGATTGATATACCTGTTGTGGTATAATCACAGTGCTTTAATGCTGCTTGCTGACTGCAATGGAAGTCAAGATGATGGCTACAGGAAAGAGGTTACACCATAAGAGAGACAAACCCATCCAAATGGATTTTGTAATGCACAGTTCACTGACCACATAGGAACTAGGAGCATGGGTGCTGTTTTGGGATGTCATTTGGCACCCCAGGGTCCTGAGAGCCCGCACCATTCTTCAAGAGCAGCTTAACCTCTGAGGTAGGAGGTAGGCTACAATGGCTTAGGAAGGACAGACGGTGGTCAGCCAAATACTCCTAAATCTGTAGTTTAGCAGTAGGAATGAGATGATCAACCAAGAACAGGCACCCCTACTCCACCACCACTCCAGACATTCTTTGAGATGGTAATGGCACCCATCTGACCTTCAGTGGCCTGGGTCGACTTGTCAAATACCCCTACCCTCTCTTTATGTCATTGTTGGGTCAGTTCTTTACTGGTTTGACTCCTAAAACCATGCCATGGGTTTGCAGCAAGTACAAAACCAAGGAAATAGAAGGAACAAGGAGAGGTGTTTGTTAGACTGGTTTGTTTTACCAAGCTGCACACCTCACATAAAAATGAAGAGTGGACACACAGAGCGAGATTTCAGCAGCAATGGACAGAAACTCTACTAGGAGTGCAGAGCAGGTTGTGTGATGATTTCAACCCATAAAGTCCTTGAGAGCCGCTTAGTCAAGGACATCAGGATAGAAGGAGCTATTTTACAGGGTTTTACAGCTATTTTACAGAGCACAAGCAAGTTTGTTTACAAGCCATTCTTTAATCTCAATGAAGTGCAAATTTAAATTTTTGCCTATTCCTTAATTGTTACAGCTGCATCAATAAAACTCTTGGAGTGCTCACCTTTAAGATCAGGATACCAAAGTCAGCTCAGGTGTTCACATTGACCTGAGACCATTCCAGCCAGCAAACACACATAAGTTAAACAATGTACTTGTTAAAATAAAAAAAAGAGCCAAAGAGAGTCAAGACAAACAAACTTGCTCATATCTGGAGAGATCTAGAAATCTTTCCTACTTTAGTTTACCACATGAACCCAAAAGACCCTGGGATGAAGGTCAAGGAGCTGGAATAAAGGTCTGTGTGCAGGTTCTGGTACTGCTGCCCAGTGACACATTATTTTCTCATCCTCTGACATGCATGGCAGTAGTAACCTGGCACAGAGTTTTATTCAGGGTGCCAATTCATATATTGCTGCTTCCCAGGCCCCTGCACATTCAACACACACAGTCCTCCTCTGGTGGAGGAGGCTGCTACTCTGGACATGCCAAACAAGGCAGGAAGGAACCACATGGGAACTCTGCACCATTTGGTGAATGTAAAACTCAATAATGTGTGCTCTATTCTGTGTGACTCGTTTCTAAAACCAGTGAGGATACTCAAGGTTCTCCAAAATATCTGGCACGGTGACTAATTAAATTCTTTAATACCACTGGCCTCAATTTCTCATTTCTGGACATCATTATCACAGAGGATCATCTAACAAAACCACACTTTGCTTTTGAGTGTCAAGCTCACAGGTTTTCAGTGATGAAATCTAAACCACTATTTTCAAGCATTTGCATTGTATTGTCTTATTTTGTATCCTTATTTTATTATTATTTATTAATTTTCTTATTTGTATCTTTAAATTTTCTCCAATAACATGTTTTTTAGAAGAGTTAGTTTTCAAATTAAGCACCCGGTTTCCAGTGTCAGTCTTGCTCATTTAGAGCTAATTTTGTATTACACTGTGATGGACATGGAGCACATGCTAAAATGACTCCTAAAGAGTTTTACTGGAAAATAAGACAGGGGTTTTCTTAGCTTTCATAATCCACATCTTACGTGGAAAGGAAGGATTTGGCCATGGAAAAAAATTTTCTACACTTCTCTGCAGTTTTTATGAACTCGAATAATCTTATTCTAATGAGAAATAGTAAAAGGGAAGACTTCTTTGGAATGACAGTTCTCCTCACAGTAAATGTTCCGGGATTATCCTTATTCCTACAGAACATAACAGAAGGAAAAATCAGCCTGTTAGCTTGAAACTGTAAAGAATTTTACACAGTCTGAATGTCAAGTCCAGGTTCTTGTATTTATTGAAAAAATACTAAAAATCCCAGATTTCCAATACCGAGGTCAATACATACCTTGGTTGCTTCCGTTTTCATTATGGGAGAGTTAAAGAAACCATGTTTTTGAAATAACACATTTTTCCAAATGTTGTGTTGCCACAAGAGAATTTACATAGTTAACATCTTCCTTGTTTTTGGAAGTGTGATGGTTTTGTATACATTTTTTTTTTTTTCCAGAAAAGGAGCAAAGTCATACAAGCCAGGAGAAGGAAATAGATGATGACTGATTTTTTTAAAGGCTCTGGATAGTGATTGAGGAGTGATTGCTGGCCAGGAAAGGTGAGCTGGGAACTGGTCACAGGGAATGGGGAGAGCCATGTTCCAGTATGCCAGCTCTTTTTTTTTTTTTTTTTTTTAGTATACAATGTATCTCTGTAACCATCCATCAGCCTAAATGTCTCCTTTTCTGGCTTTCTTTTCGAGGCTTGCTAGGTCAGCAATTTCAGAAGCAATATCTTCTACAAATTATTCTGCACCCAGCTGTACTGCATGCAGCCAGAGCTGATGCGTCAATGAAGGGTGTGGGACAGGAGCAGACAAGAAGATTCCTTCACTCCCATTTGCTCAACACCAGTGCAGTGCCAGTGACCCCCTGAAGTGTGAGGGGACAATCATCCTCCAAGTGACCCACATGGAGGACAGAAGGAAGTGGCATTCCCTCTGCAGCATAAACATCATTCTCACACCATGATCAATTAAATGAGAAACAGATGATGGTGGCAGACCAGTAATCAGCAAAAGCAGAAACTCATGGTGGTTGTCAGGTAATTTAAACACATCAAATCCAGTGTTATCTCTAATGTGTCTCTCTTCTGAAAGCACAGGCCCTGAATGAGCCAGTTTTGCAGAGAGCAGTACTGACTCCGTTTTGTCCAAAGCATCTCTTTCCAGCACAGAGACTCTACGGGTTTTTTCCCTGCAGAATATAAAAGCACGAGAGAGAACAATTAATAGTGAAAACCCAGCAGGGCTGCTGTAAGCGAGTATGCACAGCATGCTCCCCATTGCTTCTGGGCTGGCAGTAGCCTGTCAAATGCCTGGAAATGAAGCTTTCTTGAGTCTTTATTAAGATTCATAGGAAAAGCAGGCCTCAAACCCAAAGACAGCATCAGCATGAAGTATCTCAGTCTCCTCTCTGCCATGAGCACAGCCAGCACATCTGGCTCAGACTCTAGAGGAGAATGAAGGGACTGGGTGGGTGTATAAAGGGAATCTGTCAGCATTTGCTTGCATGACAATCTGCCATGTAGAGGATGTGCCATGCACAATGTGATGCTCTCCAGAGACCAGTCCCCTGCTACACCCTGCCTGCAGGCAAGTATACTCACATTTCTCACATCTGTGCCAGACAAGGACTGCAAAAATACACATGGGGTTCACAAAGGGCCGTGCTGCCCACATAAGACAGAGGTGATTTCTCTTTTTTTCCCCTTTATGCTCTTTTGTATGACCAATAGCAGCCTTAAATCCCATCTCTTCAGAGGCACTGCTGAAAATCCCAAGCCTCTCAAATACAGATATTTTAAACTTTGCTCTTTCCCTTCTGTTTATCTGAAAATTTGATTCATTTGATTGATTGATTTGATTAATTGATTACTGTTTCAGGTGAGTGTGTGTGCATGTGAATCTCTATACTTATGTAAGACTTAAGGATAGATGTGCACAAACTCATTCCAAGTATACACAAAAACACATATTGCTTTCTGCTAAACTGAACCCCAAAATAATCTCAGATTCTCTGTTTTCCTGCAATTTTGCATAGATTTTTACCACAGGGGAAACACAGTATAAATCAATGCATTCCTTTATCATTTCACACGAAGATGCTTTTCACTACCTGAAGGTACAAGCAGTACATTTGTGGAAAACAAAAAATATAGAAGTTGTTATAATGTAGACCCCAAATAGATGCATAAGCTCTTGGAAGTACAAAAGAAGTCCCTTTCTGGGGTTTCTTTCTGAAGAACTTAGAGCAAGCCCAGCTCCTCATGATCACCTCAATATGACACCCAGAGCTGAGTGGAAGAGGCAAGTGCAGGCTGCTTGCTGAGTGAGTGGGAGAAAAAGCAGAGCTCCTGGATAAAAATGGATCTGTTATTCCTCACATTTCCACACTTGTGACTCTCAAATCTGGATTTTTAGTTTTAAAAAAGTGCTTCATTTGCAACAGACTTGTCAGATAATACAGATGTGTGGTAAAAATACTGGCTTTTTGGATGATAAGGGACAGAAAAACATGAAATTCTGCCTATGAAGATAAGGAACACAGTTATTTACCGAGCACCTGAAGTTCCCAGAGGTGCCTGCTGTGAGTCTAGCTAGGTTAGTTGGTTAGGCACACCAGCTCCTTGGTCATACAAGTAACAATTTCAGCGAAGCACGCAGAGGGCCAGGTGCTGTGTCTGCATCAGGCTATGGATTGAGGGTCCCACCAGCCCCAGAGGCTGAGCTCAGCACTGCCACACCTGACCAGGTGCTCTCTGGTGTTCTCTGAGCTTGCCTGGATGCTCTCAGGGGTGCTGGAGAGGGTTATGTCCAACAAAACCCAAGGGTTATGTCCAACATAACCTACGGGCCACCATGGTGCCTCACCGTGGGCACCCCTCAGCACAGCCACCAGCACAGGGAGGTCCCGAGCAGAGCAAGGGGGACCCTCCAGTGTTGCTGCAGTGTATGGTGATGCTGAACAGCACATTTCTTTTTCTTTGGTATCTGAATCTTGGATTTGTGGTCTATGAGTCGTTATATTATCACTCAGTGAGTGTCCTCATCAGCTGATAAACTATATTTCAAACAAAATTTCCATTGTATTAAAAAACAGTGCTTTGAGAAAATTAGACTATGAGGGTTTTCTGCTCAAATTGAAAGAAATATTCCACAATTTTTCATTTTTATGAAGTAAATGTTTCATTTTCATCATGTTAAATCAGATCATTTCTAGTTTCTTTGACTACTAACACAGAAGTCTAAATGGTATAGCAGATTTAAACATGTTGCTTTTCACATTATCAACATGAAATAATTCAATAACTGCATGGAAAAATAAGATATTGAATATGATTTGATATTCGAACACCACATTCTTCTCTGAATCAGCAGTGTCTCACAGAAAACACACCCTTTGTAGCTTGGTGTGAGCAGACACAGGTCTGCTCTTAAACAGAAACCAAACCAAGTCTAAACCATTTCGTGTATCACTGCATTTTTCCTATTTGCCTTCTTGATGACATTTTTGATCTCAGAATTGCAACTTATCCATTGTTACCCACGAAGCACAAAGCAGACCTTTACAAAAAAAAAAGTCATATTTTTCAATTTATTGCCAAATACTCGATATTTCATTGATGGAAAAGAATAATGGTAATGCATTCAGTAAAACTCTTGACTCAAAATGTATGCTTGCCATATTTTTCTTAGCTCAGAGAAGAAAAATAATTATTCCATTTTTCATTTTCTTGATATATGAAAAGAAGTCTTTCAGTTTTTTTTTTTTTTTTTGCAGCATGGTGAGAATGGCCCAGCTGTATCATAAGCTGAACACTTAGCCTTGCATTCAGAAATCACCAGCTTGCATTCAAAAGTCAGTTAGTCTTATATTCAGGCAGCAAAGATCATATGAATGATAAATGATTTGTAATACAAGATGCTTTTTCTCCAGATCTTTTCTGGAGGTCAAAGGGCTCATCATTTTATGCTTTTCCAAAATTACATTTTTCTTTAGAAAGCAGGAAATTATTGAAATCCAGTATAAAATACGTATTTTAATAAGCAGAATATAGAAGGTATGACCTGTGTCACCAGCTAAGTGTATCAACACCTTGCATTGTCCCAGTGGTATATTTTAAGGAGATTTTAATATAAATTGAGTATTGAATGTGAAGATCTTTCCATTCTCACATTTTAATGAACTTCTCTCAATGCCATGATACGCAGCCAGGATCCTAAATCTGACTTATTGCTGCACTACATATTGCAAGGCATGTCAGTTGTGCACTGCAGTGGGTTTTTTCTTTTGTTAGAAGAAACAGTTTTTATATCTTTGCTTGGATGGAGTAACTTTAATCAAACTGTGTATACATATTTTAATTACCGATAAACCCTTCAGATACCTAAAAGTAATCTTTAAAAAATGGAAATAATAATCCTGGAAAATGGACATATTGTACAATTATAATTTAAAAAATAAAGACAGATGGTTTGAATAAGTGGCAAACTCATATTTTCATTGACTAGAAGCCTACACGTATTTGAGAAAATACTTTAAAATTAATTATTTGCCAAAAAAAGATGTCAGTGTTCTGGAGCTCTGCCACACTGTAGCATCTTGCCTGGTTGGATGAATGTGTGAGAGGAAGGCAGATACGGACTCCATAATGATCTGTCATAATTCAGAGCAGTGGGGCAGATTCAAAATTAAAGCCAGCTCCAAATACCCTGGAGGAGCCAGTTTCACACTGCAATATGTCAGTATTTTGGGAGTATCGCTTTCTTCGTCTCCGGTCTCACATTCAGCCTCACTCCTCCTCAATCTAGTGATTTTCTTTGGAAATGCTTATTTTTCATTAACCCTCTGTGGAAGCCCATTTACTGGCTGTATCTTGGCCTGGTATAACGAACCTGAGTGTGAAGATTGAGTTTGTGGAGAGCCCACAGCACCTTGCTCATTTAGAGAGTTGAGATGAGAGAAACTGAATCAGGACCTTGCTCTGCTCCTGGTGCACCATGCAAGCCTGGGCTGTGTCTGTGTCCCTGCATTTTTCTTCTGGGATACAATGACCTGCCTCTGCACTGATGGGATTTAAGCACCAATACCATGCTAGACTGAAGCTTTTAGAAGGAGATGTACCACGTACGATGTAAAAAGAAAACTAGTTCTACAGTTTATCTTGGTCTACTTGAAGTTTAATTATCTGGATTGTAGAATTGTAGAGGGTTGTGGGATATGACCTTACTTTGGATATGCTAACTAGTGCATTACAACTAGTAACACAAACACCACTGCTGTCAACCTATAAGGGTGTGTAAATACCTACAACACAAACAAAAACATGTGAAAGTAGCAAAGACCTTCTCATGCTGCTTGCAGAGCACTCAATATTACATATCATAAACAGTTGCCTGAAAATCTCTTTACATTATAATTAAAATATATATGTAAAAAGAGATGAATAACAGAAAAGAAATGTTTTCTGGTTAAAAATGTCTGAAATTTTTATGCTTTAGCAACATTGATTCTATATAAATAATTGATTCTCTTACAATAATTCTGTGAAAGATCCAGGCCACACTGATTTAATCCACATGTCCTTATTCACCCATTGAGAGCATGACATAGATTGGTAGTGAGGCATTCACATATTCTTACATGGAGAGGGAAAATTGGAAGCTTGTGATGGGAGGGTTGGTAGGTCTGGGGTATGATTCTGGCTGGAAAATGTAAAATAGTAAAAAATCTGGGACTGTACAGCTGTAATATGTGCACAGTCTGTTCCTGGAGCTGCATTTTTAAATACTGCCATGTACATAGAGGGTTAACTGATCACTCCAACACAAATGCAGTATATATCTCAAAACAATAATCTTCTTGTAATGAGCAGCTGTTTCTGATGACAATAAAGATTCTGAAATTTCATATGCATAACTCATGAGGTGAATGAAGAAATATATATCAAAAAGAGCAGTTTATAGTAGTTGCTGCCAAACATGGAACAAAGCAAGGTACCCCAGGATTTGTTTCTGAACGACCACTAACCTTTTCCAAAATGTCAAATACAGATTGGAAAATTGCCTAACTTAGTGTCCTTTAATTGCTTACATGCAAATCTTTGCCTTCTCTTGTTTTGTTTTATTTATTTATTTATTCATTCATTCATTCATTTATGTATTATTTGCTTCAGTGTGACATGCCTCCTTGTAAGTGAGAAAAGCCATGTGTTCCCTCTGACCTTAGGCTTTAAGGGAGTTTGAGCTTTTTCATCGACCCTATACCCTCAACTCTGGGGCTGATATGTCTCATTATCTCAGTGCATAAAACTGATTATTAAGTAGCCTTAGATGAAGCAAACAGGTTTCCACTTGTCTTTTTAAATTATCTCAATATCTTTAATTGTTTAAAACTGACAATAAGGTCATTCAATTACGGTATTCTCTATACAGTCTGTGCTTAGTGTCACATTGAGGTTGTTATCCAGAGCAGAGGGGGTTAAATTATCAGTATGCTGTTGCTGCTGTGATCCTAATGTAAATGAACATTTGGTGGTTTATTTTTTTTTCCTTAGCTGCTGGTTACTACGTTATTAGCATATTTGATGTATTCCTCAGCTCAGTTAATAAGCAGTTCTGAAGGCAAAAGATTGATGTTTTAGAAGGCTGTTTATAGACCATTCTGCCTTGTAACAATATCTGGAACACATCTATGTGCTATTATGACTAACTGACTTTGGGTTTAGGCCATATGTACCACTGACAAAGCCTAATCTGTGCTCCTGTCCTCAGTTTAGGTGTTTTATTACTAGATTATTACCATCCTACAAATTCCAAACATTACTTCTTTTCTCTCTGTTTCCTACTGGAACTAAATTCTGCCCTGATATTAAAGTGCATTAAAGAATTTTGCATACTTGTGTTGTATTAAAATTATCTGAATACCATTCCTTGTATAAAACACAGTCAAAGCCATGAAGGACAGTTAAGCAAGTCTTGTCAAAAAAAAAAAGAAAAAAAAAAACAAAAAACAAACCAAACCAAAAAACAAACCCCAAAAAACCCTCTAATAAAATATTAAGGGAAAATATGCAGAAATACTGGAAATACAAAGAGGTATACTCCTATCTAGTCCACAGAATAACATGGAGAACAAGATGAGTGTGAAATGTTCTGATGCAAGAGCAATTCATCCAATCCTAATGGAAGTAAAGGGAGTACACCCTGCAACTAACTGCCCAGATGGAAAAATTGTGTTTTCATAGCTGGGGACAGGAAAGCTCTGGAGGGATGTTCAAGGGTTTGTTGTTCAAGGGAGGTGGCAGCCGTACCTGGGGCAGATGCTGTCAGAGTGCTTCTGGTCCAAGGGCCAGTCTTTCCAGCAGGCTGTGGAACTTGGATTCTCTCCATCTTTTTCACTATCTCTCCTTTATGTTAGGTAGAAACTAACCTGTGGAATTCAAACTTTCCATTCAGAAAAATAAATTCGTTTTAGCTCGCCAACTGCCATTCTTCTGTCTATTATACTATTGATTCTAGTGCTGTTGAAATGATTGGGGACCCTGAATAGCTTTCAAATCTATATTTGAAATCTGTCCCTTTGTTTGAGTAGTGTCACAGGTAATGTGATCAACATAGTTAGCACTGAAACCTGCTAAATGATGGCAGTGGCTTTCGGTAAGGACTTGCAAGGTTTCAAATTCCATTCTGGGAAATAAGGCTCTTCAGCCAGTTTTGTAAAAAAAGACTTTTGTTGAGACAGTTTGCCTTCAGATTTTTCAACATCATTGCATTCTCTCCTCTGCCTTTCACCCTCACCTGTCTCTGCTGTTTCAGTAATAATCAGAAAAATACTGATTCTCACAGAAACCTTCAAGGTGAAAAAACTTATCAAAACTGTTATGTCTGTGCAAAATATTTTATCTTTAGTACTGCAGGGTATTTGACAAAATGACTTTTTCTCTAAGTACTTTCAGCCAGACCTTACTAACAAGCTTTCTACAGATAAGCAATGTATATCTTGTTTTTTTTCTCATCAAGCTGGGACATTACATGTATTTTGCCAAGCCTCTTGGCAGCTAATATTTCTGTTAAATTGGCTAGTACATCTGTCAGCTCTGGGACAAAGCTAGGTTTCCTACCCTGAACCTTTCAAGCAGAACCTTTTGTAAAAGACAAAATGCTGTATCTACCTTAAAACATAAAGGATCCTCAGGGCATTGGAAGCTAATGTGCAGCTTTAATGCAAACATCCCTTGTGAGGGCTCTCGGTCCTTGTATGCTCGGAACAGCAGGAGGAAGAATACATGAATATAAATGAGCTGCACAGCAGTATTCAGAAAATGGAGCTATAAGAGTTAATGAGATGGTGTCCTGCTGCTGGACGCTTGCATGTTAAAAATTCTGATGGTTTTATCCAGCAGCAAGTTTGAAAAACCCGTGCAAAGCAAGTGATTGTGAAGAACCCCTGACTACAGAATGGTGTTTCTTTCTGTGTGGCCTTGCTACAGGCAAAAAGCCTTTGATATATCTAAATCTAACAAGGGAGGAAACAGAGGGATTACTAGAAATCATTGGCCATGGAGGAACCAAGTAATTATTAACAGCATTATGCACTGAACTGCACATGGCCGGTGCCTATCTGCAGCTCTGTGCATTTAAATGCACACAGCAAACGACAGTGCACCCTGCAAGGGGCAGGTTTAGAGTCTTTAAACCCCACTGCAGATTGTAAGCTGTATCTTTCAGACTCACTCTGTAGCAGCAGAACTAAAGGGAAGGTTCCCATTTATGTTGGCCACAAAGGTGTTGCCCCAGTCCAGAGACAATGCAGTGCATCTCTTCTTTCTTGTAACCAGTGATACTTTTCCAAAAACAGCCACCACCCTGAAAATGCCCCCTTTGAGACAGTGCTCTCTGTATGTCTAGCATGGATCAGTCTGGCCTACATTTTCTATGCTATTCTGTTAATTGACAGAATTGACATTGCAAGGCCATAATACATCTGCTGTGCAATGAGGCAACTCCACATCTACAGCTCTAAACTGTGTGCATGGGTGAGGTGCAGAGCTGCTTGGCACAGGTGCTAGTGTGATGGATTAGCTCTGCACAGTCATGTACAGCCCTACTCTTTCCAAGGCCTCGCAAACCTGGGAGATGACCTTGCCCATGTGGGCCTCCTGTTCAGAGACACCTGAGTACTGCGAGTCATGTATCTGGATGCCCCATGGAGGCTGAACCTGGAGAGGTTCAGGTATGGTCAGGAAGGATGTCCATATGTGTTGCACAAGGTGTGATGGGGAGGGAGTTGCTGTCAGCAGTCTCACATCCTTGTTTACCTTCAGGAACAAGCTGCTCTATTAAACATTATTTTAAAAGCTTGGGGCCTGTAACCAGCAGCAGAGTGAAGATTAGCTAAGCGTGGGGCTTGTTTATACGTGTTCAGTGATTATCACCCAGCTGGTGCATTTCTCACTCTTGGTATTTGAGAATTAATAAACTTGCTGAGTGACAATTTCAACCTCATCTCTAATGAAATTAGCTTCCCTGGCAGGAACTGATGAGCACAGTTTTGACAGGAGCTACCAGGTGTCACTCTGATATGTTTCTTGCTAATTCTTTTCCCAAGGACTTTTTCACATGCAGAAATAGTCTAAAATAGTAATTGAAAAATAATAGTAATAAAAATAAAGCCAGAAGGAATACTTTTATTTTCTGTTTGTCTACGCACAAATTGAAGGTCATATGCAGGCCAGAGTTTCCAACCACCTCTCCTGAGAGCACCTAAGCTCAGCATTCTGTAACTCTTCAAGCACATGTCTGGTTCCTACCTGAACACCAGGATCTGTGAAGGAACTGGAAATATCAGCTTGTCAAATATTCATGGATCTTCTCTGTACATCGCAGACCTTAGCAGCTGCAACTTTGCAATTCTGTGCTCCTGCTCCTCGGTCTTTTGCTTCTTGTTTCTGTTGCCAAAGACAGCTGGATTCTTAGAGAGGACTTGGAGATCCAGAACAGAGGCAAGTGGGTTCAGTGCAGGTGTCGAGATATAGTACATTTCTTAGTGAAGAATAGCAGTGTAAATATCTGTTGAATAGCTGTTGTACTTTAAATTTCTGTCTTACAGAATCCCAGAATCTCTGAATAAGATGACTTGGAAGGGACCAAAGATCGTAAAGTCCAACTCTAGTCCCTTCATGGAACCATCCCCACAAGTCACAGCCTGTCCCTGAGAGCATTGTCCGAACACTCCTTGAGCTCTGTCAGGCTGGTGCTGTGACCGCTGCCCTGGGGAGACTGTTCCAGTGCCCAAACACCCTCTGGGTGAAGAACCTTTCCCTGATATCCAGCCTAAACTTCCCCTGACACAACTGCAGGCCATTCTCTCAGATCCTGTCCCCGTTCACCACAGAGCAGAGATCAGCATCTGTCCCTCCTCCTCACAAGGAAGCTGTAACTACAGTGAGGTCTCCCCTCAGTCTCCTCCAGGCTGAACTGACCAAGTCACCTCAGCCACTCCTCGTACAACTCCTCCTCAAGATCCTTCAACACCTTTGTGACCTCCCTTTGGACACTCTCTAACAGCTTTATATCTATTTCATAATGGTTTCTACACGAAGATAAACCCTAAGGGTACAAGCATCATTCACTCCCAGAAAAATATATATTGCAATTAGGTTTATGTTCTGAGTATTTTTCTTAAACAAGATCTTGAATCTTTTTAAATAGACTAAATTCACAGGACAGGTTATTATCAGGTGTGCTTCCTGAAAACCTGATAATAGCATTTTGGCTGAAATGCCTGAAAGAGATAATTGCCTAAAATGCTGTTTCTGACTATTTCTGTTCAGAAACCAATTTCCCTCCCCAACAAATCATCTGTCTCATTGCACTAGTGAATTATGTACTATTTGGGAACTTCTACCTCGTTTGCTGGAGAGATTTGGGTGATGAAGAGTATAACTTTGTTACTAGACTGCAGAAGTTATTAAATTTGACAACGGTTGTGTCTAGATGAAAAAACATACTTTCTATTTTGAATTTAAATTTGAAAAAAAAGTTTAAAGTAAAACGTCTTGGACTTTGAGACATTGAACAGCTTGTTGCATAGCAATTTTTTCAGGGTAGAGAAATTTTTGAGAGAAAAGGGACGGTGATTAAGAGAAGTGTGTGCTTCGAAGCTGTCTTGGTTGGCAATATGTAACCAAAAATGTGTATTCTATTTTCTATCTGTTGAAACTGGCTGGGGAGGTGTTTTCTTTATCTCTTATATAATCTATTCCTCATAACCCCAGGGAGGAGGGGGCAGGTGCCTTCTGTTAATGGGCCAGCTGTTAAAACCAAGTGGAGCAATGTTCCTTATCTCTTCCATGACCCATCCTCCCTCTGCAGGGGTGGATATCTGCTGTTAATGGGCCATTAAGGCTCACCAATGACATGACACATTACATCATCCCATAGTGAGATGCTCCACCCAGTGGAAGGAGCCAATTGTTCCTACCTAGATAAAAACTGGGAGTCAGAAACACCAAGGTAGCCTGTTTTCCACTGGATTTCTGAAGGAAGACCAGACCCATCTTGCCACAATTGGACCCTTTCTACAGGATCATCTCTACTCCAACAGAACCACATCTGCCACTCCAGGAAGATTTATTTGGACTGCTTCCAACACCCTGACCAACAGGGTGTCAGGTTGTATTTCTGACTCTGTTAGGGTTTCTAGGATTTTTGTTTGTTTGTTTTTTTGCTTGGAGTTTTTTTGTATTACTACGTTTGTATCTTTTTAAAATATTCCTAGTAAAGAACTGTTATTCATATTCCCACATCTTTGTCTAGAAGATCCTAATTGCAATATTACAATCATTTGGAAGGAGAGGGTGTACATTTTCCATTCCAAGGGGCGATCCAGCTCTCCATGGCAGACACCTGCCTTTCCAAACCAAGACAGAAGCAATGATCCATCCGCATTCCCATGACGCTCAGAGTCAGGAACAGCAGAAAAGATTTCTCATCCAGCAATACTGACTGAATCTAACCAGAGCAGGATGAATAAGGTCAAACTTTGAAAGCTGAGGTCAGAGTCTGGTTTGTTAAGACAAAACTCTGCACAGTAAATACAGTGAGGAGAGGAGAGGATGTCGGAATAGGAGAGCAGAAAAAGATTCTGATGTACTCTGAATTCTCCTCTGGTATCCACTGGATTCATGTGTTTTCATGTGCATCCTGCATGTGATCGAAACACTTCAGGTTCCCCTTATAGTCCACAGAGAGTCGAGTCAGGGAATGATTCACCTGTCTTCAGGTATCTTATGCAGGATGAGATGGTTTACGCCCTAATACCTCTTTCCTTCTACTTATTGAAAAGGGATGGCAAACACTTGTTTGTCTATGAAAAACATGTTTATCTTTCGGTCAAATGATCTGTACCTACACTTCTGAAAACATATATCCAGGCTCCAGATTGCAGATTACTTTTGAGAAGAGAAAAAAAAAACAAATAAAAAAAGACAGTAAACCAATTCTGCTTCCCCCCAGATTGGTGGCAATGCTCTATTTAAACAAATCAAAACCCTACACGTTTAAGATGAGCAAAAGGTGATGTTGGAAAAAAAACCAAACCTACCCCAACTTATACAGGTATGTTTAACAATAAGATGTGGACAGGCTGGAGAGGGTCCAGAGAAAGGTCACAAAAATGATCAAAGGCCTGGGAAGGCTGCTGTATGAGGAAGGGTTGGGAGAAATTGTTTTATTCAGCCTTGAGAAAAGAAGGCTTAGGGGAGAATTATGACCACATTCCAGTATTTAAAGGGTTGATACAAAAAAAAAAAAAACCTCCAATTTTCCAAGAAGTCACAGGAAAAAAAAAGGTGTAATGGGTACAAGTTACTCCTGGGGATATTGTGACTGGATACAAGAGGAAAATTTTTCACAAAGAGAAAAATCGGCCACTGGAATAGTGTCCCTAGACAACTGGTGAATTTTTCAACTTTGCACACTTTTAAAAATTCAGCTAAACAGGGTGCTGAGGAATCTTGTCCAGACTTTGCTTTTGCCAAGAAAGGCTGGGCCAGAGTACCTTTGTGGTCCCTTCCAACCTGGTATTTCATGATTATGTGATTCTGTGATTCTGTGTTTCTATGTAATGTAGTTACTTTTCATTCAAAACAGCTTCAACAGAGATTTCAAAGAACAGAGCTATTCAGCTGAGAGCAAAAATAAGCACATACTTCATCCTTTTGAACCTAAACTGCTCCAGTGAAATCTAGCTAATGTGACTTAACATTTGAGATTCAGCATGAAAAGCTTCTCACCCAGATTTTAACGTAGAAACGCAACCAGAAGAACACGTTGAAAATGCAAGGATAGAAAGAGGTCAATGAGAAGCAGTTCTAAATGGCATGGCCTTTTTTTTTCTCAGTATGCTCCCTGTCAGCATGCAGTTAAGGAGGCAGAAATGGAACTAAAGTAAAATAAAATGTAGAATTTTTTTAACCATGAAACAAGACACTAAAGTTTCAGATAAGTGAAGGAGAAAAGGATTAATTCTTAAGACTCTTCCAACACAAAAGTAATGTAGTGATTTTGGTGGTTAAATGGAGGTTTCAAGTCCCTGAGAGAAAGGTACATGTCAAGGACAGAGGAAAGGCTTTTATGTCCAGCTATCCTGCTTTTGGCAGGGATGGAGTTAATTATTTTCCTAGAAGCTGGAACAGTGCTGTGTTTGGGATTTAGAGTGAGAATAATGTTGATAACACACTTATGTTTCAGTTGTTGCTGAGCAGGGCTTGCACAAAGTCCAGGGCTTGCACAAAGTCAAGGGCTTTTCAGCTTCTCGTGTAGCCCCGACAGTGAGGAGGCTGGGGGTGATGAGAGGATGGGAGGGGACACAGCTGGGACAGCTGATCCGCAGTGGCCAGAGGGATATCCCAGACATTGGGACATTGCCACAATATGGCATTGTGCTGAACAGCAAAACTGGGGGGAGTTGGCTGGGGGTGGCCACCACTTTCTTGGGGACTAACTGGGCATTGATCGGTGGGTGGTGAGCAACTGCACTGTGTGTCACTTGTTCTGTCTGTTCTTTTATCATCATTCTTCCCTTCCTTTTCTCTGTTGTAAACTGCCTTCATCTCAGCCCGTGAGCTCTGCCTTTTTTCCTACTCTTTCCTCCATCCCACTACAGGGAAAGGAGGGAGAAGCTGTAGGGTCTGAGCTACTGCTGGGTTTAACCAAGATGCAAGGCAGAAAAGCACTTCAAAGTTAGGGCATTCCAAATTGTTTCAAGTAAGAGCTGTAGTGGTGACATCAATAAAAGAAAAAAGTCACACTTAAAATCAGAAATTTCCAAGGATATTAGATCATAAACTTTTAAAATATTATCTAACTACATCTTTTGTGAATAAAAACACCACAATGTAGGAGCTTGAATTCACACAATTTTTTTCGTTACTCCTTGATATTAAGAACTCTGCATAGGAAATCTCCTGCCTTACGAATCTCAGACACTTCAGGTATGAAAACTAGTCCAAAATTTCTGACTGGAATTATATTATTTGCAATTTGCTCATCAGTCACCTGGCAGGGGGAAATATCAGTTTTTCCCTTATGATAAATACATAGTGGCAAGGGAAAATTAATGAAGTCATGGTTTGAAGGTAATTCATCTAAACTATTCAACAAGAAACCCTATGAGATGAGGACCCCTGAAAGCAGTTCACAAGTTAAGCCCTTTCCAAACTGTTGGAAGGGAATCTTTAGGTCACAGTTCCCTCTCTGGAGGTTCTAGAGGTTGTCCTGGGCTTGTGCTGCCATTTTCTCTGTGCTGGGTACAAGCTCTACCCCAACAATGATTCATTAACCTTTGACCAGTAGGATTTAAATGAAACACTGGAACATTTAAATGTGGTATTAGATGATAAAGAGCCTTGTTATCATGGGGCTATCTTTCTTATCTAAAATGGGTTTTTTCAGCTGCCTGACAAAACCCACCTTAGCCAGGTGACCTTAGTTGCCCAAGCCCACTGAACACAAGACCAAAGTCTTTTAACATGCAATATGCAGGGCAATTACAGAAAAGCAGCACTTATGTAAAGAAAGTTTATTTAATTTTTAGTATTCTAGATGAAGTTTAAAAGCATAAAATAAGGAGAAATAAGGTGTACCAGCATCTTTAACACCTTTGACTATTTTGAAAAAAAAAAACTTACATGAAAAAATTATTTAGATGGAAAAAAGTTCTCACAATATTTTTTTTTAAAAATAAAACTAGCAAGGAGTTAATGTCTTCTGCATTTGTTCATTAGCGTCTAGTAGCAAGAATATTTGAACAGAATAGATGTAATTACTGCTCTGAGTTAGAGAACTTAACTTGATTCTTTCTTGTAATAAGACAGATATTGGTAAAAAATATGCATGGTATTTTTTAAATCTAACTAAAGACCCTTTGTTTTATTTAAGATATTTTAATGAAAATTAATTCAGACTACTTACTAGTTATTGTTTTTGGTCAAAAGCTTTATCTGACAGAAAATGTGCACACAAAAACCTTTCCATGATAACTTTATATAACTCTCATATATGCATTTTTCAAAACATGTAGCTGAGAAGCAATCCTTGCTTATTCCAAGAGATGAAATATCATGGTGGTTAGAACTATGGCCTAAATTCATAACATAATTAACTGAGAAGGAATAGGGAGATTCAAGGAAGGGAAGGCATAAAAGACATGCTCCTTTGCCTTCCATCTTATTGATCCCTGCTGTCATGCATTCTGTGGTTACTTCATTAGAAGACAGCATCATGTTCATAAAACCCTTTGAGCTAAAGGAAATATAAGTAGCAAATAAGAGATGTGCTGGATTAGTCAAAACCCCTCCAACCCCTTTCTTAGCAGTAGAATTCCCTTTCCAGTGTAGCACAATATAGTGACAGCACATGGATGATAGATGCAGAATATGTGCTGCTTCTGCATCTTCCATCACCCTAACACCAGTGACACAACAGGACAAATTTCCAGCAATTCTAGGAACAAGGATGTGTAAAAATGATTTTTTTTTTCATTGTGCCTGATAATCTAGTCCAAAAGATATACAAACCATGTGGTGTCCCTGTTTTCTAAAATAGGTCAAGATAAAATTCTTGCTGGTTCAGCAGAGTGCAGCAGGTATCCTTGGTAAGCACCTAAAGGGGAAGAGGATCAGAAGAGTCTTGAACTACTAAAACAGGAACTAATTTTTCATTTTATTATTATTTTATTATTGTTACCTGAAAAGAGAGACTTATAAAGAGAGACTTATAAAACATTATATATACACATAAATTCCTAGTAAATCATGGGAACAGTTGCCCATGAAACTTTATACCCAGAATTCAGATTTGCTTGGATATGAACCCTGCTGCCTGTGTGTGAAGCACATTTTAGAGCAATCACCAAACGGCACTGATAAATATTAGTAGGGCATGAAAACGAAAGCAAGAAGGCTGCCAGCCTGCCTGGAGATACTGGCATTAGGATCTGTCCTGCTTTGTCATATTCATTAACAATAGGAAGCAGGAAGAATAAATGGACCTCAGTGGGATTCTCATATTTCAGAAGGATTGATAGAGTGGGGCCAGCTATGAGAAATGTATATAACTTGTGTGATGAAGGATTACGCTGACATTGCTGAGAGAGGAGCCCTGCTCCCCTCTCTGGCTGGGAGAGCCGGAGTCCTTCAGTAATTACCAGGAAATCAGTTCTCTTCACCCCTGGACCCTGAGGATTGACTATGGGAACCAAGTGTAAAAAGGCAGAAAATTACCCTTTTTTCCAGAAAGTTAATTTACATAAGAACTGATTTTTAATTAATAAAACAAATAATTACAACCAAATAATATATTAGATATCTACATTATTTGATTGTGTTCTTTATCTATGTAGAGTTCACATATATTTTAAGACTGCAGGTTTTTATAAAAGATTTTCAGGAAGGTTGTACAGATGGAGAGATTTCCAAGGAAAGCCTAGCAGTGAGCATAAAACACAGATAATTTCATAATTTAGATACTTGTAGCTATGTATAAGCATCTGTATGAATACAAAATTTAACTAATTCTATGAAATCTTATTTTAATTATGAATTTTTCACTGAATTAGTTTATACATTTGGTTGTTGCTTGTCAGGTGATGTTTTTCTCCCTCAAGCCTTCAGACATATATAATTTATGAATATGTTTTCTCCATTTGTATTCATTTTGCTCACATGTAAATTGCTAGCTCTGGTAAAATCTATTGTAAAATGATAGCTTAGGTTTCATTTTCTTTACCTGCAAAGTAGAACCATTAATTTTACTGTAAAAGAAGTAAAGTGATTGCTCACTAAACAACACCCACAAATATCTTGATGATTCTTAAACATTTTCTAACAGGAAAGCTGCATTGTTTACATCCTCTCCACAAACCAAAGTAACAATTTAATTTAAGTATTTCAAGTACATCAACATGAGATGAAAAATGTGAGTGAGTGAATGAGTGAGTGAATAAAAAAACCACCTATAATTTAGAATTATTTTTATAGTGAAAAGCTGTCCTTTCTTTTCAGAGGAAAAATGTTTACTGAGAGATTAAAGTAATATTGCTCTCATAAAACTAAAATCTCTCACTTTTGGCATCTCCCAAATAAATGCAAGTCTGAGGCTGATGCCAAGAAAGGTATTGTTTATCTTGATCAAATGGAAATGATCAAAATGCCCCATTCACTTCTGAATCTTACAGAAATCTCCTAAAACTACAATCTAAGCTCAGGAAACTGGGGCTGGCATTTTCATACTCTTCAGCAACCCCAGTACCTCAAGGTACCAGCTCAGGTGCCAAACTTAGAGCATTTCAAGGTTTTTCAGCAGGTAAACTCTTTAACAGAAATAAAGCCAGGGAGTCTGTGCCATATTGCTGCAAAGGACTCAGGTGCAGATGAGCTTCCAGGGTTATTGCTGGTTGATGGCCAGGTGCTGCCTTGGCAGGTGTGAGCTACAGGCAGTGCTTCCCCATGGCCAGCCCCCTGGGAATGTCCCCACAATGTCCCCAAAAGCCAGGGAGCGCCGCAGGAGCTCTGGTGCTGCGTCCTGCGAGAACACGGCTGGTTCGCGCACCAGAGGGGAATTCCTGCTGGCTTGGATCTCCTCTGCAGCATCAGTGACTAGCTATGCAGAAACTGCCAACCCAGGGCCTATATATCAAGCTATCCATTCTGACAGCCAGGTTAGGTTAATCATTAAAACTCTGCCTCTCTCCCTCTGAGGGTCTCCAGGGTTTTGTTTAATGCAGCAGACAGATGGCACTGAGGAAATTCAGGTGGTGCGTGATGAGATTTGGGGTTTTTTTAATGTGGTTGCTAGAATTTTTCAAATAGATTAAGTTCAATTGTAAATCACTCCTGTTCCCAGGGTTGGAGTCTTTATTAGCCCCCCAGTGCTTGCACTGAAGAATTGATCCTTCAGCAGCAGCAGCAGTTGATGGGGGAAGGCAGCGCTTTTAGTTCTGACAGCTCTGTGCACCATCTGTTAATGCCCTGCTGCAAGGAGGCAATACAGTCAAGTGTAACTAGCTAATTACCCAGCAAAATCTAACCTAGTTCACTTCAGCACCCAGATATAAGTTCTCATTTCAGTTTTCCTTATTTTTCTTTAATCAAGTACATAACCCACATAATTACTGCTCACCACCAAGGCTATTCAAATCTCAAAGGTCACTCTGGTCTATCTGTGTCTCTCCACCTAGCTTTGTACCTTTTGCTTCCCTGATAGTCAGGTTTTTATGTTGGTCTGTGGTTCTGACACTCTGCCAAACTAAACATAATTTTAAAACAGGAGAAAATGCAAGAATCAGGATATTAGCTCCCTTCTCCTATGCAGTGTGCAAAGTATGGGTTCCCCACCACAGTCCAAAAAGGACAACATATACAAAACACATCCTATGGAAAGAAAACTTCCCTGCAGCTTCAAGCTCTTGTCATAGGTGGATTCCTGCTGCCACTCATCAGCCTGTCACAGCATGTCTATTTACACTGACTGAGGTGAGCACAGAACTTCATTTTAGGAGGTAGATACAATAGTAAATTAGGTCTGTGGAGAAAACATGGAAGGAAAATTACGGTTCTCAAAAAGCAAGGTAAAAAAAAAAAAATAAAAAATCATGGGGAATAAAAAATTAAGTGTGAACATGAGAAAATTTTATTTATAGATCAAAGATTTCTTGAAAACTCAAGAGATTATGAACTGAAAGATTTAAGATTTCTGGGAGCAAAATTCATTCCCTCCCAAAGACACCAGCTGAAATGAGATTTCATCCTTCCTTGTTTTCAGGAGCATTTCGCTAACCAGTGATGTTACATCATCAAGTTGGTTTGAAAGTTTCTATTCATTTTTTAAGAGAATTGTATAAACTCTTACATCTTTGAAAATGATATTTCTTTGTTTCAAACTAGAAAAATTTGATCTAAACCAGATTTTTTCCACTATAAAATAAGCCTCATCAGTGTATTGCATTTGAGTAGGTGCATTCATAAGAGGAAGCCAGTGGCTAAAATCCCAGTTCAGAATTAATATTCACTGTGGGCAAGCACTATCAGAAAGTCTGTTTTTAATGAATAGCCCAATGACCGAAAAAAAAAAAAAGTTTTCTGGGAAGAATATATTCTTCAAGGAAGCGTTAGAGCCGGGTACTAGCTTCTGCAATGTTTGTTTTGAGTTCTAGTATGTCTTCAGTTGGGGTTTTTTCCCTGGTGTGAAGATCATATCCAGGTTATCAGCTTCTACAGTGATTACTTTAACTCCAGGATACCGGTTTGTACAGAGTAGTTTTAACTGTAGGGAAAATTTAAGACCTGAAACAGGTTGTTGTGGATATTACACAGTTGGATTGTGTTTTTCACTACCTTTCATATTTTAATTTGTCCTTTTTTCTTCCTATTTTCTCCTGCAGGTATTTGCAAAATATATCCCTGTCTTCTGACTTTGATGGTATACTGAGAAAAGGAAAACGAAATTTAAATTTGTACTATTTGAGGCTTTCTTACACAGTCTAAAGAAAACCAACTTCTCCAGATAGGCTATTGTGGTTTTTTTATGTTTATTATTTGTTTTTTGTTTTTCTAAGAAAAGCATATTTATCAATGCACTTGTTACTGATTGACACTGTGAAATATTGAAGTATTTCAGTAAAAGTGTAAATTTTCTGCAAAGATCCAATTAAAATATTGAGGCCTATGTCTTTTTAACATAAAAAGAAATACAGTGTTATCTTCTTTATTTAACTATGTTTTGTGAACATGACCTGTATTGAGGTTTGAGATTACAGATTCCTCACTAGGTCACTAAGAACCTACTGCATAATGAGTGTTTCTTCCTCAGATCCTGATTAATTTTACTACTAATTTTTTGCATTTCTGCCTCATTCCTTTGTGTCTGTTTTAATCTTGTAAAGGCCTGAGATCAATTGTTGGAGGAACACAGGTGTCTTAAGAACAACCATGTTCAACAAAGGTAAAGGAAGACACGCAAACAGACTTGAAGCAGAAAAGCCTGATGGGAAAAAAATAAACCAAAATAAGAAACCAAAAAACAAAAACAAAAGAAAAATTAATAATCTCTCTTCACAAGAAGAAGAGTTAGGAACAATTTTTATCAAGAGCTATTTTGGTTAGAAAATAGAAATCAAAATATATTATTTGTAACTGTAGGACAGAGAATGCTGGACTGAATTGTTGCCAAGCAAGCTATTTTAACACAGGTTAAACAAACAGCCCCAAGGAACAGACAAATATTTTTGATGCTGCCACGGGGCAGGGGAAAGGATTAGATTATCTTTCCAAGCTGTTCAAACAAAAAAAAGCCCACATAAAAAAATAGGAAAATTAATTTTGTCTACAATCTATTGAGTGTTGAGAATATTTCCTTGACTAAAATGACTTAATTTTGAAGCAGACTCCTCACTTAGGGTAGGAATAGCTAACATTTCATTTTCAGTTTGACAGTGGGGCAGTGGCAGAAAGCAGTCAGGGCCAAGGAGACATTGGGCTACCAGGCACTGCAAACAGTTTGCCAACAGGCTGAGGTTTATGCACGATGAGATTATAAACTGTGTTCTTCATATACAGAAGATTCGCTGGCAAACAACGCATGGCAGTTTTATTTCTGGAATAATGTATTTTTCAGAAGTTTGAGAGACATTGAACAGCCACTGGTTGTTCTACGCATTTTTCCCTGTCCCTCAGATGTCACTAAGCCTCCAGCTGCTCGTTCTTATTGGCAAATCACATGGTTTATATGCAGACAGAGGACAGCTCATATGCAAAGAATAAACTGGCTTTTTGTCAGCCTCCTGTAGAATCATTTGAAGGAACTGTCTACAATTTCTACAAAGCCTTTTGAAAAATGAAATTAACAAATAAGAAGCCACACTACAGCTCTGACTTTAAATTTGTTTTCATTTTATTTTCTGCTTTTGCTCATAAAAGAACAATGAAACATGGGAAAATGCAGAACAGTTGTCCAAAACATTTCACAAATGTCATCTAAATTTGCTTTGTTGTCAATTTGGACTGTTCATCACTGACATCACTAAAGGTCAATGACCAGAGCCTCATCCACTTGGGAATCATGAGGTGCTTTATACTGTAAGAGATTCTACTGAAACTGTTATTTCAAAGCATTTTTCTGACCAAGGGCTGACCAGCTTCTCCCCTGCTAAGTACAGCAAGGCCAGAAAGGAGCTCTGGTTTGTTCAATAGTATGTGATGCAGTGAGAACTTTGAGAGGGATGTTCAGATTTTATCTAGTTTGAGATTTTATCTATTTTGAGATTTATCAAATTACAGAATGTTTTTTTTTTCATCTTTGAGTTTCTCCTCTCAAGTAGAGCTGGTTCCTTCTGTTGCTCCTGCCCCTAGCAGTACTTTCTTGCTTATCTCTTCTCATATGTCTCTGTTCAGGACTGAATATTTCCTATTTCTTGTACGGCCTAAATACATTTCTCCTTCTCAGTGTTCACTAAAAAGCAGTTTCTTCTTACTAGCTGAAGTGGTCATAAGGGGCAGGGCAAGTCTTGCCATCCTTACACTGCACAATCAACAAAAGCTTTAAGAAGAAGCAACATTTTTAATAATAAATCCCTCGTCTTCCTTAATAAAATATAAGTGAAATCTGGTTGATAATGGCAATACATGACCACCATAAACGTTTAGAGAATGTGCTTGATAGGTGCAAGGGTGTAAATTTTGTGCTATTCATGGGTTATTTACAATGTGAGTTTAAGCACAACATGAGCAGCCTGGCTCACAGGTTTCCTCTCCAGCTTAGACTGGCTGCAGTTAGGACACAGACTATGCACAGAATTCATAGGATGATCTGAATTCAAGCTGTTTGTCTGTGGTCCAAGGTGCACATACTCAGTCCACAAGGACTTGATCCATCCAAGCTGTCAATTCATGCTAAGTGAGTTTGAGATTTCTCTCTGGGAGGACAGGTGAGGTCTTTGCTGAGCATGTCTTTGCAAATAAACAATATGGACAATTAAAGACAAGCCTTAACAGCAGGCAGGGAGATGCTCTTTCCTGACTGTTTAGATGTGCCTAATGCCTTCCTGGGTGAATTTATGGGCAGCTTATGTTGGAAACATATGAATAATGCATATGTAGACATATCAAGCTATTAATCTCTTTTCCAAGTTGATTAAGACATAAATTCTATAAGGTAGTCTTTTCCTCTTTAAAGGTCAGGTAACTGATAAATATTTTTTGCAGAGTTTCTCCTTTTTAACAGAAATCTGAATAATAAATAACAGCAAATGTTTTGAGCTAATAGAAGTATTGATTTAAATGGAAGTGTACTTAATTACAAAAAGTAGAAGAGTCAAATATGCATTTTCAGAAATTCGCAGAAACCGTTTTTGTTGGTTTGTTATACTTTTCCAGACTTGTTAGCTGCTGTGACTGAATTTGTGTTATCTTGAGTGGGATAATGTCTAGACTGACAAAACTAACTGTGAAATCGCTACCAAAATATGAGTGGAGAACCTGGACACTGTAATGATCTTTGGCTTTGAGTCTAAAAGAGAAGGACGAATATGAAAGACAAATAGGAAGGACAAATATAGTCATTATTTCTGCAGATCAAGAAAATATATTGAAATCCATAATCAATCAAGAAGACATGATAGTGCAACACTTAGAAAGAAAATTTTACGTTATTTATGGAAAGAGGTCATTGAGGCTAGTCACATAATGGCTGCAGAAATTAATATTAATCACAAGTTAAGTTAAATGAATATTACCTATTATTAAATTATAGAGAGCTGTTATCACAGTATTTAAGTGCTATTAGTGACTTTGGTCTATAAATTAAGAAAGTTTTGATATCATGGATGAGGAAACTTGAGGAATTGAAGATAAGGTGCCAAAAGAATTAATCACTTTGCTGCCTGGACAAAAGCACTGAAGTAGGTGCTGTTCTCTGAAAGTCTGGACTCAGCAGAGATGCAAACAATTCAGCCTCTGGCCAGACTGCTTCCAAAATCCTGGTCCCACAAGGCTCCAAGGGAGTTAATTTCCACTGACAGGGACCATGCTCATGCTCTCAGGACCTGCTTGAAGCTTTATTCCCGAGAGCTAGGGTTTCTCCAGAGGCGTGGGAGCAGCACCAGCAGTGGTGAGCCCACGGCTGAGCCTCATGCCCAGGCTGTGTCACCAGACAGGAGCGTGGCCAGTAGTGACCCCAGCCTCTGTGTGGGCACAAGGCTCTCCTTAGAGAGCAAGATGAGTCAGGACAGACATTAGGAACTACCTTCCTCTTTGTTAATATGGAAATTTCTACTTGGACCACTTGCTTCGTCTATGACACCTCAATTAATGTATTTATTAATACAACCAGGACAAGCTGTAAGGGGAAACACTGCTCAAAGACTAATCTTTTGTGATTGGCTGTGGCCATGCATTGTGGGCCTGTCATTTTCAGTGCCATTTACATTTCTCTTTTTACTTTTCTTCACCATTTACTTTTGTTCAGGTTCTATCTCACTTCATCACACATGTTCTTGGAACTCTTGTTTTCTTAATGCTCACAAGCATGTGCACTGATGAATTCATTGTATGAATTAGAGAAAGGGTTTATTTTTAATGTAATATTTCTGTGTCATGCATTGGCACAAAATATTAGTGTGAAACTCCCTCTCTCCAGTCTGTTGGGCACTGGGGGTACTGTCTATAAAGTGGGATTGTTTTGTTGTAGTTCTGGAGTAATAACATTTGAACAAAGAACAGTAACAGGATAGTTTTAGCATTCTCAAAGTTTCCCATATTGTGGAAGATTTCCCAAAGATCTGCTCTTCAAAAATCTCCATATTTTAAAAAAATTAATTGCATGAGTTATCTTTTATAACTAGGTCTGTTGCTACTCAATTTGCAATATTATTTCACTGTCTGTTTATCCATCCATCCATCCATCCATCCATCCATCCATCC
>VZSR01003806.1:6536572-6622471 GCA_013398615.1 Brachypodius melanocephalos
CTGAAAAAATGAAAGAGAAAAACAGAAAAATCTGAGAGAGAATAGAACATTTCAAATCTTGTTAAAATGCTTTCAGGCTATGAGGCTGTGTCTGTATCTGTAGATAAAACAGGCAAAATAATTCAAGTATAATTCTCTTGAACTAATAGGGAATATGGCCTTTGATAGCGCCACAGGAAGTTACATTGTGGATGTGAATATTCACCCTGAACCTTGATTCACCTGAACCTGTATAGATAAATTCCCTTATAGACTGAAAGTGGCACAGGGAAACTCACAGTAAAAAAATGAAAAAAATTAAAAATGTTGCAACTCACCTGCCCAAAATAACCTATATGTCTTTTTCCCGTTTGTGAAATATCATATTTAATCTTTAAATGCATGCTATTTTTTAAGGTTTATGAACTTTAGCCTCATTTTAAAAACAGATTTCATCACAGATAATATGTCTCAGCTGTTAAAAGCTGAGTATTTTAACTACTCGGCACTCTCCGTTCATTTGCTGGTCATTGTTTGGCTTTCAAGAGAGAATTAAAAGTGGATAGCCTTGACTTTTGTTTTATCTTCCTTTTGTTCTCAATTCCTTTGTGCGTTTGTCATGTAGGCTTTATTTTAATTTTTTTTATTTTATTACTTTCTGTATGAGAAATAGAAAGTGAGTGAGAGCAAGAAAAAAAAGGCATTGTTCTGAGCACCAGCAGAGACAGAGGAGTGGAAATTTACTGGTTAAAGGTGCCCTGCCAAGAATCTGAATTGTAGAAACAGCAAGAGCTTTTATCCTGCTGTTTTGCTCCTCTGCTTAGGATTCTCCCTAGTTGTTACTTCAGAGGATTACAGAAATGTAATACCTAAATATTTCACACATACAAATGCATTTTACCCTTCCATAAGCCTAGAGAAATAAGAAGACATCTCCACCTTACCCGTATGAGAAACTGGATGTGTACTAGATTGTAGAATGATGACAGCTTGGGTGGCAATTAAAGACGGAGGCCCAGGCCAATTCTTATTAGCCCACAAATACAGAGTCTTCTGAAATATTAACTGAGCCTGCTGAATAAAGCTTCCTCATTCCACTCGAATTTCCATGTTCATAGTCTTACTTTCTAGACCAGAAAGAGAACAGAAGGCCTACTAGTCTCAAAGCACTTCTCACAGCTTTGGTTTTCCATTAAAACCATGACTCTAAGCAAATCTCCAGCTTTAGATCCTAAGCCTGTCAAGAAGAGTGGCAGAGAAAGATTTCCATTCCTCCAAGTTCAACACCAGTGTGAGCTGGTCAGGTATGTTCCAAACAGTTTGTTTTCTTCATTCTTTGGAGAATTAAAGATTGGCCAAAGCACTCCGACAAGCTGCATCATTGCTTTAGGACAGGGCAGAAAATGCTTTAAAAGCCTGAGGACACTTCTTGCTCACAAACTCACAGTTGTTTTCTCATGTTTGGGTACTGGCAGGGACACCAGGTGTCTGTGCCAGGCTGCACAGCACAATGCCTACCTTCAGCTGGGATGGTGGGCATGTCTCACCTGATCAGCATCCTGTAGCAGCCCCACTGCTGTTGGCAGCACTGTTGATCTTACTCTGCCAGAGACTCAGAGTTTTAAAGACTGGGTTTATTTCTTGTAACTAGAGTAACTGGGATGAGTGCAGAATCAGTGGGGTTGATCTGTGATGATCATGTATGGGAAAACAGGCTGGATGGCCTGCTCAGCCTTTTCTTGTTACATGTTAGATGAGTTGGTCACCTGATCTTGAACCCAAATTTATTAAAGACACATATTTTTGGGACACAGTCTCATGGTGAGGCCCAAGATTTTGATAAGAATTAGAGAAAGAGGTTCAGTCTTGAATTTGGCACTTTTATCCTAGATTTACCATGTCAGTGACTCAGACTTTACTAAGGATGTGACTGATGGACTTGAATCTGAATTTTGCAGCAGTAGAAGACTGGAATAATAAGACAAGGCCTTGCTCTTGTCTGCAGTACATTAACTTTTAGGATCCCTGATCTCATTCAGACCTCACACTGTTAATAATAATAACAGAAAACACATACCAAAGCCCAGACAAACTAGAGCAGCAGTGGGGACACTCCCAGGTAGTCACAGAGCATGTCAGCTTCAGTTCACTATTGAGGGCAGCTCCTCTGGGCCTCATCTTGATCACTTATGCAGATCATAGTATATTTTAGAGAAAATTCATCTCTACTCATGTATACAAAATGCTGGAGGATTTTTTTGCTAGGTATGAAACTTCACTTAACTTATATAGACGTAATGATGCAGTAAAAACCTCCATGTCCCCATACATCAAATGTTTAAAACAGACCCTCAAGAACAATATTCTCAAATTTCTAGTTTCTTTCCTATAAAGGAAGTCTAGAATGATTTGTTCAGATAGAGGCCTCATCTTGTGTACATTTGCATTCAATCAAATAAAGCCATCTGATATTTTTACTCAATCTTCCAGCATGCTTTGAAATTCATGCTGCATCATGTTTGAAATCTATAGAGTAAGATAAAAATCAGTCTGCTATTATAAAGCAGGAAAATGCATACACAAAACGAGTTTGCAAATTCTTGAAACTCACCTAGGTCAGAAGAGAATTTCAGCAATGCACCAACTGGAAGTCACAGTTATCTTCAGACTGTCCAGTTTAGGTGCCAATGTAGCTATTGCAACTATTTCTCTCAACTGATATTTATAAAACAGACATATATATGGTCTGGCAGTGCAGTACCAAGAGATGAAGGAAAAATCGCTTCTAAGACACCAGAGTCATAGGGATTAAATTAGGCATCTGTAGGGAGAACAGAGTGCATATTACCTTCTATCATCAACACAATAAGCTAATTAGAGCAGTGTATATGCATACCTAATTTACACATATATGTGAAACAACCACAGGATTTCAACACAGCTAAGTGGTTTTCTGAATATGTGTAGGATAAAATGTTTACCTGAACTGGTGTTTATACCCTTGTCAGATTTCAAGTTTCCAAAAAAATTGCCTAAGAAATAATACTGTTTAAAGATAAATAAATAAAAATCCATAAGCAGTAATGGAAGAAATGCTTTCTCAGCTACTTTCCTATTTTACCAGTGGCTGAAGTGTTTTCTCAATATTTCCAGTAGTTATTCTTTTTCAGTTGTTTTTTTTTTTTCCAGTTTACTTCAGATATGCCAAAATTCAAGCTGAAAGATGATCATTTGGGAAAAAGTAGAAACTGCTCAAAAGAGCTCAAAGAATGAAAAGGAAATCTTAGCCTCTTTCTGTGCAGTTTAATCCCAGCATTTATTTGTAAACACTCATTTTGCTGGCCCATTTGTCTAACAGTTAACTGCTTCTGGCAAGGAGTTTTTAATGTCATGTGTACAAAGAGATGCAGGGGGTTAATAGCATGAATCCTAAATTACTGTCCAAAGAAAGCTGTGATTATCCAAACAGCAATTTCAATTCCTAGCCAGCCTCCAAACACAAAAGACTTATAACCAAAGATATGCAACAAGGAGACATTTCTGTGCTTTTAAACATTAAATTTATAGTGCAAGAATCTTTTAGCAGTGTATGGCCTTTTTCTTCCAAGAAGACAGCACCTGCTGGCAGGGATTTAACTTTGCTCTGGTGTCTCAAGTGTGACTGTATTTATGTGTTAAGAAAAACACACAAAGCTGCAAATTAGTTGCTTGGTCACTCACATAGACAATAAACTGTACATGTACTTGCATTAACAACCTACAGTTTTCTGCTCACTGCACACTGGCTCAAAAAGCTTGTCCCCATATGTCACAATTATTGGTTTACTGTTAAGCTCCAGATGATCTGTTAAATGGCAGAAAAAATAGTGTGGGAGGACATCTCATGGGCTAACATTTCTTGTTATCCTATGTCTTTTGTTCCTTATAAATCTTTTGCCTTTGTTTGCAATGGTTAATAAGGAGAAATAGTCCTGATCCCTGTTTTTGTTGAGAAGAACCAAGTGGACGTTTCCTCCGACTTGTAAATTGCTTTCTAATTTCTTTCTTCCCCATAAAGTGAATACAGCTTGGGCCATTTGTGTCACTCTAAGACTAAGAGTTAAAATTCCCATTTTCTTTCTGTTTGTCTTTGTTTCATACAAATGTGCAAAAAGGCATAGATGTTCCTTGGTCTGAAATTCTCATTCCCACAACACTTTGGGAAGGGATGGGTTGTGGGAACACAAAACACTGTGACATGACTTTTCTAGTAAAAGAACAAAACAAAAACCAACCATGAGAACACTGAACTGAGCAGGGCTAAACAAACCAGTGTGCAGGTTCTGTCTTTGTCTCACCTTCCCTCCCTTATCACAGCAAGTCCAACTGATCCTTTGAGGTAAATAACTTTGCAGCCTGAGGGTTACATTCAGAAGGTATGGGAAGTCTGGGAGGAGCAGCAGAGCTGGCCAATGCCCTCATTAAATACCAGATCAAATGAAAAATACAGACAGGCAATGAATTTGTGCAAAACATGGAGGAAACATTCCACTAACAAAGAAGATGCAGAAGGTTCACTGTGAGCCTAAACCTGTCTTCTTCCTTGACTGTGCAACACCAACATGTTAGAATGGGCTTTTGAACAGTATGGGCACCTGAGCCTTTGGAGCAAGTCACTGATAGTGGCAGCAGGACTACCAGCCCCATTCACATAATCTGCCCAAGCAAGACTATCAGCTACTATGGGAAACAGGACACTGGCTGAAATGCATCTTTGAATTCAACTGATACAGCCATCCTTATGTTTTGACCTCACTAGAGGCTCCAACTTGGGAACACATTTTGCCTGGTCAGTTTCTGGAGAATACTTCTGTTAATCTTTACAAGGATATTAATTATTGAAATTTGAGAATAAAAAATACAGATTACTGAATTTGGTGAAAGAGGGGCAATATTTCATGCATTATACATAAAGACTTTAATGTGGTATGAAGACCTGTTTTCTGGCCTTGTTTTTAAGAAATATTTTGTGTTAGCCTTAGGTCAATATTTGTTATAAATATTCTAGTCTATCTGTATTGTGAAATGTACTGAGTGTGATGTAGACATTCTCAACCCTATGCAAATCCAACCTCATAGCTTCCTGTGGTGGAGAATAGAAGCATTCAGATAAATCAAATTGAATCCAGGATCAGGATAGCCTTGTGCTCTCAACTCTGCCAAAAAGCAGATTAGCTTGGGCACTGCATCAACCTACGTTGTTTCCTGGTTCAGGCTGGCTCACACAATATCAGCCATAAGAGAGAAATGCTGAATTTCTGTTTATGGCATCAATATGGCTTAGTCTCATAATATCTGCCTTTTTAAACAACTTTTGCTTAATGTAGCTCTTTCTAAGTGCCAAGAGACTGCATTTTGCTCACAATACGAAATAAGCTGGCAAGGAAGCCTCAGGAAGTAATTTACAGCAGGGCTAACAAACTCTTTCTGCCATCAGCAGTTGTAGTAATTGCAGGTACTCTCATCAGCAGTAGTGTTAAATGTGAATGCCATCATCAGCACTGATGGGTAGCAGCAGCAGCAGTCAGGAACACCACCAGGCAGCACCCGGCGCTGCTGGCTCACTGCCACGCTGTTCTGCATTGCTGGGAGCACACTAATGATGCTCACAGTAGTTTGGAAACCTTTGACTTGCAGTGCCATCATCAGAACTCAGCTCCAGCTTTACAGCTTCTATGAAAACAGCTCTCCCATGCATAGTGGTTAACAGATCCAAGCCCAATAAAGAAGAAAGATGAAAGTATACCTCATGTAGAGAATTCCATTCTTTTTAATCATTAGCAGTTAAACCAACTAAGCATTATATTCTTCCTCAGTTTAGCAAATATTAAGTATTTCATATAATGTCCATTTTCTTGCTAGGAATCACTGCTGTTCAGTACCCAAATGTTGAGGGGAAAAAAATGTTCATGGTATTGAAATATGGAAAATCAGCCCTCCTACCCTGAATGTGAGGCTAAAACTCTAAGGCAGGCACATCCATCTGTCATAGGTGTCTACCTGTCACATTTCAGGAGGGGAAAGAGTTGATATATGGCTAGTGATAGGGCTTCTGCATGGCCCTCTGGCTCCTGGCACAGCACAGTTCTGCTCTGATTCTTAAAAGGAACACACAAACAAATTAGCATCAAGTGACCAGATCCCCAAATCTCCTAAGTTCCTAGCTCCATGTTCATGCACAATGGTGTGAAATAAATGCTGTGCATTTCTTTTTTACTGGATACTTAGTGCACTACAGATTTGCTTTCAATTTTACACCAGAGCTTTGACTGGAAGGTCAGACCTTCAACCTTTCTCTTTGTAGAGCAGAGGGGTAAGGATGAAAAGTTGAATTATGACTGCTGCATCCCAATGTCAGTCTTTTTTTTTTTTTTTTTTCTCAGAAAAAAAAATATCTCTGCTTGGCCAAAATGAAAAAAGAACTGGATGTGGGAGGTGGGGGATACATAGACTGCTGCTGAAAAAGTAGGGGAGACATTAGGATTCCATTAAAATAGCATTGCTTCAAATAAAGAGGTCAGTCAGATTCCAGCTGCTTCTCTTGTGTGCTCCAGAATTGTGGAGAGGCAGCAGGAGCAAGATGCAGACCTAGATCCATGTTGGGCCTGGCATAACAGGACTCTTGAGTCAGTCCTTTAGGATCTGCAGAATGATCTTACCACCTGGTAAGATACAGAACTTGCAGCCTTCTATCTTTCTTTTTTTTTTTTTATTCTCTTTTTCCTTCATACCTTTTTACCAAGAGTCCCTGACAGAATGAGGCAGCTCTGGAGCTCTGAATCCTGGCCTTTCTCTGTACAACTGGTCTCAGATTGTTCTCTCTAATTTGTCCTCCACTCCTATAGAAATCATCCATGGAAGATATTTGTACAACCTATTCAGATGTGAAAGTCTACTGTATCCACTTGTAAGCTGTTCCAGCATTTTATTATCCCTTTACAAAGGCAATTTAAAATATATATATATATATAACTCGAATTTGCATTGCTGCAGTTGTACCCTTTTTGCCCATTAGCTGATGTGATTATCTGACCAACATTTTAAACATTACAAAACTGTAAACCTGTTCTGCTATAGAACAGGACTTTTCCTTTACGTATTGAGTGAGCCCAGTTCATTCCACATTTCCTTATAGGCCACATTTTTAAATGTCCTACAGTGTTTGCTTTCTTTTGTTGAGATCTCTTCCATCACTTTTTAAATATGGTGGTTTAGTGCACTGGTGGACTCCAACAGGCAACTGATCAGTGCTGAGCAGATGGCTGGCTGCCTCCTATGTCTTGCATTTAATACTCCTGTTAATTTGCTCTGAGTGACATTTGTCTTTGTTGGTTTTGGAAGGATACCACTCTGTCAAGTCAGAGTTTGGCTTCTGATCCATCATGGTCAGGACCCAGAGCTACTGTGGAAACCATCCAAGATGATTAATTCCAGCGCTTCCTGATGTCCAGGACAATCAGCTCTCCTGGTGGTGAGCTGGGCCTGAGGACCTGATGGCCTCAATCCTGACACCCCAAAGGCTGAACAGCTTTGACATCATACATACAGCAGACCTTTCAAATTAAGACAGTTTTTCCAATATTATTTAAAGGTAGATAACAGTGCAAGTCTCAAAAAATATGCTAATTTCATACAGAGATTGTGACTTGGAAGAACGCGGTATCAAGTCTGAAAAAATCAAGTCAGACTTGGCTTTAAAAACACTCTGGGGAGAGTTTTCCATCAGAACTAATATTTTTCCCCTCTCCAATACTATGGATATTACAGCAAAGCAGTTTTCCTGTATGGCTCATCTGATTATAACATTGAAAGTAATGTAGAGAGGAGCCACCAAAATTGTGCTTTACGAAACTGTACAAACCCCTCACTTCTGTGTCTTGGCCACTAAAGAATCTCATCTGCAGAGAATTGGAGATGCTCTAGGCAAAGGAGTGGAAATATTCTCTCTAGAAAAACAAATACCTCCTGCATCTCCCTGTATCTCAGCTTTGTCCATCCAAAGCTGGTCCTGGTCATGGGATCCATGAAGGTTTTTTGGTTCTCTCTATTTCTTTGGGTTTATTTCTAGTGCTGAAGCTGCTGCTAAAGAGAAAACATTCCTGCAGCAAAGACAGACTGAATGATGAGAGTTTATTATACAAAAAAAGAATGAAACATTTCTTACTCCTTGGCCAAAAAATGAAGGGGAACAATTATTAAGGAGTAATTATACAGAAGGGAGTCTGAGTAGAGGAAATGAGTCTTTTTATTGCCATTATTACGTTGGTAAAAATTGAAAAATATAGGACAAATATTAGAAAGAAGAATTGAAGAAAAGGAGGAAAGAGACAACTCTTGGGATACTGCAAATAAGAACGAAATATTGAAAAAAAATCAATCCTGCAGCAGAAAAACTTTTGACTAGAGAATCTACCACTGTGTGCATTGTAAACAGCTCTGAGCATCTGTGCTGTGTTTATTATAACAATGTCATTGTTGTTGAGCTGGGACCTCTTGGGGCTACTGGTTATGACTATGACTCTATGGCACAGAAGTAACACCAAGAAGTCAACTCAACTGTAATATGTTGGTAATACTCATTTTTTCACAGATCCAGAAATTTCTATGCAGCAAACTCGTAATAGTATTGCACAGGCTGAGTAACACATCACCCCTCAAAATATCTGAGTGAGTTTGGCGAGCTCTGTAATGGGGAGAATCATTGGGTTATTTGTCCAACTATGATTTCCATGTATTCCATAATTACTCATTTGCTAACGATTCAGTTTCCCATTTGGAAATAAAATAATTTCTGCAGATGCCAGACTTCTGGGCAGCCATCTGATACTTGTATCCCACCATACGGTTACCCATATGTAACCATGTTAATGGCAACAAAAATAAAAATGAAAACAAAAAAGTAAAATAGACAGTTGAGCTATTTGACACTAAGGTAATTCAGTTTCCTCTTCAAAGGCAAATGAAATAGAGAGCCATACACTTCCCATGAAAATCACAGGAAAAGCATAAACAACTCTTCAGCTAAAAAATTGAACCTGTCAGAGAGTCTCTAATGACTGCTTTCTATGAAAAACTCTTGTAGATTATTAGCTCCGCTTAAACAGGCAGTTTCAAGAACAAAGACAAACAGGGGAACAAACTCTCCCAACCTATCACGCTCAAAATCTTCCAGCATCTGGTATGAAATTATTAAAAGCAGATGAATAAGGTCACAGCAACTGCCACTCATGGAGACTTCCACGGCTCTCAGCCCCAGTATTGTGTAAAAAGCACTTTGGGGCATTTGTGCGTACTCTTTTTTTTTTTTTTTTTTTTTTTTTTTTTCCTCTTGTGAAGATGTGCCAGGAAGACAGCAGTGACCTGGGAAGTCAGCAGGACTGTCCATCTGCAGCCATTCACCACTAATACAAAAATATTGCTATAAAAAGGAGTGCAACTTGATAAATGTGGAGAGTCTGTACCTTGTACCCCAAACCCTGCTCTCATCCCGAGGGATTCCAGGGGATGCAAAAAGCTTGGACTGGTTATCTCAGCCCCAGTGTTGATAAAAAGCAAAGACTTCTTCAGTCCAGTGGCCATAGCCATGAGGTGGGAATGAGAATGACAACAACCCCAGGAAACCAGCAGGCAATATCCAGCACAGCAAGGAGGTACAAGGTGGAAACAGAAGTGCTTTATACAGCTCAGGTCTTGTTTTGTTTCTAGAGTAAAACTGCTTCAGGGAAGTCCTGCATAATGTGTCCCACCACCGAACATGGATTTCAATTGCAACTCCACAGCCAAGTGGAGCTGAAACTCAGCTTACAGTGCTAAGATTTTGCCACTTCATCTGGTCAATCCTGGCAATGTCAATATGAGTCTCCTCTACTCTCTAAGATTCTTCTATTTAATACACATCTGTGACATATGAATAAATAGCATTCTTCTGAAAGACTATCCTCTAGCATCCTGACTTCTGTAAAGGTCCATTAGATTTTCCAGGTTTGTTGACCATGGAAAGACATCATCACTAAGATTTGTGGATGAAGATAAGTGCTAGTGCTGTATATTTAAACTGTCTCTTGCAAATAGGTTACCAAAAGCAAATTGCTACAAATAAATAATATTACAACTAAGAAATAACATTAAGGAAGAATAATTTCAGTATGTACTACATGGCTGCATTTTCATATTGACTAGACTAGTTTATGAGCTACATGTCAATTGTTTACAAGTGGGGCTGTTTCTGTATTTAAGTGGTGTACACTAAAAAATCCAGGGGATTTAAAATGCTATCTGTGTTCTTGTCTCATGTACAGGGTGATAGACACCCTTAATTTGTAAGCATTAGCAAAATGAGATGCAGTTGCAGAAAATGTAATGGGATCATCTTTGTATTTTATGTCAGCATGTCTAAGTGCTGTTAAAAGATGCACAATGCATACAATGCAATCTGACAGCAAATAGAGTAGCTGTTGTAGGCATGACAAATAATAGCAGATTTCACTTTTCTTTGTCATTTGTATATAGGCAATATCCAATAAACAATGAAGCTATAGCACTGCCTAGAAACTTACTGGTTTTAAAACCAATGTTTCCTATGTTATGTCCATAGTCACAGCTCTGTTTGGGAAACATGGAAGGCTGTGTCTCTTTCCAACCAGAGAAATTCTATTTTAAACACCATCTAGTCTTCACTTATTATTACCTTGAAACTTGTAAATGTGCATCGTGAAATGATGTGAAAGGCTCAGAGTGTGTTATATTTTTGAACTCAATATTAGTGCATCAATAACACAAGCTAATCATTCCATGAGCTGCTGTCTGCATATTTAAGGAGCTCATTAGTGTCATCACTAGACACAGCTGTATAATTTGAAAATTACTTCAGTCTTTCTTCTGGCAACAGCATGAGTTTTCATCCCTCCATTCACATTGTCTCCCTGCTTCAAAATAATCGACTCGAGGCAAATCAGTCCTGGGAAGGTATTCCCAAGGATCCTGTTTCCAGATAAGCGGTTAAAGAACAGACTCATCAGGAAAATGATGACTCTTGTGTCACAAGCTGTGCAGGTGAGGAATCCTTCGAGGTCCAAGGTCAAGGCTGCTTTACAAAAAGGTGAGGAGCTGCTGCTGACTGTTGAGTGTAACAACCAAATTCCCAGATCACTCTCTCCTTTCATAGTACCTTTAGGAGCAAGAAAAAAAAAAAACAACAGAGGTGTTCTAATTACATTGCTGTATCTCATTACATACTAGGACACACACAAGTATGAGAGTGGAAGGCACTGAAAGAGATGATATTGTTGGCAATGGTTGCATTAGGAAGTAAGGAAGTCTCTTCAAGGAAACTTCTTTTACTAGAACTCTGTTCTAGTAGATGGTTTCAAGTTTGCCACTTCCAGTAGGTTTATTTGATTTTTTTTTTAAATTTACTTTTTCCTTAATGAATATATTTGAAAAAAAAAAAGACAAGCAAACAAACAAACAGGCAAACAAGTTGTCGATTTCTTTTTTTTCCTCAGCAAAAGGATGTAAAACTCACATAAACTGGATTTGGGTGGATTTTGTGTTCTCTTTTTATGGCATTACAGTATCTCATTCCTTCCTTTAAAATATGAAACAAATTAAAGTCATTACTTTGTAGAGAATAAGGGCTGGAATTTAGAAAAAAGCAGAGGGAACAAGAAATTAGTAAGTTAAAAAGAGCACAGACAGCTGTAAACTGAAGTTTGTTTTGTTAATTTAGCTCCTACTTTTTTTAAGCAAGGATGGACTCCCTCAAAGTGCACAACACAACCAAAGTCCTAAATTTTCCAGCTGATTCATGAATGCAAACATGGCTTAAGACCTATGCGAGACATATATGACATTTGGAGGTCCAGTGGCACTATGTGCAAAACTAATACTCCCCTGAGTTCACCAAAGACATAAGGATGCTATTTGCTGTGAGTAATGCACACACAGACAAATGTTGTTCCAAAGTGGCAAGGAGTAGTCTCATAGCAGAGGATATCTGTGCAGAGAGCTGACTGTAGAGCAACTACTAAAATATATATTAAAAAAAAATTTAAAAGTGCTTAATTTATTGTATTTCATTTATGAACCTACAAATCAGATGAGCACTCAAAGCAATTTGGGAGTGTACTTCACTTTCGAAGAGGTACATGCAAATTACACTAATTAAAACACTTGTTCTACCACATTTCTGTGAGATCTTGAATGAAAAATAGAAAAGAAAGCAGGTAAAGAAAAAATACAAAGCATTTTATCCGTATACTTTTGAAGTGCACAGTGGTTTTAAGAGGCTAGTTTAATTTCTGCATGCCCTTGGGGATACAAAGAGTTCTGAGCCTTGCAGAAGTGAGGCAGTGGTTATAAAGTGGCCAGTGAAAGGCAGATCCTGAAACACCAGGCAGCTGCTTTTTATTTCAGATGTCACCAGAGCCCAGACCTTTTTCATTCTGCTGATAAGTAACTAAACATTTATATATAAGAACTTAGAGCAGGAATTTCAATCACCTGATGTTGTATATACAGCTAGAGTATACAACCCCTGAGTGTAGCCTACTTACCATTGCCTATAAGAGAATGCGTTACATTCCGTGCATTAACCTCGTTCTGCCTGTTATGATTCACTCTTAGCTGCTATGTCTGATGGCTATTGGATTTGTGTCTTTTATCTTAGAATCAATTAATTTTCCTCTGCTTGCAATATGTACTTATTATACAGAATCAGTGTGCTCCAAACAAAAAAGTAGAAACTTAACATAGATTTAAACATTGTCTGTTACATAAAAGTAAGAAATGCAGTCCTGAATGACCTTTTTTTTTTGTTTTTTGTTAGACCACAGAGGGGAAGGAAAAGATCCTGCATTCGTTCCCAAAATTGGCAATATTTGATTAAAATGAAGCCAAGAATTTTTCTGTGCATAAACATATCCATTATCAAAATTATAGAACAACTGAGCTACATTTCTTACCAAGTTTTGAAATTATGAAAGTTGGAACAGGAACTATAGCTTCTCCTCTCAAGAGGAGACTAAGTACAATCCAGACCCTGGTAGAAGAGGGTTTTTTTAATTTGATCGGCAAGTTGCCTTTAGACTGATTTCTAGAGTATTCCCATTGGTTATTACATTTTCATTGGAGTATCATTTCAAAAAGTTAGGTTTATCAGTAAGACTTTAAGGCCTCTCTTGAAATGACCACGTGAAACTGTCAAAGGGCAAAAAAACCTGTTCAAAACGATCCAAGAGTCCCTTCATAAAAAAATCTGAAACTGTTTTAGTCAGTGCGTAAAGAACAAAAGTATTAATAATTTAATTAATTTATTTCATATACTTTTAACAACAGCAATGGCTTTTTAAATTCATAAATTAAATTAATGCAAAGTTTCATTCATCAGCTCCATATAAAAATTCATTCTGGTAATCATCAGAAAGGAATGAGTAAAGTTGGACCTGTAGCATGTTCACTTTAAAGTCCTTTCTGAGCTTATGGACGCCTTGTAGCAGAATAGAATTTTGAGGTAAAAAATAAGTCAGGAAGACATTGTGATGGACAGGCACTGGGACAGGAAAGCTCCACAGGAAGAGATAAAACACCAGAATAACACTGCAAAAAGTTCAAACCCATTGACTCATATGTGAAAATAAGAATGATTATTCTTGACTTCTACCACTGGCAGAAAAGTCAAACATGCAAGTGTGATTGCATTTACCTGTGCATCAAGGGATCAGCCAGTGAGCGATGAGGAGCAGGAAAACACTGGGAGCAAGGAAAACATCATGCCAAGAAACATGCAATATCCCATCCAGTAATCATATCCAGATGTATCCAGATGTTAATGCAGTTTGAAACTAAACACTCATTTATTTTTGCATTGATTCTTCTCTTTTTCAAAGCCTTCCCAGGCACAGGAATTGCCAGAGGAAAGGAAGCTCAGCTGCCTGGGGGTGGAGGAGCTGGCAGCCATCAGGGCAGTCTGTCCCAACAGTGACTCTGCTCCCCTGGAGGACCAAATCCTCTTCTGAGTGAATCCCATGTCTTCTCCAAGAGAACAATATGAGGAAAACTCTGCCCAGATACAACTACTACCACATCTGATCCAGTAATGGATTTTACAGGAATCAGTATAAAATCTTTCTTTGCCTTGCTTTACCTACGTACAAAAATGTTCATGTCAATGTAAGCATCTCTTTCCTGATCAACAACAGAGAAGAGAAAAAAAAAAAAAAAAGGGGAAAAAGAGAGAGTGAAGGTGACAGCACTTACTGTTTCTTTATAAATTTTTATTAGAAATCTTCTCCTCAAGGTAATTGGATCATTTCTCTTTTCCACAGAGCTGAGACAAAGAAATGACAGAGAAATATAAAAATATGTCTGTGACAGAGCGTAGAAATTTAACAGAAGGATTTGGAAGTACTCTAGAGAGGAAAGAAAAAGATAGATTTAGTTATTTTTATGGTTCAGTGCTGTTAAAGTTTTATAATACTGAGAAATAAAGAAGAATTCATGCTTATGTTGGTTTGAAAATGCTGAGAATGGAAGCTTTTAAACTTAACATTAATAATATCTTCTTGAAGTCTTTCCTACAGACTTAAAACTACACTGTACCTTTAGAGCTTCAGAGATTTTTCTTCCTGGATCACCTAGACTTGCCTGAGTATCCTGAGGTTCAACACAATCCAGACTATGGCTGCTGTGGAGCCTTCACAGCCAAAGAAAGAGTCAGGGTCTCTGTGGCAGGGGCTGGAATGGATCCCAAAAGAAAAAAAAACAGGAGGAACTGAGTGAACCATGAAACTGTCTAAATGTATACATTAGATTATGTGAAACACTAACATCTCTTTTTGGCCAGTAAGTTGACAGCTTTAAGTCTGATACTTAAGCCTGATGCTTTTATTGTTTGGATATGAAAAATATCCATTGAGATGGATGGCTGCAGGCTTGGGGTTCTTAGTGGATTTTGTTGTTATTGTTATTGTGGTTTGTTTTTTATTTCTGGAAGCTCTCGCTGTAAGTCATTTGGCTGATTCTCAAGGACAAGGTAAAAATGAGGGATCCCAATCAACTGCTAGCTCCTGATTTCATTGCAAGTGATAAGGATTCAATGCTTTGTGGGATTCAACCTTCCTGAAATTAAGTATGGAATTAAAAAAAGCAAATATATGCAGAGTTCTGTATGCTCAAAATAATAATCAGAATTGAATTGCAGTAGTTCCACCTATTTCTGATGAACAGGGAACCTTGTAATATTTAGAAAATCCAATAGCAATATATACACATGACATTTACATCCAAACTCTGCTTATGCTCCCACATTATTCTGAATAAGGTTAGGCACAGTGGGACTAAGGTAGTATTGTACTGATACACAGATGAAGAAGGCAACTCTAAATAAAATATAAACAAAATATGTCACTCTGATCTTCTTCAGCCTTCTGATGTTTGCATTTTTGTAATGGAGTTTCTCACAGATTTTCATGTAAACAATGTAGTGTTATTACAACTGTACTTTCTTGGATTTCATTCCTCTCTTGAGGAAGAGACAATTGATGGACTTCTAGTTTGACCAGTGTGATTGGAGAGGTGGCAACCTCATCCTTCAATCCATGGTCATTGTCAAAACACTATATAAACTGAAGTAAAGAAATAAAGTCCTTCTTCTTGCCCTGATGACTTGACTGTGTGCATGTCATTCATTTCCTGTCCTATAGCAACAAAATATATGGAGGTCAGTAGTCCAAAATTTTTTGTCTTAGTCCCTTGATATTAAAATGATAAAATGGCTATGTTGTGTAAATGTAAAGAAAGGGTATTACCATATGATGATGACATGAAATAAAGACCTTGAAGTTTCTCTTCCAGTCTCTAAAAGAATATAAAATGACATAGATTTCTAATTATTAAGGAAATTAGATATTGTCTCCACTTTCACATAGAGCTCACTGTGTATAAAATCAATGCCTTTGATATCATTGTGATGGCAGGGTATGCAGGAAACATATTTTTTCCTATGCCTTTTCCTGAAAGGGGCAAGCGATAGATAGAAGGTGGAGCTGTTGTAGTTGACAATGAGGACATATGTTTAGTTAGTCTTTCTGATTGGAAAGTGTAGTTAAAGAAATTATTTTTTAAATTCTTACATGTTATCTTGTTTGCATGCCATATGTAAAATAAACTTTGTTTAAGCAATAGAACATAATTAGGCTTAAAAGAGATGTAGAGTATGGATTTACAATAAAAGCAACAACCTTCTTATCACACCATCTCATTATTGTTATTTTTCTACACCAATTGAAAATTGGCCAGCAAACTAAAGTCACTAGAATTTCACTCTGCTGTGTGAATGTGTAGAAAAATTAGTAATCAACAAAAAGTTAAATAAAGTCCAGTTTCTAGACATACTGAGCAGGCAGTTTCCATTAACTTCAGTAAGCACTGCAGTTCTCAACACCTCTGTAAGCACAGAAAACACTGGTTGGCTAACTAAAATATCCCAGCTAAATATGTGAGCATATTTCAAAATTTTGCCTCAATTCCTCACATATAATAGACAATGGACTGTTAGCTAGAAACCATAAGCCTGGATAAAATTTGGATTCAATAAGTTTAGATTAATCACATTGAAAAACAGTGGAATAGAGGAAAAAAAGCAATCGATGCATGGACTGTCTGGGCAAAAAGTGACCCTTTCATTTGCTAAAATATTAGCATAGTGCCTGTGTGATATATTTGTCTATCTGGAATCACAGTGACAATAAAACTGATAACTGTGTGGTTTATAATGTAAGAATCTGGAAAGAGTACAAGATAGATCTGTATAGGCAGTCACTAACTCTGTTACATACTGGTTCCTTCTCAAACCCTTTGGGGAATTTCCTAATATATAACCTTACCAGTAAAGTATGCTATAATGTGATTTGGCCTTTCTCCAGCCTGAAACAAAGAAGCCATAGTTTTGCTTAGGTCTGTAGGTTAATCTTACTTCACTTTACTCCACAAAATTAATTCTGAAAACATAAGAAATGAATTTTCCTGATCAGTTGTGCAAATATGATTAATAAAAGACATATTTTTCTGTTTAAACATCACAGTGCCTTAAATATCTCTCCTAGTAGCCTGGAGACAAACTTTCAGCAGCAGTGCACGATGTATATCTGAGTGGTTCTGAACCATTGCGGAGATCAAACTGTACTTGCATGATCCGAGTTCCCACGGAAAACTGTTCAACATTATCTGTCAGCCTCTTGCTCTTTATGGTCAGTGTAGGATGGATGTGTCAGGAGAGGAACCAACATCATAGCCCTGAACTCTGCAAGAAAGAGAGCTCGGGAGAGGGAGGAAAAAGTAAAGAAAAATAAGCTATTCAGTGCTACAGAAAAACAGGAACGGAATTTAATTGAATAGCTGGGTCTTATTAGAACTGCCTATAGTATGTTTTTTCCCCTCCATGTAATGTCTATGTGCACACAAAAAATACGTTGCACGGCAGGAGGTCATTGCCACAAGTTAAATGATGTGATTTCAGCCAGTAAAATGTCTCATTCTGTAGTGTACACTCTAAATACTTAATATATTGTACATTACACTCTGCCATTGAGTTCTTATAAATGTGTTTTGTCCAGGTCACATTTTAGAGGGCCACTGTCTGTATCATTCGGAGTACCTGCAAAATAGCATCTGGAAGTCTGAGTAGAGACATGTAAGGATAATTTTTTCTAAAGTGGGTTGCACTTTAGTGTGGGGCTGCGTACACAGATGTCAAAGGTGAAGCAGAAATGCACCTCAAGAGTAAAAAAAACCCAAGGTGAATAAGAAACCTTTCTAACAAACACTTCATTAGTATTCAGTGTTAAATGACAGTGCTGTTGGGAAAAGAGCTTGGTCAATGGAACATAAAAGTGATTAGAATCATGGCTTTTTCTAGGTTGGATGCTTAACAATTTCTGAAAGGATGGAAGGGATTCAAACCACAGTTTGCTCATGTTTCCGCAAATGGTGCATACAGTGTTTTCTGCAGAGGAGGACAATGAAGATGGAAAATGTATCTTTGCCTCAAAGATAAATGAGATGAGGGAACTGTGTTTAGAAGAAAGGGTAAGAAATGTCCTGAAGGGGGGCATTTTTTCAAGGTAGCTGCAGAGATTACATATGCCTTATGTAAGGCATGATTATAATTTTTCTTTTGGTGTAAAGCCTCAGTGTTGGCAGTTTTTCATCACAGATGATCTAATCTCTTTCCAGTCCAGGTTTTTCTCCCCTTAGCTCATTTGTCATATACTGTAAATATGACAAATAATGATACAGTTGAAACACTGAGAGCCCACAGAGGGCCCACATCATTCCTTATAATGGGTTCATCACACTCCTCTGCAGAAAATTGTTCAAGATCTTGTTAACTTGTGTTCAGCAGGTCGTCTGTGTCTGACATTTTGCCCTGTGAGTCCTGTTGCTTGGGAGAAGAAACTATTGCACTTTGTAAAGTACATAAACAGCTTCATTCTACTTCAGGCAAAATGCATCCACACCTGTATAAGAGCTGCCTTTGAATTAGGATGCAGCCCGTGGAGCCCAGTTCAGGCAGAAATGTACAGAAGATGTTCTGTACTGTTCATGTTTAAATAGGGTCATCGAGAATATCTGGTACAGATTAGAGCTGCATATTCACCAAAAAAGAGTAAGATCCTGGGTTCAAATTCTTGCTTCAATAAACTGCTTTGATTTCAGTGAATTATTCCCCATTTTCCAGCAAGAAGCTCTCTGGTGTTGGTTGTTAAACTCTATTCCTCAAGGCAATTCCTTCCTTCATTCCACATGCTCTTCATCGTTACCAGATTAGATGGAGAAACATTTTCTTCCAGTTACCAAAACTCTGAGAGCAAAGGAGAGCACTTAGTGCTTGGAAATATACTTTTCTTTGGGGATGGCAGAAGTAAGTAATAATTCTATATTCAGTCTCATAGAAATAACTAAAGCAATGCCCAGGTACTTCCTTCAGCAACATGACAGGTTTGTGTAACCAGCCACATATAATGCAGTTCAGAGATCTGACAATTTGAATGGGAATAAATGGATGTTGTGAGGGCCACTTCCATAAAACTCAGATGATCTCAGTGACACCCTCTTGACATGAAGCCAGATCAAAATAGGCAGCCCAAATTCTGGCATGAGTTCACATGTCCATGCTGCCACAGTATCTCATGAATGGCTTGCAATTGTACCCACATCTTCCCCTTCAAAGCCCAAGGATAGGACTTTTTTTCTTCCACCAACTACATGCTAAACTCTCATAGCGGTTTAAATTCTTACACCATTTAAAGAGTTTACTGTGACACACCAGTTCAAATTAGTTTAAGTATTCAAAGCAGATTTCAGTTTTAAAGTAGCCCAGAACTCATTCTTAAAAAGGTTCCAAATCTTCTCCAGCTGCCTGTCTCATGGGCAGGGTTGTAATGGAATCCCAAACATCACCCATATTCACAGGAATTTAGGAATCTGTGCCTCTCAGTCTCACAATCCTGGTTACAGTCATAATTTCAAATGTCTCAATGCCAGAGCAGAAGAGAGTGGCAGCAGAAGCAGTTTTATAAAGCTGTCATATTGCCAATGCTCTCTCATTTGTAGCATCCTCTCCTCATTTGGAGCACGAGGTTGACATCAAGAATATCTATCTTTTCCATAATTAGCTTAAACTTGAATACAGTTTTCATAGGAATAACACTTTGTCTGGTCAAAATGTTTTCAAGATTTTTTTTTTCCGGTAAAGAAGTGGCTTTTTGACTGGCAAGAATTAAAGATCAAAAAGATCAAAAACTTAACAAAAAGCTCTTCAGTTTTTGATTGAGAGGAATCAAAATGTTAGGAGTGAGATCTGTGTATGTGCACAAGTGGGTGGTTTTTCAAATATTCATGAAAAAAAGAAGTCATAGCTAAACACATTCTTGCTAATACTATCTGTTTGGTGGCTGAAATGTTATTAAAATATTTCCTGATCCTCCTGTTTTCAGTAACATAGATAATTCCCCTTTCCACCAAACTTCTAAGGTTTTTCGTGCCCATTTTGATAACATTTAGAAAAATATCTTTTGCATTTTAACTGATAAATATACATTTTGATAAATATACATTTTTACAAAGATTATAGTAATAAATGATATGTAGTTGTAAAATTCCATGTAGACTATTTTTTAAAGACAAGGAATTCTTGACTATTTTCAGCCCATTTACTAGTGATAACTAGACTCTAATATGCATGAATGATTGACATCCATCTGAAGTTTTGCCAAGCTAATTATTTATACAACTTCTATGTATTTTTTGGTATCAAAAAAAGTGTTAAATCTATGTGGTAACCTATTCTTTAGCTGAAGAAGATACTGCAACCCATTTCTTCTTCTGCCCACCCGCTCTCATAAAAAATTATATGTGGGGATGGATTAATGTTTGAGATCTCATCCCTTTTGTCAGATACAGAAACCAAGTGAGAGATTCACAATTTTTTGAGAAACTGAGAATAAGGAAGCACAGACAAGCAGGCTGGTGCATACAGAGTGTGAGCATAAAGGTGTCTTTGCATAGGGAATGATTTTAAATGTAAGAGGGGGAATATCATATAGATGGAAGTGAGCTTGCACCCAGCATATCATTACCAAGACTTCCTTATGAGTGTCACTGTTCAGTTCTTGATCTGAATTCAACCCTTCTACCTTTAATAATTGTTCTAATCCTGTAGTACTTAAACAACTTGTGAAATATATAGAACACGTGGACATATACAAAGAACATGCACCCTTGCTTTGACACCAAGGAGTCCAAGGTATATATTTTCCTAAATTAGACGCCTCACTTAAGTGTCTAACTTAGGTGGAGCAAACACATTCCAGAGTCCACATGGTGAGAATCATAGAATGGCCTGGCCTGGAAAAGAACTTAAAAATCATCTGATTCCAGCACTCCGTGCTATGGACCAGGACACCTTGTGCTAGACCAGGATGCTCAGAGCCCCATCCAGTCTGGGCTTCAACACTTTGAGGGATGAAGCATCCACAGCCTCTCTGGGCAACTTGTGTCAGTTCTTCACCACCCCCACAGCAAAGATTTTTCTTCGTCATATCCAATCTAAATATATCCTCTTTCAGTTTAAAGACATTCTCCCTCATCCTATCACTACCTTGCAGATATTCCCTCTCCAGCTTTTTTGTAGGACCCCTTTAGGTACATTAATGTGCTCTAAGGTTTGCCTGAAGCCTTTTCTTCTCCAGCCTAAACAATCCCAACTCTCTCAGCACATCACAAAAATATGGGCATTTTGGTAGCATATTACTGGGTAGGTGTCTCTAAGGTTTATGGAACACAGGTGCTTGGTTAACTGAAGAGAACCTGAGATGTTGATTGGACCATGGTATGTGGCAGTTTCAGGGATTGTTCAGTCTTTCTCATGGTGGTGTAATGATGGCCAAGGACTGAATCTTGAGTTAGACACATTTGTATTGAGCTGGATGACCATCCTTTTCCCCTTCCAACAGGATGTACATATACCCATTTATCCCTTTCTCCTTGGCCTTGGAAAGGATGGGTTTACTGATATTTTGTCTGGTGTTCATAGCATGGACAAATGTAATTTTTCAAGCCTCAAAGAGTCACCTTAAACTGTTAGAAATCATTTTTCTGTGAACATACAATTGTCTGTCTTGCATTCACTGTGCCGTTTTCTACCTTCATCTAAGAAATCCTCCAATTTGAAGAGGGGCATGGGACAAATTATATCCATACAGATAAAGAAAAGAAAAAAATCAATGTAGAGAATTCTGCTTCTCAGATGTCCAGATGGTCTGTACTTTGTTCTTGTGCCATGCTGATTTCAAGGGTCATGCTAATTTTCTTGACTTTGAAAATTTTGGAGGAAATTATTTTCTAAATTCAAGATTTTCAAAAACAATGCAAGTTGTCTTCCTCTGTAGAGACTGTAGTTCAGCTCCTGGGGATTCTCTGTGTCTGTTGTGGATACTCAGTTTCTTGCAAAAGGAACAGCTCAGACCAGAGTAGCATCATGGATTATCCTCTTCTGTGTCAGTAACATACAGTTCATTTTCCGCAACACAGAAATTCTTTCGCTTGTATAAAATCTATAATTTTAGAAGAAGTAAAAATTAGTGCCATACAAGATCAGATGATTTTGTAGTCCTTTTAGATTAATATAATGAAAGCATACAGGCAGCTTTAATAAGGACTCTAGCAGCAAGGTTAGGAGAACTGCTAAAGGTTATGAGCTAAATCTGAGATTGTGAAAATACAAACTGTATCTCAGAACTTTGCCAAAAATTCATCAGGGATCACAACACAAGGATTCCAGACAAAATTTATCCTCTTACAAAGCCACTCAGAATTATGGCAAAAGTTTCATGTAACTTTTCCTTTGGGGATGATTTTACACTTTTATGAATAACCTATATAGATTTGGATCTTTCTGACTAGCTCCTGTCAGCTTTGACATTGCCTGAGTGCTCAGTCTAGAGTCCATAAAGTGAAGTGCCTGTACACATGGATTATTTCCATGGAAGAGACTGAGGAAGAGAAGCTTCAAGATGTTAAGATGTACTTTGAAAATTAAGGTTTCAGTCCTTCAGAACCAAGAAAATCCTTCTGTAACCTGACTGTGCAGTCTACTTCTTAGTAGTGTTTTAAGTGAAAAGAGAAAACTACTAAACTGCAGCTCAATTCTTACGATAGGCTTGAGTTTCCCTTTTTCCTTGTGGAATATTCCTTTTTATTTCAAAAATAAGGTCCCCTGCCAAACCCAGATACCAGGTCCCTCTGATTTCTTCATGATCAGCCTCTAAACTCTGTTTTCCTCCAGTCATGTCCTTCTACACTTCCTGAGCCTATTGATCCTCACCTACACACAGTGGCACTGATATGCCCCTGATGCTGCAGCTGACAGGAGTTAAACCTTCTGAGGTGAATTAGCTTTGGCTTCAAGTTGGCAGGTAGTAGATAGAAAATAAATGGGTTTGGGAGCTCTGGGGACACTACTGGTGCTGCTTTAAAGGAGCCAATGGAAAACAAATACGGCTAAATGAAAGAAAAGCTATTTACTTTCCTTCATCTAAGCTTTGCTTTCAGGCAGAAAAAGAAGTGGGATTGGAGAAGGGGAGGAATCCAGGTCAGGAAATTATGCCCCCAGAGTCACACAAGATATGAAGTTGAGCCTGAGTATAATTTGGCTCCTGCGTTTAACTGCGTTAGGCCAATAAACCATTTTTATTACTACACACAAAGCAGAGTTGCCAGCCATCTCTACTTTTACCGAAGGTCATTAATTTTTTTTTTTTTAAATATAGTGCATTCCTCCCTGAAAAAAAACTCTCATGAAACATAAATTTTAGGTTTAGAGAGATGTAGTTACAGATGAGCATTTAAAAATAATATCCACTATTATTCACTTTTTGGCACTATTTCATACAGCACTTCAACATATATTTTAAAAGTTTAAATAAAGCCAAAGAATTAGTTTAGAAAGCCTCCTTTTTTTAAGCAGATGACTTTCCCTAAAGATTTCCAAGTCAGCATTTGGAAAAATGTGGGGTCATGTCAGCAAAATGTATGCTTTGTTTCAATAAATTCATTAGCAGGTGGGTCGTTTACTCTGATACGAAGTGCCAAGTTATAGAGGTCAATGGATTTATAAGGTTCAAAGAGGAGAATTTACAGCCCCAAAGAGGGACGGCTGGCATGAGGAATTGCTCCCACAATTGTGAGCTGTTAGAGCCAGAGCAGACTCCTGACCAACAAAAGCTAGTCTGGCACCAAGAAACTTTGTTCGTGGAAGGTTTACTCCGTAGCTGTAGTTCACATAAATTGTACAAGAGACTATTATTGCTAATATTATTTTTACTATTTATTTATATTGCAGAGGTACCCAGAGGCCCCACACAGGATCATGTTCCAGCTGTGTTTTGGACTACACGCACACAAAGAAATGATCTACCTTGAAGGCAACTTGAAGTCATCGCAAGTGATATATGAAGAGATAAAGGTAAGGTATAAAACTTAAACCAACGTTAGAGTGAGATTTATACACATTGTACATTTAAAGATCTGTCCCCACAGTTTGCTCTATTTTATGGAACCTATTCTAGGGAAAACATCTAATCGTGGAGGAGGTAATTTTCTGCTCACTGCAGGGAGGGTTTTTTTCACTTCAGAAGCAGCACAGGAGTCATGCACAGAAAAGCAAAGAATTGCCTTGAACACAACTGCAGGGCAATGGCAACTGTGTAAAACTTTTGCAAGGAAAAGAAAATCAATTTCTAAGGTTTGAGGTTTGGTCACAAGCCAAGAAACTAGATTCTGCTCGAGGTCTGCTGAGCTTTCCAAATCCTCTCACAATGCTAGGAGAGGTTTGCAGGGAAAGTAAGGCTGACATATGGTTTACAATGGATTATGCATAGTTTTGATTCAGTTCTTAAGGTTTGAGATGAAATTCCTACTGGACTTTGAGGTTTATTCAAATCAAAATGATGGGCTGTAAAGCCACTCAAGCCTGTTAAAATTATTCACAAGAATCTCTGCAAGATGAAATCAGATAGTTGCAAAATGGAGCCCTAAGAAATTTTTGGACCATTGAGAACAATAGGAGTTTTGATCCTGACTTGATTTAGAGCAGCAATAGAGATAAATTTGGCCTTTAAAATTTATAACAAGTAGAAAATGCAAGAATCACCCAAAGTGTAAGGAATATGCAAAGGCCAGAAAAACATCTATTGGCAGCTGCACTCAATGCTGGACTTTCCACCAGTAGTACCGTGATTTCCATTAAAGCATCAAAAGATTAAGATGCCCTTCTACTGTCTTCAGACACTTGTTCTATTCAGAAATATGATGTTTATACTTCCCAAAGCTAAACTTTACCATAACCATAACAACTGAACTTCCACATGACAATTATTGGTCTGCTGTAATGAAAATTCCAAACCTTAAAAAAGGCAACTATATACCCACTTAGAAAAAAAGTATAATAAGAGTACATATATATATATGTATATATACAAACACAAATTTTCAGGTTTTTCTTAAAATTGAGTTGTCACCAATATGAATTAAATCGGTCACCACATATTAAGTTATTGGCTGCTTAGAAATAAATAAAAGTAGAATTATAAACACTCTGCAAAGTAAAATATGCTCACAACAGCCACTTCATTTTTTAATTTAAAGAAATGAAAGTAAAAAATCTATTTTAAATCCTTTCCAGGTGAAAAAAATATATTTTTTATATTCTGTCACGTATTTGATATGTCTATCGCACTTTTGTTAAGTAACATGAGTGTATTTCTCATGGGTTTCTTAAACGTGCAAAAATGAATGAGTTTCTGATTGCAAACAATATATGGCATGATTTTTTTTAAAAAAAATTGTTTATATAGCAAGGAGATAGTTTTGCCATTTCATTTTCTCCATGAATTATACAGCTATTATGTCACAATACAACTAAAAACTGCTCTTAGAGTCCGTTTTTTCTTGAAAACAATTGCCATTATTCTGAGGTAGGAGATTCTGTATTAGCTGAATGCTGGAATAGTCCCCTGCCTCCCACTCTGTCTATTAAGAAAGCTCACACTTCATAAATAAATGCAGCTAATAAAATTTTAAAAAATCTCTTTTTTTTTAACGTATAAAAACCGGGCAAATACAGAAAAGTTACATTTGCTATTAACACATGGGTTGTGAAGGAGTGTTTGACTAGTGCAGTGATACAAAAGCACAGAGAACTTTGAAGGCAAAGCTTTGGTTTCACTGTGTAACCTCTTCTGGGTACCCCTCTCCCCAGGCCAGCTGGCTACTTGCTGCCTCTCCCTTGGGATGCCCATTCTGGCTACTGACACATCTGGCTCCCTCTCATCCTGTTCTCTTGGCTCTCCTGCCTTTCTTTCAGCGACTCTTCCTATTTTAGTTAATTGTTTCCAACAAGCTAATCTCCTTTTACCAACTGCAGCACAAACATATTTGTCACAGTAAAATAAATCCAAGCATGCTTCTGAACTATGTAAAAATTTAACTTATATCATTCCGTACTCTTTGTGTTTCCCTAGGTTTATTTTTTGCATGTAGCTGCCAATTGATTCAAAAGATAGGGTGCAGCCAGCTGGGTTTCTCTATTTTCTTGCCATAGTTTCTTGGTATATTTCTGGTGCCCTCTAGAGAACCCTTAACGAAAATTAATGTAGAATGAAAAAGATTTCTTCAACAATGATTGCATTTCTATGTTACAGTTTTATCACAGGATAAAACTGATTTCCTCATGAAATTTTGAAATAAAATTTTGAAGGTCTTATATTGGCTTTGCTTAGCGGTTGGGAAGTAGATTCCATCTTGAAAAAAAAAAAGTTTCATCAGTAACAAGGGTAATGATGAAAAGAAACATGAAATAAGATGGAGAAAATTGCTCCAAAAGGAATGAGATGTAAAAATTCATTTTACATCAAATACAAGTCTTCAAGGCAAAATTTGTCTTTGGAATATGTCCACTAAGAAAGAACATAGAAGCAGGAGCAGTTCGAATAAACTATATTTAATTTAAAATCATTTTTAAAGACAACAATTTTCGTTTCCAGAAAATATAAGGGGTGATGGGCCCGTTGTCCCATACCGTTAGGCCACAGGGGGTGTCTCAATGGGTTTGCAAAGCCCTAATTCACAAGTGTGTATTGCTACACGCCTTTTCCTTCACAGCCCTGATCCCAGCCACAGTAACAGCAGCACGTGTGACCAGAGTGTAACCAGAGCTGAGCTCCCTGCACAGAGCAGGGTGGGTGCCTAGGACAATGTAATATCAGGGGCAATAAGGTGTTTAACAACTGTTTATGATACAGCTGTGAGAACATAGTAGCACCTGAAGTTTTTCCAAATGTCTCAGACTGTTTCAAAGTGTGTGTGTGGGATGTGTAAGGCTCCATTTCTGAACATATTTCCCCTGTAACCTAAAACCCCGTTCCTCCCCCACCTCACTCCTCTTTTTTCTTACATCCTCTGAGTATAATTCAATAAGAATAAGACATGTTTTCCTACTTGCTAAAGGGAAGCATGTGTTATGCGTTAAAAATTGGCTGGCACAAATGGGTGGCCCATAGATAAAATACCTGTTTATACTGCATTCCTTTTTTAAAATTAGACTTCCCCTCTTGTCCAAGTCTCTCTCCTACCCCCTTGTTTATCAATTTCTGCTCTGTAGCTGTCTTTCCACATTTCCATTGAAGTGAACCCAGAGCAGTGAGTGTTCCACATGGTTCAAGTTAGGTTCAGAAATGGAAAATCATTCTGCCCACAAGCTTCTAGTTTATTTGTCAAGAATGACTTTCACTGTCAGAGGAAAGCCAAGGCAATGTGGAAAAAGTCTGAGGAACACAATGTTTATTTTCTCTGGCATCTCCTTCTCCAACAGGTCCTGGGAGAATTCCTTGATTGGAATTCCTGCCACCTGCTTTGCTTTGTTCTCTGTCACTATCACATCTAATTTCTTTTGGGTGGCATAAGAACACAGCACTGAGAACAAGGCCCCTGTCTCATGTTTTGCTGGAAATGCACAGTCAAGTTTCTTCATTCAGCTCCTTCCTGACATTAAAAAAATCTTTGTGATAAACACATATCCTTTGATATCTCTGATGGGTTGACCCTGACTGGATGCCAGGTGCTCACTAAAGCCACTCTGTCACTGACCTCCTCACCTGGGCAGGGCAGAGAAAATAGAACAAAGGCTCTGGGTCAATAACTTCACTCCCAATTTGCTGTACCTTCTTTCCCCCAGCAGCGCAGGAGATGGGGAACAGGGGCTGCTGTCAGTCCATCACACATGGTCTCTGCCAATCTTTCCTTCTCAGGAGCCGAATCCTTCACATTCTTTCCCTTCTCCAGTGTGGGTCTCCCACAAGTTTACAAGTCCTGCCAGAAAACCTGTTCCAGCCTGTGCCCCCCTCTCCATGAGGCCACAGGTCCTGCCAGGATCTTCTGCAAGGTGTCACATTCTCCTTTGGGCATCCCCCTGCTCCAGTGAGGAGTCCCCTGCAGGCTGCAGGTGGATCTCTGCTCTCCCATGGACCCCCATGGGCTGCAGGGGCACAGCTGCCTCAGCCTGGGCTGCACCACGGGCTGAAGGAGAATCTCTCCTCCTGTACCTGAAACACCTTCCCCCACCTCCTTCTGCACTGACCTGGCTATCTGCAGGGCTGTTCCTCTCAATATCCTCGCTTATCTCTTCCAACTGCTGCTGTGCTGGATTTACTCCCCTTCGTAGCTATCCAAAAGGTGCTACCAGCCCTGCTGATGGGCTCACCCTTGGACAGTGGCGGGTCCATCTTGGAGGTGACTGGCATTGGCTCTGTTGAACATGGAGCAGCTTCTGGAAACTTCTCACAGAAGCCATCCCTGTAGCCACGCTGCTACCAAAACCTTGCCATGCAAACCCAATACAGTCTCATAGGAAATTCCTCGTCCCTTATGCACAGGTTCCCACAGTCTAGAGTTTCAAACCATGCTAAAGACAAGAAACACCACTGTTAGAATTACCCTGGTAAAAGTTTCTGTTCACACAGACAGAAACTTTAAATCTCATGTGTAGTGAGCAAAGTAAAACTCATTTCAGAGTTAAAGAATTTTAATCCATGAAAAGTTGAAGATTTCCTTACATAAAATGGTGTTAAAAGGAAGAAGAGCAAATGCCAGACTGTCTTAAGTGGAGTTGGTCAGGACCTCATTAAATGAGTGGCTCTCCTTAGCCTCACAGCTAAAAAGAAATGGAAATTTCCCTAACACAGCTGTGATGTTTGTTTGCAAGTAACAGAGCACTCCTTCTTCTGATCCCCAGTGCCCGGCAGTGGGGCATTCCCCAAATCTGGCCATGCTCCTTCACAGTAGGGTAAGCCTTCCCCAAGAGAAGACTTTTTGTTATTCTTTTAGCTTTTCAGAGCTAGTTAAAAAAAAAAAAAAAAGGTAAGAAGAAAGAGCAGGTCTTTCGTAATGAAAAATTTGCAGCAGCCAGACAAAGTATGGTTTTCAGCTCTCTCTATTTAAGATATTTGAAACCTGCATTGCTTACTCAATGTATTGATTTTTAACAAACAAGTCTATTAATGGTATTGAATTCATGTTAAGCTGATCAACTTTTCCAAGGCCATCAATGCTATTAAAGAGAGATGGAACAAAATTATAAATGCTCATCTTACAAAGTATTTTGGCACTTTAATTTCTAATTTACAGCACACAATTTTATAAAAATATTTTATTTCTAATGAATTGCCAGTAGTAAGTTGTTTTAATATATGCTTAGTAGCAAAAGTAAAGAATATTGTTGGATTCAAGGTATTTCTCTTGATTTTTTTATTACTTTTTTGTATTTCATGACAGATGGTAGTGCTCACTATGGTGTTATACCAAAGTATTACAGTGTCTCTGGTCTCAGAGTAAGGTTAACTGTTTATAAAATGTTCAATGCAAAACAGAAAAGAGTTATTTTAGCTACTTCACTGTTAAATGGCATTTGAGTTAAAAGTGACAAAATAATGAAATAACGTAAAAATAATGCCTATAAAATGAAAAATACTATTTCAAACACGAATTTCACATATTTTTAAAATCACTTGTCATAAGAAATACGGGAAATACAGTTCTTCATGCATGAAATGCCAAAAAATTCATATTATTAGGGAAACAACAAATCAAATATTTCAAATACTAATTTCCCAAGGACACTTCTTCCACTGAAGAACTTCTGGTCAGGCATACATTGACTCACTTACCAGATGTACTTTTTCCTTTAGCATATATAAACCCATTCAGCCTACCTTCCAGACAATGAAATGACCAATTAGAGGAGACAATCCTCACAAAGAAATTCAGACCAGTTCAAAGCATGCAGCAGAGACACAGAGGAGCACCTTTCCTAAAACAGAGATGCTATAAGTGCACAATCAGGAGAGGGTCATTTGTCAGCAAAGTAAGAATCTTAAAAATAACGACATATACATATACACATACATCATATACATATACATATACATCATATACATATACATATACATATACATCATATACATATACATATACATATACATATACATATACATATGTTGGCCTGAAGAAGAAATTTTGTGCCTGAAACCTCTACTTTTCTCCTGGTGGATGAGAAAAGATAATAAAATATGTGTTTCTTCCTACAGTCCTTGTCTGAGTAAAAGCAGGATTTTCGCTATTCACAGATTCAGGAAACAAATGAATATATTGTTAAATTGCAGCAAACACTTACTAAATAGAAAGCTTTTATGCCAAAAGCTTACTCTAAAACAACACAAAAAATTTTGAAGAGTGATCCTCTGCACTCACTTTTTAGTCAAACGTGGATTGCCAAAGGAGCAGCAAGTATAATTCAACTGTGTAAATATTAAGCAGTCTAACTCAGGAGGTTATTGGATTTCATACAGGACATGACTGACTGGTGAGCCCTTCTGCTGCATGTCAGTGCCAGGGCAACTCTCTCATCCCCTACCTGGCATTCCTGCTCCACCAGCAGCTTTCATGGGCTCTCATTGCTGGGCTTCTTTTTGCTTTCAAGGCATTCCAAACCACAACAAAGCACAAGAATTAGAATTTGCTTTCTGATAACATCTTGAAAATTCCTATTCCAGTCAATTTTTCTGGATTTTCTAACATTGAGATTCCATTAATAATCTGAACCAGAGAGACTATTTCAGGTGATTAAATCACAAGAGATAGGGGAGATGGTTGCTCTCACTGTCGTTCTTTCCACAGTGTTTAAAATAACATATTTAGAGCAGAAAGGTCATTACATTATAGATATGCAAAAGGAAGAAAGGATAACTAGACAAGTAGGATCTAAACAGGCTTGCATTATTGTACAAATTATTTTTATTACTTCTCTTTCAGTATCTATAATGCTTCCTTGCAGCACATGTGAAAGGAATTTGAAATTGGGATGTGATACACCTCACTGCTTTCTAAATCTTCAGCTCCTGCTCATCTGCAACAAAAGTTATTATTTGATCAGCTTAGAAGGGATTCACCTCTTTTCTCAATCTTAAAATGTCCTGTTACATGAAAATCCATTTTTTAAAATTATAATATAATCCTATAATAAAAAAAAAAAACAAAACAAAACAAAACAGTGCATCTGAAATGAGCCAGAAATGGTACATAAAATGCTAAACACTCACAACCCTTTTGCACACCACCTTCCATCCCCACTGATATACTCACACAGGTTAATAATGTTTAAAGGAATGTTACTCATAATATTTCTCACTAGTCAAAACTCTTAGAATAAGAAGACAAATACAGTCCCTGAGTAAATTGTCTTATTTGCACACAGTCTTTACTCAGTCCTGTTCCTCTGAATAGAAAAAAAACCCCAGCAAGAAACAGCTTCCTTACCCAGAAATCCCCACTGTAACTCCTGCAGCTTGCTCTGGGCCCAAAAAAGTTCTTGCTTCTCTTTTCTCTGAGGGCTGCACTCGTATTCCTTCAACAACTCTGCATCCAAAACAGCCAGTTTGCTAAAAATTTCATAACCCCTCTGCATGTCTCCCCTACAGCTGGGGAATCCCTGGTTAGACACACTTATGTCAAACTCTGCATGCCAAGCAGCTTGGGTTTTTTCCAAACCTTTTAGAAAAATCAAATTATTTTTACTGTAAAACCTTAAGCTCTTCAGAATCCTGGAAACTGCAGAAAGGAGTCCTCTGTGAAAGCACAGGACAGAGATTCAGAGAGAGTTCCAGGGGAGCTGAAACGCTACACCAGGCATCAATAGCTGAGGGATGGTCACCAGTACCCTTTTAGGCTGCAGTTTTTCAATTCAGGGCCCATCAGGTGCTTTACCTAAGAGCCACACACTTAGAGAGGCATACAGAGTGCTGCAGAGATCCCAGTGCTGCCACTGCTGGGAAACTCAGGAACGACCTTTCCATGGTCTGGGCTGCAGACATGGCTCTACCACTCAGTAACCCTCAAACAGGTGAGCCGTGGGCAATGACAGTAGTGTCAGTGTCCTGGAGTCAAAAACCCCTTCATTTCCCATTCAAAAATGAGGCAGCACCGAAACAGGAAGCAGAACTTTCCCAAACTCTCCCTGCCTTTGGCATGGTTTGCTCAGCACACCCCCTCCACACCACGAGGACAATTAACTCAGGTTATAATTGTCCAGATGCTAGAACATAGCATCTTCCTCTAGTGGACCCACACTGCTAACAAGTGCATCCTGAGCAACCGTGTCTCTTCATCTCCAGTTCCTAAAGGTAACATTTTACTGTTTCCAGCACAAAAAAAATAATCCTTGATTTAATCCTGCTGTTTAAAGTCTTTGCCTGAAATTGCAAATGTACCGCTAATGCACCATGATTCAGGCAATGCAACAGTTTGCCAAGGCTGGAGGTGGATGCTAAAACTGGTATCAACTAAAATTTTAGAATGAAAGTCTTTCTATTGGACTTCTTGCAGGCAGACCCAGAAATTGAATCCAGCTACCTCTGTTGCCTAACAGTGTCTGACAGAATAGTTATATAGATGACAGAGATATGAGGGTTAAATAAGAACACAATTATAGTTGCTTAGTACATGTGAGCAGCCCATGGTAAAAGTAAACCACTATACTAATGCTTTGTGGTGGACCAATTACTTCAGCCTTGATATATTTAATTGTGTTCCAGGCCAGGCTCTCAAATAATTTAACATTAGTGTAGCTCAATTATATTTATATTCAGTGAGTTATAACAGTATGTAACAGCTGAGGATCTGGAATAGTCTCCATGTCTCACAAATACAGTCACTGAAGGCTGCTTTTAGCCTTTTTTCTACTCCTATTTCCCTTATGAGTAACAGCAGAATTTTTGTCAATCACTTGAGAGACATTGCTTTTGGATGTGCTAATTTAATTCAGTGGGACAGACAGATCTATAGCAGCTGGCAGCAGACAAAGGATGGGCTGAAGGAGGTTTTCTAAAGTTAATACTATTCTTGGTGGAGATAATTACAGACTTTCAAAAGCCAACCAATGAGTTCACAGAGCAGCAGTAAACTCGGTGCATCCGAGGGAGCAGGAGAGAGCACCCTTGTCTTCTGCCACAGCTCTGCATTCAGAGTTATGTGACTCATGGGAAACCAGCCTGAGAAGGTTCAGTGGAGCCATCAGCTCCCGGCCAGAACTGAAATGCTCCACAAGAACAAATGTTCCTGCTAGTGCTTCACTTCGGAAGAAAACTAGGGGAAAATACTGGACTAAAACTTCTAACCCAACATCAATACTGAGCTGCACATGACACAAGTTTTGATGGATTGTGAATACTTTGAGAAGACAAAAATGAGAAATGCTTGAACAATATGGAATAAATGAAATTAAATAAAGTACAAAATGTTTTCTTAGGAGAGAGAAATGCTTCAATAGTAAGTGGAAAATGGCAGAGTAGACAGGAAGACTGCAAACAAGTATTAACATGTTACAACCTTATTACTAAGTCAACCAGCTGGTGCTGTTACAACAATTGAGTTATTCTTGGTTGTACTGACTGGCATGTGATTTTTAATAAACAGAAGAGGTAAACTGCTCCTCTGTGGAGCACATCTAGAGAACTGTGTCATCATTTGAACTTCCCACATTATGAAAGATCTAAAAATTTATACCTAGAGAAAAGAATGAGGAAAGCCTGAAAAATCCACTTAGTCCAGAAAATACAATATGCACTCCTTTTCTCCATGTCTTTTCTTGGCAGAACCACTATCTTTCCCAGGTCAAAGCCTTTGTTTCCTTGCAACTGTACCTTCCCCATTGGTTTAATTGTTCATGAGGGGGTTTTGCGTTTGTTTTTTTCTCATACAAATCGTATGTCGGCTTTGAGCAAAAAGTAGGAATAACTAGTCACAGGTAAAAACACCTGAAGCAGGAATTTTTTCTGAAATTATGTAGTTCTCCAAGACTGCAGAGGGTAGAAGTATTACAATATATATAAGGCTGTTTTAAAGATGATCAACTATAGATTTTCTGACCAGACTTGGCTATTATCCAAATGGGTTAAGATTTAGTAAATAACACACAGGGTGTAAGATAAACTTCTGGTTTTAATGACAGATTAGCACAGGAACATGTTGCACAGAATGGGTATGAAATCTTTGTTCTCTAAGACTGGTTAAGCAATGTGAATTTGTAGTACATGTACATGCAATTCCATTTAGGCTATGCAGGTGACTGATGAACATGTGAGTCAGCCCCAGGGCAGAACGTGATATAGGGGACATGTAAAGGCAGTTTAATCCATGTCATATAGGAGTTAAAGTCAGACATCACAATGCTACACAGTATAAATTAAAACTTTTGAATAACATAAAGTATTGTGTAGTACCATAGCTCATCTCATCTCATCTTAGTGTGTAGCTCAGGATTTACCAGGTTGTTGTTGTTTGTTTTTTTGTTTGTTTTGGGTTTTTTGTTTTTTGTTTTTTGGGGTTTTTTTTGTTGGTTTTTTTGGGGGGGTTTTTTTTTGGTTTTTTTTTGTTTTTTTTTTTTTTTTTTTTTTTTTTTTCCCCAAGAATGAAAGCAGTACTAGTAATGGCAATAGGTTTCCACTACCACTGGTGGCAGCAGCACTCACTGACAGCCTGGGCCATCCCAACTTGAAATGACTCATAAATCACTAATGGTTCATATAACATAGTACCCCTTTATCTGGGCAGACAGATCTGAGGTGGTTCTGTTTGAGCCTGGAAAGATGGCCAGGAGCATTTAGAAACAACAGAAATTGCTGCCCATGTAAAGCATTCTTTCTTCAGGCAATAAACAGTCAATCTCTCTTGCAAGGTAGTCAGAGCTTTGTGCTACTGACTGTACCATAATTTGGGTAAAGTACAAATGCACAAGTACAATGCAGTCCTGTCCATTTGTCATTTTAAACTTAACTTTCCTAGAGGAGATACAAAACCAATGTATAAAAAAACCCAGAAACACAGCAGATCATCCTCACAATCTCTTGTGATTAGTGGTTTTGTTTCCAACCAGTTGCCAAAATGACTATCCAGCCGCATATGTTATTTCTGTAAGTTTTCATCTCATGTTACTCTCAATTCAGTGAAATTAATCTAGAATCCAGCACAATAACCATGGTTAAAAATACTAACAATTTAATTCAAATACTCTGCAGAAAAAAGGCCCAAACCATTGTTAGAAGGTATAGCAATATTGAGGATGAAACCATCACCCCCTGAACTACAGCCTTGGAAGCTGAGGAGGTTCATATAGTCGGAATCCTAGCACTTGGAACAGGAGACTTGGATTCCACTTCAGAGTTATTCTGGTGCTGGGAAGACCCCTAATTAACAGTATGTGAATAATTTCTATCAATTGACAAGCTTTATAAAAATAGTCCTGCTTTCTAAAACTTTCCAGTGTAGCTTTCTTTTACTTATTTTTAAATGGGAAATATTTCAATACACTACAAACTTTTGAGCTAGACTTTTTTGGGATACTGGTGAGGTTTACAATATCATTGTGATTGTATCATTGTAATTTAAAATCAGCTATGCTCCCAGTTTCTGTGAATCTAGCAGTCCTACCAGTAGTAATAGCCAAAGTGGAATGGAATGAATGCCATCTCTCCACACTGGAGACTGGATACTGCCTGGGGACAGGACTCTTTGTTCTACTTCAGTCTTATGCACCTGCAGAGTAACCCAAATGTAACCAGCCGACCCACCTGAAGGGACTACAATTCTTCCATTGTAGAAATTAAGCACCCTGGATAACCTGGGTCATTTTCAGGATCATTTATTGTTTAGTCAACCTGATAGCAATGCAAAACTTTCCAAAGCAATCTTCTATTGGACTTTTCAATAGCCTATTTGTTGAAAGGCAAACAATTGAAAAAAAAAAAAAAAAAACAAAACAAAACAAAAAAAACCCTCAAGCTATTTTATGTTCAGAGAGAAGAAACTTATTTTAAACATGGCACATTTATTGGCATAGGATCCTATGTTATTACATCCATCTGGAGTAGAAGAAGTACCTTCTGCATTCACGGAGGAACCTCAAGATACTACCTGGCTGAAAAAAGTTTTATTTAAAACTCTGTAACCTCAGGCCATACTTTGAAAAACATTCTAATAAGGCCTCCATAAGCTGGAAGTTCACTTTGTCAGTTTTCCAACTGATTAGATTGCCATCTGGGGTGAAAAATGACTTTTCTATAGTCTGTGATTTAACTCATTAATCTCAGATAGCTATTGATGGCATAAACCATATCATATCATAGCTAGAGGAGGTGATGCACCTACTTTGTGAATTAATTGTGATCAAATATTATTTTGAACTTGCATGTGACACAATTTGCTGACAAATTCGTGTTTTAAATTGAGATTGCAAGCAGACCTGCTGTAAGCATGATCACGCTGAATATGGATCACAGTTTGAACAACCAAAATGAATACAAATATGAGAAAGTTCTTTTGTTTGCAGCAATCTTTCAGACACAGCAAGTATCTGAAACACAGGAAAAAATTGGCCCACAGGGACTCCTTACTGCCATGCTTATACTTCTTCCAATGACTGGCTGAAAACAAGCTCAGCTATTTCTACATTTTACTTTTCCATCTGAACTAACTAAAAGGGAGCTGTCTCAAGGCCCAGACAAATTAGACAGCTAAGTAGAAACTGTCTAGTAAGAGAAAGAAAGACAGGGTGTTCCAGCCTTCTTCCTCTCTGATGTTATCCATTCTTGATGTTATTGCAGCAGAATAAGTCAGAGTAACCAGGGGATGACAGTAGGGTTGTGAGCAGCAATAGGGAGCATCAGCAACCACCACTCCATATTCTGCCCTCTAAAAGCCTAGGAAACATCGAAGGTGTATAAAAAAGGGTGAAGGAAGAAGGAAGGAAAAAAATAAGAAAATGATTCCTGTTTCCAGGGAGAATATGGTAAAGCTGTGCACCAGCTTCATAGGAGGAGGGATTCACTGCAAGATCTGCAGCCTACACCTTCCTATGGAAGTCCTTTGCAACCACAATTCAGGTGGGTCTCTAGGCTTTGCCTGTCTTCTAACCCTAGCTCTAAAACTAAGCCATGGCTTTTGCCACAGGTTCCTGTCAGTGGCTCAGACAGGAATCTTCTTCAGGGAGAGTTTATTTTGCAACCTAGCCCTTCCTTTGAGGATCCTGCTCGCTCCCACTGAGCAGGACCTTTTTCTCTGTTGTAACCATAACACCAGCCTTACCCCTACATTTTGACAACCCTCAGCTATATGGAGCCAATTGTCTCCATCCATTGCCTTCCTGTACAGTTCCTCCAAAACTTCAGCAATTTCTCCATAGACTTATTCCTCACTAGAAAACTATTTCATCATCCTCGACATCAAAGTTGAATCTTGCCTGAATAGCTGAGAAACCTTGAGATATTTCATGGTTATCTTTGATCTGTCTCTGAAAAATGCATCTGTCAGGATGTAAATGTGTACCTAGACATTTTGGAAGTTTGTTCCCATCTGTCTTGTAGTGGATGGAGAGAATCACAAATCATACTCATTGCAAATGTGAGACACTTCAGCTTTTCTTCAATTTATGGACAATTATTACCTATTTGTAATCACATTTCTCATACTTTGAAGATTACAGGTTTATCTGTAAACTCCAAGGTGACACTCAGCTGACTTTGTGCAGCCTCTTCAAATCAAATCAACGTATTTTTGTGAGGGAGAATATTCCCCTGAGAGGAAGTAGAGCCAGGAGAGAATGCCCATCTCTTGCCAAGAGCAAATTCTGATCTACCAAAAGTAACATACTCTGTATGTAAGTCTCATTGAATCCCAGAAGCTGACTTCCATGCTTTGCTTCTACACAAAAGGTGTGTGCATCTTAGATATTTGCAGTGTAGCAACCAGTCATGCCCCTGACTGAATGATTCTCTGACCCTCCCACTGTTCTGTCCTCATGATTCCCACCTGAGCTGCTGCAGCTGTCCCTGCCCATGGCAGGGGGGTTGGAACTGGATCATATTTAAGGGCTCTTCCAACCCAAACCATTTTGTGTTTCTGTGACCAACACCATGAATGACATACACTTCTAGTTTGCTTTATATGACTGATCACAATTTGATATGTTTTGGGATCTCTGAAGCCAAAGTTCCCCAGGTATACATACAGTGGTCTGACACCCTGAGTATTGATACTAGCACTAAACCTGGAGTATCTCCTAATAAATTGCTCCCTGCAACCCTCTCCTTTTGAAAAAATAAATCCTCTTTTCCCTGTTCATCCTATATACATAGTGCCACTGTCTCAGGTAACAGAAAGGGACAGTACTGTACATCCAACAATTCTCATTCCCCAGAATGACACAAGCTTAACTATTCTATATATATATATATCTATCTTTATAATACTCTTATAGTTGAATTGCTGTGATAATTTATATGAACCTCCTCCTCAAAGGTGTTCTATGAAACACTCTGCTGGATTCCTGCCTAATCTACAGGCCCCCAAAATCTAGGAGCTGTCTGTCTGCAGTCAAATGTTAGCATAATTAAAATAATTAATTACGTGTATCAAAGGTAAATTTAAATTCATTAAGAAACTTACCTAAACTGAATTATGGGGCAAGATTTTCCCCACTCACCCAGTTCTCAGTCTACAAACTGACCAGCCTACAGCATCTTTTTGGTTTTCTAAACTGTTCCTAAAATAAAACCAATTTATAGAATCTCAAGCTTACAACCTAGCACAACCCTGCCAGGGTCTCTCTAGCCCTGTGTCTATCTCTTCTAATAAGCCATTGCTAAATGTTCTCTCCTGAAACAGGAGGATCATTAGTTTTCAGATGCTTATCATAAGGTTTCAAAGGGTACCTAAAAATAGGTCACACCAATAAGAGTTTCATTTGACAAATGTCAGGCTCTTCTAATACTTCCCTTTGTAAGACAAAGGGCAAGCCAACATTTTCACAGCTGTCAAGTAACTCTATGCACTGAAACACAGTAGAATAAAACCTGACAGTGAACCATTGCTGCATCTGAGTCCTGGTTACATAAGGTAGTATAGGAAAATGAGTGTTTTTCAGATTAACTTTAATGTCAAGGCTGGTAGCATGAATGTAATTATGGCTGATATTTTTATGCTGCAGTCTGACAGATAGTTAGCAATAAATACATCACCTCATGCAGAAAATGAGCAGACTTTCAGTAATGGAAAATGGAGGGTGTCAAGTACCTGCACAACTTTTGTGCATTTGCTTTCTCCTGGGTTTTATTATTGCCTTGGAAATGCTTCAGATCACTGTTTTGGTTCTCAACCTCTTCACTTCACCTTTCAGAGAGGCTTTTGAGAGCAGTTCTCATTTCCATTACCTAGTGATGCTTGTGGCATCTATCTTTCAACCAAGAAAGTGAGACCTGTGATCTTCAGGACAAAAAAGCATTAATGAATCATGAAAAAGGAGGTGAACTCTAAGTGGCATGACTACTGCCTACATTGCTGAGCAGTGAAGCCAGCATGGCCATGGAACTGGCACAACAGTGGGGAGCTCCAGGCTGTGGGTGCTGACTACACAGACGGAGGGTGGCAGAGGAGTGCAAGTCAGAGGGAAACAGAGACTGCAAGTGCTAAAGGTGGGGTGTGAAAAAAAAAAAGCCTTTTGAGAGAATAAAAATGTCTTGTCTTCTCTTCCAAAGAAACATAAGTCACGCTGATGGAGGAGAAATCTGCAGGGGCTGATGACTCTAAGACATTCTTGCCATTTTTGTTCTATATTATGACATTTACAGAAGATTGGAATGTATTAAAAATTAGAGAACTACTCTTTTCCCTGTAATTGTCCATCATTGGTTTTTCACCATGGTAAACTGAGATTTTATATCAGAGCAAATCAGTTCAGGGCAGCAAGACAAGAGGATCCAATACACTCCTCAACATTTCCTATCTTTATATTATGCACTTTATTTACCCACCTCTCACAGAATGAACATTTATATTTTTAAAAGTGCTCCCTATCACCATCAGTATTTAATTCAAGGACTCTTTTAGTCAAATGGCCAGCAGAAAAGACAGGATTTAAATCTTATGTTTATCGAATTTCAGAGATTGTTTTAATCAAGCCATTTTACATGAATGCACTACATCTATCATTAGACAGGTTCCATGTGGTGATTTTTTATAATTTCTTCATTTAGTGATTGTGTAAACTTCTTCCTTCATACCCTCAGGAAATTAACTTCTAATATCATATTAAAGAATCAGCTTTCATTCTAGCATTCAATACCAACCTATTCTAGGTTATTATTTATGAATATAAATAATTGCTGAAGCAAATTTTAATTTCCGAAGAAGCATTTGGTCATTTTTTCTGTAGAAAAAAGTCACCCGTCACCCAGCTAAAGAAAATTGTAGTCATTTTCAGATTGAACTGGACAGTGAAAAAATTACTAATGCACATCAAAAGAACATTTGTATAAAATTTATTTAAATGAGCTACTATCTCACAAGTATTTATAGTTGTTCAGTTTCAACAAGCAGCAAAAATCATCATGCCAGATCTTCACAGGTTTCAGAATTGATGGCACTGCCTTTCAGGACTGTATCTACTAAAAGTACAGAATAGGGGTATTCACTTCTGTATGAACAGTGGCTTAGAAATGAGAAATAATAGGATATTCTTGTGGTTTCATAACATCAGTGATTGGTATAAAGTAGAAGAAACAGAACATTTTAAGCATCTAGTCTGCAGTGCCATCTTCTGTGCTTTAATGCAACATAACTATTGATTTCCCCTTGTTAATAAATTATTACTATCTGTGGCAAGTCGCCTTCTCTCAGTGTTAATACTGGTTTGGGGTCTTCATTTCAGATAATATCTTTGGATTTCTGTGTCATTAGTAGCAACAAGTGTGCTGCAAGTTTACTCCTGTGTCACTTAGTGTAGTACAAGCTATACTATTTCAAGAAAGTCCTGTTGATGATTTGATCTCTGACTAAAATCTTCCATGCTGTTCAACACACTGCTCTTGAAATCAACCAATTATTTCACCAGTTTTGGTGGATTGCAGTAGCTTATGGCCTATAAGCATCCCACCCCACATGGGCAGTTCATCCTATTAGAAGTTATTCAGCAACTTAGTAGAGTCAGATGTTATATATAGGCTAGAATGATAATTGTGCTTTTCAAGACTATTTTCACAGCCTCAGGTTTGTACCTAAGATACTCCACCAAAAGGGAGAAGTATGGATGCTCAGACATAACAGAACTCTATTTCAAAATAGAAGAGGAAACTCAGAAAGGAAATGGAAGATCCAGACATATGCAATGGATCCTGGGTTTGAAAGCAAAGTAGCTGCATCTTGGCAGCAGGAAAAATATGAGACTCATATTTAGACTTGACTGTAAATATGTTTGAAGATGCACATGATGAGCAAATTCTTTCCGTGACCTGGTTTTAGACATTTTCAGCACTAAGGCAAGTTGGATGGGCATAATGGAGAGCAAAGTACATGACCCAGATGCCTAATTTTCAGCTCTGTGCAACATATATGGAAATAAATATGTTTTTTTGCAAATTTCGACAACTGTGTTTGGAAATGATTATTATGGACTCCACGTAAGAAGGAATACACTGTAAGGGAATTATAAGCACTTGGTGATGAAGAAGAAATTTGATACATCTGACATTGCCACAATTTGTTGAGATGCATCATATAAATGGCACATGAAACACACAATTTTTTTTTTCTAATGGTATAATAAATAATGGGATTACAGAAGCTGAACTCTCCATTAAAAGTACGTTATGTGTTCAAGTGTTATTTGTGATTCAAAAGCCAGGGATCATGTAGGCACATAGATCAATGTTCTACTTAACATATCTTACAAAGAGAACCTGCCACTGACTTAACTGGCCTCTGAATTATGAGAATATGTTTCTTCCTAAGCATCTGCTGATTATGTGCAAGAAAAATCAAGCTGTTACAGGAACTTGAAACTGAAAAATGCAGACTGATGATTTCATATAGCTGGTGGTAAAACCCTAGAAATAGTCATGATGATTTTATAGAGCACAAGGAATTACAGAAAGGGAAAAGAATTATAATTTTGGACTTAATTCTGCCAGATAATGCAGAATAACCATGACATTGGGAGAAAACACTTGCCTAGAAACTGCGGATCGTGACCTCGTATTCAATAAGACCAAACACTGCCCCAAACATAGATATATAAATAAAATGCATAATACTCCATACTAGTTTATATTCAAAATCTGAATAAACTAATGAAAATACTGATTATAAGGAAAAATGCTGACAGGCAAAGAAATCAATAAAACCCCTGGAATTTCCAAGTGCCACTGTTAAGAATGGGAATTACCTTAGCTAGAATCTTGTCTTCATTCACTGGCAAGGACAAAAGCACAACATTTTAAGGGAAATATGTGGAAAAAAGGTGAAATCATGAACAAAATAGGAGGTATGAATTGCCAAAAATGGTTTAGAGCAGCAGTTATAGAGACTATCAGAATTAAAGACATTCTAAAAAAATATTGAAAGTGTATTGGGAACAAAATAAATTATAGAAAGGTCTATCAACAAATGCAGACTGTAAAATTGTCAGTGATGACATGGAAAGAACAGGAGTTTTTAATAAATACTGTGTCTCTATATTTGGAAAGGAGCAGAGTGCTGCATTCATACCATATGAGGATGGAGGCAATTTCTAGGCTATTAATAAACCTTAGGAAGAAGTTGGACAACATCTACTTAGGATAAACATTTTTGAATCAGGAGGCCTAAAACATTTGCATCAAAAGGTCATAAAAATATTGGCTAAGAAAATTTGTGGCTCATTGATATTAAATTATAATAAAGATTGCTTATATATCTATGTATACCTACATTCATAAAATGCTAGGAAGCCTCAAAATATCTAAGACAATTATAACATATAATAAAGAAGAGTGATATAAGTAAAACCTGTTTAATTGGTTTGCCTTAAGTCTCAGCAGAAATCTTACAATTAGGACTGAGGATTTAACAAATTAAACCGGGTGAAAAAGAAAAACAAACCCTCTTTCCAATTTATCCAACTTTGATAGTATGAAAACTTTGGTTGATAGAAGCCATGTGCAGAGATTACATCCTTGCTTATCCTGAATTGCCAGTGAGTCAGGAATGCCCCATCATAACCCACTCGAGTACCAGAGCTGCAGGAATGTACCTGCACAGCTCCACAGCCCTGCTGATCAGCTTCCCTCCAGAAATACAACCAGCCAAGGTACAGCCCGCTCTGCTTTGCTCCCCGAGCCCAGCTTGCCCACCTCTGGATTAAGGAGGTCCTCACCCCATCACACCACATCAGCACTCACTGAGGTTTTGTAGCCATTTTGGAGTGTATGTCACTCAGTCAAAATATTAACGTGATGCAGAACGGCACCAGTAACACCTGGTAAATTAATTAATATTTCATTCGTTTAGCATTAATTGTTGACAAGTGTCAGCGCACAGTTGCTGGCAAGGAATAGCCATCAAAGGCTTTTCTTTTCACCAAGGCTCCACCTGGAGTGTGGAGGACATTAAGGATCCTCTTCACTAAAGGTCTCAAAGACACTGAAATAGTTGGTTATAAAAATACATCAAAAATTTACATATATTTTTTCGAATTTCAGTAAATGAGATGGTAAGATGCTAAAGTTAGAGCTAACTGAATTTCTTGGGGAATTGTCTTGATAACTATTTTTTTTAAAGAGAAATCAAAGTCATAAAGCAACAGGGAAAAAACTCACACTCACAGAGTAAGGGGCTCCAACCTGATATCTCATGACACAAAAAGTATTTGAGATTACTAACCCAATGCAAATTCTCCTTAAAATGTTATCATAAATAGATTACATGACTCATGACAAACAGAAATTATGAACACTTTATTTCTGTGAGTGACATATTTAAACTCTGCAAACACAGTGGGTGGAGTAAAACTGGTAGTAGATACAATCAGTAGATGAGATAATCTCATATTCACAATCACAGGGTTTTAAAGTTGAAGAGTGGTCAAAAAAGCTATGAATATTTTTGAGAAAATATCACAAACAGAAACAGTAACCTATTGAAAGATTCAGGGAAAGAAGATTGAGAAAATACTTGGAGAAGTAACTTTAGAAGGCAATTATGAGTGTTACCAGGCTCTTAATTGTAACAAAGAAAGATGTAAAAGAATTTCTGTTGTAAAGTTAAGTTAGGGAAATTGAAATTTGTGGTTGAAGAGTGGTTGATAAAAATTAGGATGGATAACAGTCCAACCATTGTAAGGTTTCCTAATATTTTCAATTAAATATATGATATCATTCTAAAAAAAAAAAAAAAAAAAGGCAAACTAAAAAACCCAAACAAATTATGTGAGGAAAACTGCCAGTAGCAGTTCAAAATACTTGATCTGATGGCTCACTCTGGCCTTGAATCTTTGCAAGCACATGAAATTATTCACTGACTCTCAGGGCTTACATAACAGCAACCATCAGTAAAAAGCTTTCTTTCCAGCTGGCTAAAAGAGTATTTCCTGGAAGGCAGTGACCTGGCCTCGGTTATTCATGCTTTTGTCATTTCTCATTTAGACTGCAGTGATTCAGAGCTCAATATAAATGGTCATTCTGTTTCAGTGCTTACAGAAATTCAGCTCTTAAAGAGGGCTACATCTCATTTCAACAGTGCAGTCCGCTGGCAACATAGCAGATATATCTGCCAGGTTTTTTCTTACCTTTCCATAGACTACTTAAAGAAGTAGTATGGTGTATCCTTTCCTTAGGATACACCACAGCTGAAGCTCAGAAATGAAAAAAAGGTCTTCATAAAGTTTTATGATGAAAGCCAGTTTTCTCTGATATAATGGTCTCCCTACCCCTTGCCCATAACTATATCTAATTGGTGTTTTACAGGCCAGACCAAGCTGCTTCTGCACATGCTCCTACTCTGTAAAGACTGCATCCCATTGTGATTCACATTATTATGAATAATATTCACATTATTACGTTTGGACATTGTTGCATTTGCATTTGTAGAATGGTTTAAGCTGAAAGATACCTGAGAAGGTCATCTAGTGTGACTTCAAGTCAAAGTTTACCCAGGTTCAAATTTATGTCCATGGTTCACCTCTTGTCCAGCCAAATTTTGTGTCTCTCCAAGGACAAACATTGCAAAACCGTTCTGTGCTACCTAGTTGAGTCTTTGACCACTCATGGTGATTTTTTATCATTAGATAGTACTTAACTTTTTGAAATTTTTAACTGCTCAGTCTCATCCTTTCATTGTATAAGCCTCTGAGAAATCTGATTCCACTTCTCTGTACCCACCCAATGAGTTTAGCTAAACACAGCACTGCTACATTTTCCCCATAGTCTTCTCTAAGTGGGTCAAACCCAACCTCCTCACCCTCTTGCTCCCTCAGCATCTTATGATAGGCAGCCCCAAAGTAGACAAAGTAATTCAGGTGCAAGCTCATAAATGCTGGATAGATAACAGAGAATAATCACCTTCCTGGACTGGCTGCCTGTGTTCTCTGTAGTGCAGCCCATGCACTCTCTGTCTTAAGTTCTACAACACTCACCCTTGACTTATGTTCCACTTCTTGCTCCTTTTCTACAAAATTCTTTATCTAATGTATCCCATCCGATCTGGAGTATCCCACTGATAGCTGGTCTCAATTTATTATGCAGGCAATTCTGTGTCAGAGTCAAGTTTTCTTGGGAAGAGTGTAATCCGAGATGATGGCATTTAGGGCCAAAATCTAGGCTTTTATAAACCTAACTGCTTTATTCAGCATGTGAAGCATAAGCCTCAAACTATTCATTACACCAGTGTTAAGAAACACGAATGCTAAGAGAGAATTAAAAAGCCCTCAAAACATCTCTTCACTAAGAAACTTCCTCTTTCTCCCCCTTCCACTAAAAAAAAAAAAACCTTAGCAAAACAAGACTCTGAACACACTTTCCCTGGTGCAGAGAGACTATAAATATAAACTGCTCAGAACAGATGTTCAAAGGCTGACAGCCATGTTTTTCACTGCGCTGCAAAATATATGAATACTTTAGTGCTGAGCCCAGAGTAACAAAGAAAATGAGAAGGAAAGAGTATTCTTGCTACTTAACTTTTTTTTTTTTTTTTTCTGTTTGGCAAATTACGTTATTACAAAGCTATAAAAGTATGATGATTGTTATGACAAATGATCTAAATATGACTAATGTTATCAGCCAGATTATGAAAAAAGCTTATTCTCTGAGTGTTACAGTTAAGGGCAAAAAGCACAACAGGATCTGTCATTCTGAGTAAAACAATCCATAAAACCTCATTCAGTAATTTCCATGTTCAGTGCCAACTATATGCAACTTGAATTAGCATGTGTGTTTGGACATGTGCCACCTTACTTGACAACATGAAGAAAGAAAAAAATCTACATGTCCATTGGCAAGCTGCCCTGATAGTTAAGCACATTCTTGATTTAAAAATATGCATATTATTTTCAGCCTAAATGACTTTACCTTTAATTTTCATCTGTTTAGAGTACATTTTACTGTCTATGACTGCAGGTCAAACAGCCTCCTACTGACTGATACCCTCTCCTCGTGGAGGCACTATATATTTTTAATTAATTGCCTCTTAAATACCTCTCGTGCAAGCTAAATAAATGGAGGGATTTTTACCATAAAATATTTTTGTAAGTCTTTTATTGAGAACACGAATTGCCTTTTAAAAATATATTTTCTTTACAGCAATGAATTGAAAGCAGGATATAACAGCAATATATTATAGTCATCAACATTTTGCTTAGCTCCTGTTATTTTATCACCTCAGGACCCTTTGTTAAAACTTTCTCATCCAAGGATGGCACTAACAAAAACAACAAAATTTTAAAAAATAGTAATAACAATCCTCCCTACCCCCTCAAAACCCAAATAAACATCCCAACCAAACAAACAAAAAAAGCCATTTCTCACTGTGCTGCTAGAGTTGCCATGTTCTCCAGATGCACTGAAAAACATGCATGTACACCACCCCTTTAGGGTGCTACAGCATAACTTCATTCACATGCTCCAGTTGAATCTCACAATGCTGTAGAAATCACCAATATTTTAACTTTTGGGGAGATTAAGAAATTTAGATATTCTCCATAACCTTGTTACATTGTCCCCAGCATCTGGACTTGAGAGCCTTCTGACAGTGAACAAAAGGGTCACAACAATTGTTCACATTGTTAAAGCTTTGACAGTCAGAAAATCACAGAGTAGCTTGGGCTGGAAGAGACCTTTAAGACGATTTAATTCCACCTTTTTGCTGTGGGCAGGGACATCTTCCACTAGACCAGGTTGCTCAGAGCCCCATCCAGCCTGACCTCAAACACCTCCAGGGATGGGGCATCCACAGCTTCTCTGGGCAACATGTGCCATTGCCTCGCCACTCTCACAGTAAAGAATTTCTTTCTAGTATCTAATCTAAACCTCGTCTCTCTCAGCTGGAAGCCATTCCCCCTTGTCCTGGCACTACATGCCCTTGTAAATAGTGTCTCTTTATTTGTTGCATCCTTCTTTCAGGTACCACTATGGATGAGGCAGGCCTAGGGATGCAGCCGCAGACCATGTCTTGTAGAAGCTACTGAAGACATCATGGAGTTAAACAGTAACACAGCAGGCATAAAAACAACCATGGAGCCACATTCAGATAGATCTAGTATTTCTTGACATTAGTGGGAACGTTTCAACTGGCTTCAGTGAGCAAAGAATTGCCAAAAACCAACAGATTTTTTGTGGTTGTTTTTGCATTTCAACAAGATGGATTTAAATTCAGTAACATTCCAAATGAGATCGATAATGAATAGTTCAGTAATAATTACCAGGACTCCACAGAAAACTCTGTAAATTATGTCATGAGCTATACACTGCATGTGCCAATTTTCCATAAACAAGGGATTATTGCACTCTCTGTTTTCTAACAATAAGCACGTTGGTAATTGGGACTAGAACTATATATTATTCATCTGAATTTAAAGCTGTGCTCGTTTCTCCCTTGGTCCAAGTTCTTCCATTCCAATAACAGGTCTGTAAGAAACAGATTCAACTGAGGTTTCCTCCAAGGCAAAGATATTCTCTTGAACATCTGAATTTGAGCTGAAAATTCATGTTCTAATAAATTTGCCAAGGCTAAATGTGATCTACCAATACCTAAACCAAGTTACTGCAAGACAACTGGGCTGCAGTTTAGAGCAATTTTGTTGCATATGTCATAGTGCTGTAGTGTTTATACTAAGGTTCAAGCTCCTAGAGTAAAGTGACTATCTAAAAATCTCCTTTAAATAAATAAAAATTAATAAATTATTAGACTTTCTGGTCATGAAGAGTGCTTCAAATCTAAGGGTAGAGAAGACCATGGTAAAGACTTTTTATTTTAAATATTACTTTTCATCCCATTTAATTAATACACAACCCTGGTTACAATATTTGTCTGTATTGTAAATCAAAATCAATGGTTAAGTCAGAAATCAGAAGTGAAAAGGAAGACATTTTTAGAAAGATAATTTTAAATTGTGGAGAGAAATTGGCAGTTGTGAATTTATTGGAGTGTTTTACCTGGTGAACACTGAATTCTTAGCAGTTAGTAAAACAAGGAAACAATTTATTGTTAAGCAGAATTAAAAAATCATGTTTACAGAAGTTGTAACTGCATTTCTGAAATAATTACATGGAACTATAAACTTAACTGTAGTCAAAATTTAAACTGGTGGTTTGAGTCTAAATGTGGAAGATTATTCAACATATTCCCTCACAAATTAGCTTTAAAAATTCATATGCTGGCCAATTGTTTTACAATACCATGGAGCTGAAAACTGAAAGGACTCATTCAGTCAACTTAATCCAGACAGGTTTTGCAAGTACCAAGCTTAACTGTGTAATCCTAGCCATGATTTTACCATTTCGAACCCAATGTTTACCTTCTGTCCACTACTCCAAATGGAAATCTGCTTCAAAAGAGCATTCGTTCTGGCAGAGAGTAGAAAAAAATTTCTTATAATTTTCACCTTTTGTGAAAATTATGTTTATGGCCACTACCTGAACTTATTTGTTCTTATTCCAATACCATTCTTCACTGAGAATACATCTTTTACTTCTCTGATATGCACTATTTTTAGACAAACCTCTTGTGAACTTAAACCACCCAAGTTCCTTTAATCTTTTTTTTAAATTAAATTCTGAAATTCCTCGGTCATCCCAGTATCTCTCATCTGCAGGGTCTCTGAATGAGACTCTCCTGAGTGTAATGATCAGCAACATTTAACTTAAGTCAATGAATGAATTTTCCTAATCTGGTCACATCTGTATTGGTAAATAAGCTGTATGTGAGGGACATCAGTTGATGTGGCATGGCTCACTTCTGCACCCGAAACATTCCCTTGGCTTTCAGTGCTGTCCTGAGAATCATTCCCAGGCCATGTCCATCCCTGAGCTGTGCTCAGGTACTGCCTGCAAAGTGTCAATTGGCCTCAACCAAAACCAGGCAAGGGCTGTTAAAAGCAGTTTAAAGTAGGAATGATCATGCACTGCTGATTGGCCCATGTCTAGGTCCTGTTTAATTTGTTTGCATAATTGCAGTATATGATGAATACTGCACTGCTCAGTTTTTCCTGGAATTACTTTTTCCAGCATATCCTAGACCTCACTTTCAATGCCTGACCCTCATAGATCACATCCTCCCTGAAGTCAGCTGCTGTACTTGCATTTTTCTCCATCTAACTACAGTAATCTTTCAGGATTTTACCAAGGCAAAATATTTGGGGTTTTCTAACACTGACATTTACAATTTTGTTCAATTCTCCAAGGGGTCTTCAAGATTTTCAAGACCAAAAATATTACATGTCTACACTGTAAGCTAGTAAATCAGACAAGTTGTAATAGACATGGAACAAAGAAATTAACAACATAATATAGTGAAAAATGCAGTTTTTGCATATAAAAGATTACAGTATTTACTTGCTAAGAGAGTACACATGAGTTACCAAAATAAACAAAAACATTGGAGTTTTTCTGGTATTGCTATTCACTGATAGTCATATGACAATAAATTCTTCCATTTCCTAAATCTAATTCCAAGGTTGCATCTGTTAATAGGACACCATGAGAGATTTCATGTGAATCTGTTAAAACAATACCCAGAAAATTTTCATGTGCATTATGTGGCATTAAAATCTCAGTCTATGCATGTTTATCTAGCTTTCATTTGGAGACTACATGTGAACACTGATATTCCTCATCCCCAGGAAGTATATAACCAAATCAGCTTTAGTACTCCCTTCACTCAAATCTTTGATAAAAACCCCAAAGCATTCTGGTCAAATTCAAATGCAATACAAATAAAAGCAACTCAGGCTTTGGCTTTTTATTTCTTAAATGTGTTATCTCTTAGCCACCAGAGGAAGCTTATTGAGGCTATGAATAGTTGAAATAAGTGATTGATAATGAAGAGGAGGAAAAGTTAATTAAAGATTTAAAATGAGAATTTTGATACCCTATGTGTTCAAACAAAGTGCCTTTCTTAGATCCTACAAAGCCTTACCCGTATGCTAATTTCATGGAAATGAGGTTTATTATACTCTGTGGATTTTTCATTAAACAAGCAGAGACATAACCATATATACTCTTCTCTCCCTACCCCAAGCTCTCACACATTCTGTGAAAGGTGTGATAGCTACTTTCTTTTTATCAGTTTTTATCCCTTGTCGACTTGTCTTTGTTGAATCAACATAAAAGAGCCCGTTCCACAGACCGTGTACGATGGATCCCCAGCCTGCCTGAACTCAGCAGTTCTTATGATTTACTCCAGCTCTGCTCATTTCCACTGGTCTGTAAATTACAGACTTCCCACACATAATCTGCTTGTTTGGAATGGTGTCTGGCTCAGACTAACTATTAAACCATGCCAGGCACTGGGCTAAGATCTTGAGTTCAAAACTATCCAATTCCCAAGGCTGCTATCTTGCACATATCTTCAGCCTGTATCCACACTTCAGATTCAGAAGATTTTGTCAGATCTTTCTCTGGGCTCTTTTCCTGAAGAAACTGCCTCCTCTTTCCTCCTTCAGGCCCAGAGTGCACCCACCAGGACAGGAATATGCAGACAGTTCTCTTTTTTCCCCTCCTAACCACAGCCCTTTTAACAGTGTGTATCACGTACTGTATTTATGCATGTAGTCCTTTCACTAAAAGGGAAAAAGAGCCAGCTCAGGTTTTTGTTATCAGGAATAAACACCATCTCAAGCCCATCCACAGACCTCAGAAAGTTAAATTAAACTCCGTGGAAAATTCTTTCAGATTTAATGGTGATTACAATTGCTTAGGTAACACCTTCATACTATTTTCTGAAGCAGCCTTCTATTCATAGCTATTCATAATACCATGTCTCTGAACACACTTTACATCTGAAAGCAAAAAAATGCTACTCGAATTCTCCAGTCTCCTCTGCTGCATTTACTCTCTCTAATCTTTGCCCAAAAGATTAATAGTTAGCTGACTTTTCTACACATGCTTGGTCATCCAACACTTAGATCTCACCAACATCACAGTGAAGGTTAAATTCTGAATATCCAGCACCAATGTCACTCAACAAAATTACATTGATAAAGCATATATTGTTAGCTAAATAACATCATGGTAATTTTTTTTTTTAAAGAGCAGTGTGGACAGCCAGTTCTGATGTAGATATTCTGCACGGTTAAAGAAGGCTAGAGAACCACTTATGATGATCATCATTTGTTCAACAATGTTAGAGGCTGACTAAGTTTCTTTTGAAATCTGAGGAAGTCATTTCACTTGTTCCAGCCACAGCCTATAAATATTTCTTTCATATATTTTATATTTTATGTATTGTATTTTTTATATTTATAAACTATATATACATACAATATATATTATTGTATTTTTATAGATATGTATATTTTATGTATTGTATATATATACTATATTTCATATATTGTATATTGTTTCTGTATATTTTTTGTTTTCCTCATTTTACCAACAGGTATAGCAGGACACAAAGGACTCAATTACATTTTTCAGTTATACCTAGCATGGTGTGTATAGATAGATACACAGATAGATACATAGATAGGATATAATTACCCTAAATGTAACTTAATATCTATCATATATCATTTGTAGTGTCCTACATATCCTCCAGCTGCTGGTTGAGAAGTGTTTCCTGGTTTCATTTATGTTTCTGCCATATGTGCAGAGCCCATATATATTTTCTATATCCCAAGGCTTCTGAAGAAACCTAGACATTTATGTCTAGGCACCTTACTCAAGCTCAAAGTGTTGTAATACTGGCATATAACTCTCTTGGAGAATTCTTTGGTTAAAAATTCTCATTAAACAACAACATGACTCTTTTTCATGCTAATTTCCACCAATCTCAGTCTCTCTAAAAACTATGTTAAAAAGGCAAAATGCAGGAATTCAATAATTCCTTGATATTAGAGATTTTCCTCCTCTTTTTTGTGTTCTTTGTCAGATATTTTATAATTAAGGGGTTTGTTTTTTCTGTTCAGGTAATATGTTGAATTTTAGAGGAGTTTTGTGGTCTAGTCACCTCTTAGATATCCTGTAGTGATATCCTAGTAGGTTGGAGATTGGAGATTTTTCTAACCTAGACATTTAGTATGTTGCTATATGTGAGCTGGTGAAGTGTGTGGTTCCTTCCAGTGTTATTCTTATATTTTAAAAATCCCATGTGGGCTTTTTTTATTATTTTCATAAGAAATAAACCTTTTAAAACAACCGTTGTTCAATTTTATTTACTCTGAAACTTAAAAGATTCTCCCTACATGCATCTTGAGGCGTGGAAGGAGTAAGCTGTAGTACTGTAAGCAAAGATAAATTATCAACAGTAAGAATTAAATGTGGGACCTCTGGATCCAAACACACATATTTCTACTGACAGTGCAAAGGGGCTCTATTCCACAGCAAGGGGCTGTGGCAAGGTCATCAACTTCCCTTTGCACAAAAGAGGGATACAATGCTGCCTTCAAATGATTTAAAAAAAAGAAAAATAAAAAAAAGCTTCATTGTTTACTGCCGAAGTGCACTTATCTTGATCTTATCTCTTAGAATCAAAAAACGTGACTACTTTTAGTAACATCATAGTGAAAGCTTTACATATCCTACCGAGTTCAGGAATTTCCTTTGTAATTATATTGATTTAAATTACAGTGGGATGCATAGAAAACTAATTAAGAAGCAACACTTGGCTTCCCAGAACAAATAATTATGCCAGCTCTTCAAAAATAACGGGCAAAATTATTAACCTCAAGTACATGGCATCCTATCTACTAATAAGATATGTGTTTATTTTTCCAAGTTTAGAACTTGAAAACGTAAAGGCTAATGAAAGTTAAAGGACTCCTGAGAAGAAAAGAAAGGTTCTTCCTCAGACCAGGACTAGGGAAACAGACTGAAAGGTTAAACAAAGGAAGAAAGAAAGAGATTCTATAGAAAAAGTCTAAGATGTTGGTGCCTTTCCAGAACAAGGACATAGCAAGCTGTAGTGAAAAGCCTGATATGAATATATGCTACATTTACTGGTTTAAAAGTTTAATGTTTTCTTTGATGCTTTACTTCTAAATAAATTACACTTCTAGAAGGCTTTCAGTCAGCTTTTTGCGTGAACAGCACTTTGAGGAAGCTGATTCTGCCTCTGTTCTGCTCTAGTGAGATCCCACCTGGAATTGTGAGTGCAGCTCTGGAGTTCCCAGTACAGGAAGGACCTTGACATGTTGGAGTGAGCCCAGAGGAGGGTTATCAAGTTAATTAGAGGCATGTAGCACCTTTCCTATGAGGAAAGGCTGAGAGAATTGGGATTGTTGAGCCCAGAGAGAAGACTTTGGTGTGACTTAATTGTAGCCTTCCAGTTCTTTGAGAGAGCCTACAGGAAAAATGGAGAGGGATATTTTACAAGGGCACACAGTGACAGGATGAGGGAGAGTATCTTCAAACTGAAAGAGAATAGGTTTATATAAGATATAAGGAAAAAACTATTTACTGTGAGGGTGGTGAGGCACTGGCACTGCCCAGAGAAGCTGTGCATGGTCCATCCCTGGGGTATTCAAGATATCCATGTTGGATGGGGCTCTGAGCAACCCGGTCTAGTGAAAGAGGGATTGGAATAAGGTGATTTTTAAGGTTCCTTCCAAACAAGGCCATTCTACAATTCTATCATATATTACCTTGGCATGCTGCAGGCAAAAAGGAACATCAGGGTCCAATCCTACTTGAGATCCAGCATCTGCCTGGGAGGACTGCAAGCCAGGCTACAGTGAAGGACCCAAAAAAGACTACGTTCATTCAGACCACAGGAGCCACAGGATTCTAGGACACTACTGCTTTGCCAAAATAAGGAAAACTCCCTAAGCTCTGTGTTTTGTTTTACCTAATATTTTAGGTAAAATTCTCTGTCCTCATCTTTATTTTTCCTAACATACCTCTTTCAGGAATAATTCTCAAGAGCAAATATTCTTTTTCCTGTTAATATGGGAACTCTTTCTTCCTTGTACCATCCACCTCCTCATCTGCTTGTGGATCACCCTTAGCTGTGTTTTGACCCATTTTAGTCTGAGTAGAACTATGCCACTGTTCTAAGACAATGCATGAAGAGGATGTGACAGCTTTATGACTTGGGTGATAGCACAGTGAACAGGAACATTACAAAAAGGGCAATTACTGTAGTCTTTGTGATGTTATTTACCGTACTTACTTTGCTAACATGTGCAGCATTGTAAAAATGTTAGTTGTTAACGCTGCTAAAACACAATGCCAGAGTTTCCTGCAGCACAAGAGGCTGGAATGCTGATAAATGACACTGCATGAAATGGTGGCCATGAAAAGCAAATTCACAGTGAATCACCCTTAACACCAGATTGGAGTAAGAGCATTGCAAAGCTGATTTGTGGGTTGATGTTGCCATTTAATGTGGTTTCCATCAAACTGTTCATAAAATTCATAGCTGCAGCTAACCTCCATTACAGTGTCCTTGCACATTCTTCTTGAAAATAACTTGTTTATGAAGCTTCAGCAATGCAGAAGGACATTGCATGATCTGGAGGAAATGGAGGAGTTTCATGTAAACATCACCACAAAGCGATGGCCAGAAGACACATTCCTTTTATGAGCTTCAGATTGCTACTTGCATGTTACGATTCTGTGCAATAGCCTTTGCCGTGTATGTTGAGGCCAGTCTACACCCAGAGTCAGGTCCACAGCCCATAGATACCTATGCAGATATATAATTTATGACTCTGAATCTGGAACTCCACCCACTGTCACTTCAGCAACTCTCCATCATCCTCACAGACTAATGGTATGATCCTGAAGAAACACGAGCAGTGTTCAAGAACCGTAAAGGTGTCCAGAATGTCATTGCCTTCAGCTCCCTGGGGAAACCCTGATATAGATGCTAAACAGATCTAGCACCTAATCAATTCTCCATTAAGAGCAAAACAATTTTGATGAAGACAGTCTATTTTTATTTTTAAATTGATGACTTCATGCAATGTTTTTCCCTGTGTTGATAAATCTCACCAATTTCATGATCAGCTTTGTGTGATTTAAATGTTCCATCTCTCCAGCCATTTTATGTGACTTAGATTCATGATGAGAAAATATCAATGTCATAAGTATAGAAATTATGACAATAAGATAGAAAATCAACCTGTCTGTTGAGATTCTGACAGGTAATTTTTGTTTTACCTACTTACAGTAATCTTTTTTCTTTGCTACAATTTTTTTTGTTGTTTTCTGGAGGGGGCTTGTTTGTTTGTTTGTTTTATTGTGGAATATACATAATTTATATAGAAAATATTGTGATTTTTAAGCTGAGGGAAGAAAAAGAAGATTCAAATTTATTTTTAAAATATCACTATAGCAAAGTTAAGGCATATACACTTTGATGCCAGAATCAGAGAAATATTTGTAAAAGGAGCATATATTGTTGAGGTGTACACTTCAGCAGTTTTTGGTTCATATTTCAAATACAGATTTACATCATAGATTTGGTATTTGGAGGAGAGTTTTTAACAGCCCAAGAGCAACTTAACCCTTCCTCTGATTTTCCATAGAAAAGAATTTCAAGTCCTTTTCAAATCAGATCATATGACTTGTCTAAAGGAAAATCAAACTGGAAAGTGTGGTTGCATCAAAGTTGATATGATTTTAACAAAGTAAGCCCTGGAATGTCTGTGTCCACTACAGTACTTTGGATGATAGATCATGCAGTCAGTAGCTCTCTAGTATGTGAATTCTGAAAATCTCAGTATTTCTTCCATGTTGGGTAAAATTTAATATTACTTGTAATGTTAGTGCTCAATGAGAGTTGATTATAATGCTGAAATTATAAGATATGTTCATAAATATTCTAGGCTTAGTCAGACAGGAAAGTATTTGGAATGTTTCAATGAGATCCAAGCTTGCACTTCCCTGGCTAAGCTGCTCAGCCCATTAGCTTGAAAAGGCATTAATACAAAGGGCAAGATTTTCACGACTGATTAGGGAACTGAGAGAGTCATTTTGCATTTCCTTAAAAGGGGCCTGATTTTCATAAAATACAGAGAAGCCTTGAACCACCTAAAGCTGAGCACCCCAAGCTAAACCAGCTAAATTTACAAGTCACTTTTGCCTGTCTCCAGCAAATGGTATATTTAAATTCAGTTTCATGAAAAGAAAATATCAAAGAGACAAATCCAATTTGATCATGAGAATCAAGTCCTACTAACTTTAATTATTGATAAAATAGCTCAAACCCAGGAAGGATGCAAATGCTGCTGACAACTCTCACTTTCATTCCTTGTTTGGGCTACCAGGAAAGTGGTCTGAACTAGCTGGCAACATCATGTTGCAATCTGAAACTGAAAACAAACAACAGCCTCTGCTCTGCAAAGTCCTCACCCGCAGTCAGAACGACAACAGCTAATTGGATTAAGAAATGGATTATGACACCCAGCATAGTTTGAATTGGTTAATTGGATTAAAATAGATTGAACTGGCCATTTGGATTAAGGCATAATCAAACTTCTCCACAGACAAAAGATCTGAGCAGCATGTTAAGGGGGAAAAAAAAGAAAGAGAGAGAGAAAAAGAGAAAGATAAGGGACAAGAAATGCTTGTTAAAGGGGGGTATGCTACTCTTCTCTTCCTAGCTATTTTTAATGAAGGGCACACTATCTTCTTGCCTAGCAGCTGAAATAACATTGTGTAATGGAAATGAGCTCAGCAAAAGGACTGTACTCATTATAAAAGATAAAAATCCCTAGAAGTCTGTTTAAATGTTAATAAATATAAAAGGATAAAAGAAGAAATTAAACATTTTAATACAATGTTACCCCTTATGCAAAACTTCCCCTTCTGCATTTGCTCCCCACCACATTATTGATTTTTAAATTACATTGTCTTTTTATTTCTTTTTTCTAAATCTGTCACTGTAGGAACTGACACAAAATCTAATCAAACCATAAGGAAACCATCAATTTTATCTAGTTATTCAGCTGGTTGGTGAATAACATCACAGCCTCTGGTCCTGCTCATAGTAATGAAATCAAGTCCTGAGCTGTGTTTTCTTATTTTAAAGGTTTTGCTGTGGAAGAGCTACATAGCTGAAGGGAACACCTCTTTGGAAATGTTGTGGCACAGTGTAAGGGTAGAGGCCGTCACTACCTATTGACCAAAATATTTCTGTATCACTGACAGATCTACATAGAGATCTATATGCTTTTTAATACTTTCTCATTTATGTGCAAGACTTGCAAATTTTTTTCAGAAGTTCGTAGAGCAAAGGACACAATTCTGTCACTGCCATCCCACTGAACAGCATATGGGCACACACAAGAAAATTAGCTGCTGCAAAGACCCTCAAGCCATTGCCACTAAAAACGGGTTTCAAATCAAGAGCTGCAATTCATTCCCATTCAAGGGCTGCAGAAAGCCCACGGTACTGGCAACATCTGCTTAACTTCTGAGCCCTTCAGAAGAGCTATGGGCTTGCAGAGGCTCCAGCAGGGTTGGGACTCTGCTTTATCATCCAGCTCTCCCTTTCAAAGTCAGTGATAGCCTACGCTGGTGGGAGGAAGGGATAGGGAGAGACATGAGGGAAAAAAAAGTGAGGGAGACAATCAGCTAGACCACAGCAGTCACTGGGCTCCTCTTTAGTTTTCCCCTATAGCCCCTGTGATCCCTTAAGTTTTAGCTTCCATTTTTCCAGATTCTGTACTGCATTAATATATAACTCTCAACTTCACATAAAGTGTTAGCAAGTTCTCCTCACAGCTTACTCAGACAAAACAATCCTGGAAGCAGCCCAAGAACCAAGGACACCATTGCAGCTTCAGGCCCAAAAAAAGTACAAACAACAGCGAATTGAGGAGAGCAGTCTGGGAGGTAGGAACTTCATAACTTGTAATTGGACAGTTGACCCCAAGATGTAAATGCACCAAAACTTATAAAAGCGTGAAACCTCATGACCCATCGTCCATCTTGGGTGGAGTCCAAGTGGCCAGGCTCTGTTACTGCCCAAGGTGTATCCTTTGAAGGCCTTTTAATAAATACCTACTTTATTCCTTTAACTCTGTCTAGCCTCTGTTCTAGGTCAGCCTCTCAAGGCATCACCTGTGGCTCATGCAAGCAGCAGGGAAACGAGTCTTTGCTCTTCCAGCTCCTGTTGTCCTCTCTGCCAAGCTAGAGGGGGGACGGTTGTTTCTTTTCAGGTGTTCTTGCCCAGAGCCCAATCACTCTGACATTGCTCAAGTGCACTGAGTGCACCCTTCAGTAAACAACAGTAGTGAAAGGGTTGTGAAAACAGACAATGCCTGAGGTCAGAGATGGAGTTAAGTGTCACAGAAGTTCAGGACTATGTGAGAAATTTTCCCAGATGCAGTTTGCCAAAAAAAGAATCTATATTCAGCAGCAACGTCGTATGTACTAACTTATTGTGTAAATCCTACCTTCAATCTCAACCTTTGCAGTCCAATCAAAACTCAAGTAACATTGCTGAATAACACATGACTTAAATTAGCAGAATACTGGAGACAAGAAACAGCCATAAACTGTAGTCATAATTCAATGTGCATTAAACTTTCCAATCACTATCTCTAAATCACCTTGGTTCTACCCACATTTTCTTTTTCATCTTCTTTCTATAGAAATGAACAGGAAATAATAAGATCCTGGTAATTTATTAACATAAGAAAAAAATCTGAGAATGGGATGATATACATTCATTGAAAGTCTCATTTCCTTCCATCATTCAGAAAATAAATTTCCTGGGTTTGGTTTGCTTTGGTTTGGTTTCAATCAGAGAGCTAGGTATATTTGCAAAATTATAACAGGACTTTTGCTTTAATATCAAATAGAAGACACCTGTACTGCCCTGTAAAAATTATAAAACAAAAATTTTTTCATGTATTACAGAAGGATAAACACAATGCTGCTTCCTGATCTGGAGTGGGTCAGATCATGCCTTGAATGCTATTTTTGCATATAACCATCTTTTTTCATATTTGTTGAACAAATATGCCAGGACTTCTTTTCTGTATCAACATGATCATCACATGAAGGCTCCAAGACCCTTCATAGATAACTGTGGAAGGCTTGTACCTCCACCAAAAAACCAGAATCAACATGCCTGGGGCTTTGGGTTCAACCATTACAATTACTTGCTGCGTAGTGTGATGGTAATCTAGGTGATCTAGAGCATACTGCACTTTAGGACAGAGATCCCACTGAGTTATATATATTAACAAATGTCTTAATGAGCTCAAGAGCTCGAAAGTTTCGCTGGGGGATCTGTGGCCAGGGAGAACCCAAACCCCAGAAGCTCTGACCCAGCTGCACTCAGCTGTGCTGGTCTAGCTGGGCACATCACAGCTGTGCCAACATTACCAAACTAAATGAGATAAGGTTCATCTATCAGCTGAGTGATTGCTAAGCCAGCACCCCAAGAAGTAATTCATGAGGCAATATCAGCTTTGACCCATCCTCTCTTGCCTCCTCTCCCCATCAGTGGACCTGTCTGTCAATCTGCAGCTTCAAGGTGTCAGCAATATGCTTCTTCATGCTGAAGTAACCAATTAAGTTTTATTGCTTTATTGATGCCACAGATATAAAATGACTATGTAGAGCGTCTGTCATAAAATGCTTGCTTAAGAATCTGTTGCCGGAGACATCAGTACTGTAGTAGAAAGATGAAAGGAAGATTTAAAAACACGTGATGTGGATATGTGTTAGAAGCTAATTACTTGCAGTGGGAACAGATACAAGGATGGCTTGCCATCAGCTGTGGATTGCATCGAAGATGTGGTTATCAGTGCTAAAATGTTTTCATAAAACAATCCTATGTGCTGTCGAGCTAGTCATTTTTCTATCATGAATTGTTCCTTCTAGTGATTTTTTTTTTTTTAAGATGAAAACTCAGTATTCGTTTTTTCTTCTACTGTACAGAGTTCTTTTATGGGGAGCTCACAAGTACACACAAAACATTAAATGCTGGTCCTGAACAGGGAAGTCTATTGTCAGGAGCTGTCTCTTGTAGCAATGGCATTAATTTATAGAAATATAAAGAATAAATTCAGCATGAAGAATCTGTGACCATATAAATCTATCGTGCATCGGTTCAAATGAAAGCTGTTGAAAAGAGCTGGACTGCCAGTATATTCACGTAACTGCCTGTGACAGAGAAAGTTTACAAATAAAAAAAAAAAAGAATGCTAGCAATAAAAATGGAAAGGTGTCTTTCTTCTACCACATCCTTTTATCCTTGATATATGCCCTGCTTCTGCATTTTTCATATGAAAGCTTAAGAGAGTATTGAAATTCTTTTAAAAATAAAGGAAAAAGAGAAGCAGTGCCTATTGCCTATCAGATATAGTCACGGAGGCAGTTGACTCAGATATACAGATTAAGGAATCTTTTATGCTTTGGCAGCATTGGCCCCTGCTTTGTTCTGTGTAGCCCACAGCAAAATTATCTTCTTAATTTGTTATTTTATAAATATTTTGAGCAATGAAACATTTTAAAAGCCCCAGAACAAAATGAAAAATAAAAAAAAAAGCCAAACAACATCACTATTGTCAGTTTTAAAATGGCAAACTCAAATTCCTAGCAGGTTCCTTTGAAAAGAGAGATTGTGTATGAGGATCATGTGCGTAGGGACATGTTATCAATTCTGAGCGATTTTCAAGATGTAGTCTCGCCTGCTGCTAACACATTATACAGTGCTGCAAATCGCACGTACCCTTAAGAAAGGTCAAAGGAAAGAGATTTTAAATACCATGGGATTCTTTCTCTTTTTATACAAAAGGCCATGCTTTATTGAAGAGGTTAGGAAATCTGGTATTGTAAAATCCACAGTGGAGATCAATTTTGTGGCACCGAAATAGGAGGCTATGTTATTTACTACATATGTAAATATTAAAGAATTGAAAACCTGTTCTAACTTAACATTAAAGCACATTTTTCAGAGATCTGGCCATGTATCTAATAAATTCACCATTTTATTCAGGAAAACAAGGAGATAGAAGCAAGTATGAAATACCCATACAAAACCTGTCCAAAGAAATATTCACCAATTGTTTTCATTCCTTATTCTGTTTCCACTCTAATTTCCTTTCTGCCTTCTCTTCCTTTTCTTGGATATATAAATAGTTATTTTTTCAGGGTCAGGAAGGATGTTTTGTGGCAAGAGGAGGAAAACCTCTTTTTAAAAATGCAAATTTTTGCTCCTCTTTGTTTCATTCATATATCAAGGCAGAAATAGTTTTAAAATAACCTCTAAATATTAAAATTTGAAATAATGAGAGAATTTCAATATTTTTGGCCTGACTTGATCAACTCTCATTGCAGCACCACCCAAGCATTCAACATTTCATTCAGACAAGACATACGGTTAAAAGACTGATGAAGGAATATTTGTTTTTCTACTTGACCATGTCCTAAAATCATTGTAAGATTAATAATTTCATTGTGTTTATTTATTGGTCCTGACACAAATCCCATCTCTTATTGATTCAATGAGCTTTGTGACCATTACACATCTTCAAAAGTGAGAAGGAGGAAACCAAAGCACTGCTTCTTTACAGAATGTGTTTCCTGCCTTGACATTTCAAGAGTCAAATGCAGATGATATATCTCTGCATGTGGTTTAACCCCATCCTGTCAAATAAGATCAGGTAAATCAAGATGTACCAGGACTAGTCTCTGTAGCAGTAATAGGAAAAAAATAACTGTTATGGGAAAGTGTACAGAAATGCTGCAATGTCACCATCCCCCATTCCCCTCTGTCCAAGACCACATCAGTCACCATTACCAGACACACCTGTGTGTGTACTCACTCTGTAGTTACACCAGAGAGCAAAACCTAATCATATATGAACCTCTGCTTGAAAAATTGCGCCTGTTGAAATATCCAATTGTCTCAAAATTATTAAATAATTAGCAATTATTTGTGCATAGTTTCTTCTACAGAAGTATTTTTGTATTTCAGATATTATTTAAATTAAAATTATCCATGGAAATGGACAGTCTTCTTTCATTAGTGTTTTACACTCTCTAAATCATAAAATTCAAGTCACAGCAGAGCAATAGTGTGTCCATTATAAGTATTTCGGGTACAGGATTTCTGTTCCTGAGGTAGCTTCTATCCAGGATCTATGTCATCATTATTAGAGTGTGTTAATCAGGTTGCATACATGCAGGCTGAATTCATGGGCCAATCAAAGGAGACATTGGAAAGATAAGTTAATCCACCCTATTCCATAGTTCCTTATCTCAAAAATATGAAAAATTATTTTCTCTCCCAAAGGGCTAGAGGAAGTACAAATCTATTAATGGTTGTGTAAGCTTGGATCCTACAATGCTGAGGACCATAGCAAGAAACCTTTGTAACTACATATTCTTCCAACTTTTTAATGTTCCTTAGTCCCCACCCTCTGGGAATTCCTACAAATATTCCTTCATCTCGTCTTGCCCCTTTGTATACATGATTGTATAGCATATGCTGGTTCACCACCATGGAATCCAGCAGTAGCTAGGGTCAGGCTGTAAAGCTATGAAACTTGGAGCATAATCACATGGTTTCAATGTGGATCAACCACCTCCTAAACCCTTCCTGTAATGGCAGTCTATCTTAAGACATGCATTAGTGAAGAAAATCAATTCAATTACCACCACTTAATGAACTATTGCCTGTTGGCCAGTCAGGGTACCTGACTATGCTACCACAATTGAAAAAAATAGGCCATAAAGAGCATAAAGTAGATGCATTTCATATCTGAGAGAAGCACATATTCAGATAGCAATGAAAAGTATTGATTAATTTTGTTTGTATTAAGTCTTCTCCTGTGGTCAAACAACAAGTCACAAACTACAACTGATGACAAAATCCCTTCTCTGGCATCTTCCTGCAGCAGCCAAGACCTAATCTTCTGCCATTGCTCTTCCCATCCCTGAAGTATACGTCTTGCTTTGGACTACACCTTAGCAGTAATTCTTGGCAGAATGTTCAAGACAAGGAATTGAATCACTGCATGAATACAGGTACAGTCAAGGGTTTATTCAGTTCAGGTTAAGCTACACAGTGTATTTCTCAGACCATTAAAGATGATCCAGTGTTTGTACTAGTGTAAGGATTAGCATTTTGTTTGAAAACTTCTGGGCTTTTAACTTTACAGTTTCTAGTACATGCAAGGTTTTGAGCCCTAAGAAATTTCCAATCATGCAGTTGCTTGTAGCTCACATTGCAATGTCAGCAGTGGGTGTCTTGTATGGCTTTACACAGGAAATGGCCATAAATGATCTGGACCAAATTTCCCCTTTTCCCTCAAGAGGACTTCCAGGGTCAGAGTTAAGGTCATTAACAGGATGGTGTGGGGAAACTCACACTGCAGCTATCTCTCATGTTTGCATCTCATGGATAAACAACGGACCTCACTCTAAAATATTTCGGTCCATTAATCTTCAAAAATACAAATATTTATAATGCAGTAAGAATGTATTAGCCCAGTACACAGTATCTGCCTGATTTGCTTTCCTTTGTGCAGTTCATTAGCTGTTTTAATACAGGCTTCAGTTCTAAGGTGTGTTGTGCTCACTCTTCATCCATCTGTCCATGCACAGACTATCTGGGAATGTAGGGGTCATCTTCCTGCTTGTGGATTTTGTTATGGTGATCAGAACTTAATCTTTCCAACTCTACTCTCTCCCTCTAAGGTTGACAAGGCCATGAGAAAGGAGGCACTTCCTCCAATTGCTTTGAAACTGGGAGCAACTTCACAAAGCATGAAAAAAAGCAATCCCATTAAAGTTGTTTTTATACTGTTCCAAAATTGTTCCAAGCACTCTTAAAAAAATATGCTGGTCTAGAAGAATAGTATTTTCAGAATAGGCTTTCTTTCTTTGGTTATTTTAATTTGATAAATTATTTAATTTGATAAATAAATGTTTCATTCTGCTTAGTCAATGCAAATGGATCTCAGTACAGCAATGTACATCCCCCCGCCCCATAATGAGATCTATGTTTTGTGTTCTGCATTTACCTTTCAAAAACAGGTGCAGCACTTAGACCTGCAAATGTGATTTTTTCACAATACAGTGCAGTAATAGCAAGACAGTTTCTCTTGTAGAGCTGCTAGGGCTGACATAATATCATATCTAATGGGCCACTGTCAACAATGAACGGTCCATAAAAGAGCACATTCAGTGCTGTCACTTTCTAGGTAATTAGTTTCACCATTTAAATTATTACACTTCCAGTAATATTATGGCAGTGATATACACACATCAAGAAAAACTGTATTCTGACCATTCTTCACCCATGCTAATTGCTTGCAGACCTGTGGAAAAGGCAATAGAATGAAAAAAAAAAAGAGAGAGGGAAGAAGGCAAAACAATCCTTATGAAAATGACTTATCAACATTAGTCATACACTATATGTTGTTAATTTATAGATACATAGGTGATGTTTGCATTGTTTTCACAAATGCTTGCTTAGTTAGATTCCTAGTTTCAAAACATGAGCTAATGGATCAAAATCACTCATTACATCTTTTTTCGTTCGCATTTCAAACATAGAAAAATAGTTCTGCTTACTTGCTCAGTTTACTAACAAGGAGCAGTGTCTCTTCTATACAGAGTTAAGGTTTGCATTTTGCTATGCCCAGGCACCAGTGCAAATCAGCAGGGCCATACACATCATGCTTTAGTGCAGGATTTTTCCAATAAACAGCAACATTTTTGCTCCAGCCAATTGTATAAATTGAGTAGAGCGGGAGTGCACTCTGGACCAAAACAGAAATGCAAAACCACAACACAACTCAGTCTTCTTCTCTAAGCACAGACTAAAATGGGAACGTGAAATAACTAAACTGGAAAAGAATTCAGAATATTGGCACCACGTCTCTTTTTTGATACAGGTGAAAAAGTCCTATAAGAATAATTTGTAAACATATACCCCTTTGTCAAATGGGGATTTGTGCTGTCATAGCAGAAGTTAATTTCTTATATTTCAAGGCAAATGGAATAGAATATGTAATCTGTAGTGATGATTGATGTCTCTGCAGAAGTGGATTAAAAAGCAAAGTAATTTCTTAAGTGTAGGCTTCTGTTTTAACCTTACTTGAAATCACCAACTGAGGCTAAAACCTAATGTATCCTGAGAACCAGGATGTTTTTAACAGTGATTTATTAACTGGCCATAGAGGAGCCACCTCATCACAGTTTTCAGTGTCTCCATATGTACAATGGAAAAAAAATATTTTAAAGGATCGTAGAGAAAATAAATTATTGCACACTTACTGGTTGTTCTGAAAGCATGACCAAAGCTGAAGCAACTATTTTCCTTCTTATTGATACTATAAGAAGGCATCTTTCAGACAGAAGCCTAAACTTTTAAAGAGAAATGAAGAATCAAAGCCTGAAGATAAGAAAATGTTATTTCATTAATGAGAGCAGCTCTGCTGTTTTTACTTTACCGTGGGCAAGAAGGTGATCTCAGATGGTATAAATTACACTACCTCCAGCTTCCTTCAAATGATGCCCTTTCACACTGACTGTGTTTTCTAGCAGCTCTGACCTTGGAAATCCCTTTGCTTGAAGAAGTTTTATGGAAAGCTTGCCTTCAAAACATTTATTTTTGAAAAACAGAGGCACTCAAAAAAGTTTTTTCATTAAATGACAAATAATTGCTAACTTTTCTAAGCAGCATTAGAAACACAGAACCACAGAATAAACTGAGTTGGAAGGGATCCACAAGGATCAAGTCCAGCCCTGCACAGCACCGTCCCAAAGAGTCACATCCTGTGCCTGAGAGCATTGTCCAAATGCTTCTTGGGCTCTGTCAGGCTGGTGCTGTGACCACTGCCCTGGGAAACTGTTCCAGTGCCCAAACACCCTCTGGGTGAAGAACCTTTTTCTAACATCCAGCCTAAACCTCCCTGACACAACTTCAGGCAACAATACAATTAGCCTGACTTTATAAATCCTGTTGTCTGTGTTCATGTTTTAATTTTCTTCTCATCAAATGACTTGTTCCATGACTGCTTTCTTTTCTATCATCTCACCAGTGCAATCTTGCTTGCAATTTTGGGAAAGATTTTTGGGATGGTTTATAAGATTTCTTTAGTAATCTGCTAATTTTTGGAGTAATTTTTAAGTGTCTGTAAATTTGAGCAGATCAAGGAAAAATTATAAGCAAGTAGTTTGAATCTAAAAATATTAAAACTGTTATTTCAGACATAATTCAGTAAATAAATTGCCCTGGTTTTGGTAAACACAACGTTTGTTTTCCAAGTGGACTTTTTCTTGCTGTTCTCCATTTAGCTGAAAGAAGGAATTTCTTTAAATGTTTGCTTAAGCCTCATATTATCCTTTCTTTTCCCAACAATTCTTGTTTCTTTTCATCATGTCTTCTATAAAAAGGGTACCTATTGGAATATCTACTCTGAAACCTGAATGCAATTAAGTTGTCTCCGATACTTTACTAATTAATTCATATACCATTATGCAATATCTGTGAAACACTTACAGAGGGGATAACATTTCTGATTTTCCCACCTTCCCAAAGACACGCAGACAGTTTCCAGATCTGAGGGATTTTCTCTTCCCGGCTTCTCTTAGTCCCTGTAACATCCAGTCTAAATGTTTCCATCTGCAGGGTGTAACCTGAAAATGTAGAGCTCTCCCCTGATTCCTGGGCCAGCACATAACTTGATGGAGATGAATACAACGCACCATGTTGTCAGTGAAGAATGCACATCCATAGTTTGCCTCCCATGGCAAGCACAGGCACAGCAGTCCCTGACAGGGTGGCCTCAGCAGGGCTCCTTTCAGCACCAGGTTCCTCCCGTGGCAGGAATGTCCCCACTCCCTCTCCAGGGACTCTGAATCCAAGCACACCTAATGGAATTCTCATTCCAAGTCACACTAGGGACCCATGTGGACACCACATGGCCACACTAGCAAACCACAGCAGAAGGGGACCAGTATACCCCACAGGACGGGTCTGTGCTCCCGCCACCATTGCATGGACTGATGGGAGGGCTTGACCTAGATCCTCATGGAGATCCACAGTGTCAGTCAGTTATAGGCACACTGTTTTACTCAAATGTATTTTTAGGAGCAACGTTTGGAAATATTTTTACATTTGATTGCATATGTTATTTAGCCACCTGCATTGGCTACCCCATACATAAAGACAAATTTCTGCTGGCTTCTTGACACGAGTTTAAAATATGTTTGTGAATACAGCAGTGTGGGAAACGATTTAAAACTGGGCCTTCTTCCATTCTGCTGGAGCAATCCCTATGGCTTCAGGGGAAACCAAATGGAAGGCATTTTATTTGGGATCTGGCTAGTGTCCACATTCCAATTTTTCACAAAGTTGTGATGTGCCTATGCCGAAAAAGTTGACATATATGAAACCTTTGTGCAGCAAAATGTCACACTAACAATAAAGCAAATGGACTATGGCTTAGTCCTAGTTTTTTTGTACCGTGCCAAATTTCCCCATAGGATGAACTGCAGAGAAATTATCTCTGGAAAAACAGACTGATTATTCCTGGTTTCATTAACAAGCTGTCAGTGTCTCCCTCTAAAAGACTCACATATGCAAATACCGGTCTTCTTACATTTAGATTTTTCTCTATCACCTTAAAACTATCCTATCTCACTGCAGCTGTGTCCTTTCCAAGCTGTCAGATTCGCATATTAACTGATATTTCATCAATTTGGCCTGAGCTGCATTTGTAACTGAGTCCCAAAGGGGAAAGCTAATGCATTAAACAGAACATTAGCCTCCTGGATGTCGTATTTCCTTCAGAAGCAAAGAAGCCTTCCTCAGCTGAGCTGTACAAACCAGAAGCACCCAGACTGCGTGGAGAAACTCATATTGTTCCTCGTGAATTTTTCATGAGGGTTTCTGCCTCTGCATCTCTAACATCCAGCTGTACATCACTGACCTTTACTTATCCTCATCCTCATAGTAAAGATGGGAAAGGTAAAAATTACCTGCGTCTCCAGATTTTTGGGTATATTTGGTACAGAATTGAGAAAATCAGGGAGTATTGGAGCTGGGGATGGGAATCGGGTTGGATGAATGTTAGCTTGCTAGTCCATAGCCCAATGTCTGCAGAATCATCCAGGGCCAGAGGTAGTTAGTTTGTAGCTGTACAGATGGTCATGGATGATAAGATTTGCCTCAGGCAGGAGAGCTGTTCTTGCTTATTCCACTGAAATGCAGCCTTAGATATTTGTAGCTAAATTGCTTTGATTTTTTTTTATTATAAACTCCTCAAGTTATAAGGGTAAAGCTCAATTTATGAACAAGATATCAGAAGGCAAGGTTTAAAATGCAAGCATCCCTTAACCCAGCTTAAATACAAATTTCAGAAACAATCTCATTTGAAATACATTAACTTACAAGCTTACCAATCGCATCATTTCCCATACAGTTCAAATCAAGACTCGGCAGAACTTTCTCATTAATGCATCAAATAATGCAGATGTCCTTTTCTTGCCCCCTTTGAAGTGACATATGCTTCAATTTATTTTTAATCTTCTTAGTGATGTTGTAAGTAAAGCTGCCCTGTGTGACATATGAAGTTACTATTTTCTTCATTGCTATGAATCTGGAGAACTCAGGCAGTAGTGGCTAAATGCAGATTGAATCAGGCTGTTTAACCTAAACGCCAAGGAATGAAAGCCAGCATTTAATCGTGAGGACATACACAAAGGCAAATGCAATGAATTTGCCCCTTGCACTAAGACAGGGAATACACTAAACACTTAAAACCCCACATCTGCACTTCTCTTTTACAAGGCACATTTCCACTGCCAGATGAAGGTTTTTGGCCGTAGCTGTGTGGAACAACAGTGGCATCCAGTGGTTGCTTGGCTAACCACATGCTGCTGTGCCCTCCAGGCTCTCCAAAGCCTGCATGCCAAGCTTGCCTCATCGCTTGGAAGACAACAGCCTGAAAACGAGCTGGCATGACCAGCCCACTGCATCACACCTGTAAGGAATATTTCATGTGATGGAGCTGGTCTGTACCCTCCAGGCTGCATCAGGATCGGGTTCCATGAGGAACCTGCCTTTTGGGGATGATGCAGAATGAGTAACTGCTATGGCCAAGGCCATTTCCATGTGTATTTTGAGAATCTGACTTTGAGGTCCCTTTAAGAAGACCAGACAGCCTAACGAGAGCCAGATAAGGAGACACTTGGCTCCTCTCCCTTGGCTTCTGGCATTCACAGTCCAGGAGATTCCTGAACCAGAGGCAGAACCTCCATGCCCCGAGACTGACGTGTATTTTGTCCAGTTGCTCAGTAAATGTTTGATCCTTCCCTGTGTACTTTGCAGGGAAAAAATATCTCTTGCCTACTTTGATTCCACCAAGAGTCTTTCTCGTTCTTTCACCGGCAGAGGAAATGAATAATCTATTCTGATACACTTTTTCCAGGCCACCACAAAGCCAGATCTTCCTTCATCCCCCTTTCCAGTTGCCAGACTTGTATTTGATGACAACAGCCACTCCACATCTTTGAGCTTCTTTGACCTTCTCTGTGCTGCTACAAGCTCTAAAATTTCCTTTTTGAGACAGACAGACATGTCTGAAGATAATATTCAAGAGCAAAGATGGCATTTTTTGGCAAAGCTGAAACCTTCACTCTCAATAAAAGAAAGTCAAAATTGCTAATAGATTTTTTCATTAAAATAACATAAAGATCTTCACTGGTGTTAAAATAAATTGATTTGGCTTTATTGTTTTCATGTATTTTCCTCTGACCTAAGGATTAAATATTAATATTATCCTCTATATTACATATCTAGAGTATTTAATATTTTATACTGTGATTTGCCATGGTCTAAATGAAATCCTCTAATATTACTGAACTGAAACTTTCTGACATTCTCAAAATAAAATGCAATAAGTGTTCTGATGTTTCCAAACTGAAGGAAATGATTAAAAATAAAAGATTCAGTCTGTCATAAAATTCAAAATTTCCATTTTAGGTTGGCATGAGATGTTTTAAAAGAAAATATAAGAGGAAAACAGTTCTATCTTCTCAAGTTTAGCTGCAAGAGTTTTCCAGATGGGAAATGATGCAGTTTCTCATGGGAATATAATGCTTTCCATATATTTTGTTAAAGAAGTGCACATGATCACTTTGGAAAAGATAGATTAAACTTAAGATTTATGCTTTGATTACAAGAAAAAGATGATGCCAGGAAAAAATGAAACATAAAGTACATCTTAGAAGAGGTTATCTTTATGACTCAGGGGTTTTTGTGATATTCTATTCTTTTTCAAAGTTTAGTTTTCCTTTCCCTTGAACAATATATTTAAAAGAAATTGAACAGTCTCAGAGTCCAAGATCCCTCTGCCTCCTTTTGTCCATGCAGACTCATTATTTTACTGCAGGAGACCACTGGAGATAAGGAATTTCATAAAAGAACGTAAGTGATTTAGGCACAATTAGATATGTGCTCTTAAACCTGCTAGGTGCATTTAAAAGTCTCCCTAGACAGGTTATGACCATTTATATCCTCATTTATATGGGCTGCCAGGACTACTTCTTTAAATTAGCTTGAAGCAGGCCAGATAAACCCAGAAGGAAGTCAGTTGTCTTTTCTTTGGCATATAGATAGCCATTGCTCTGCTTTCAAGGCTAACAACAAATAAGATGAGAGTAGAGATAAAGACAACAAAGACTAAACCATCGTCATCCTTAAGAGTTCACCATGCAAGCAGCAAAATGTCATGATGAATTGGATGAAATAGCAAACCCCAATAGGAACAATACATCTTTTGAAAAGAAAGGTTGCCAGATAGCCTGAAAATATTCCTCGGCTAGACTACTTCTTCTCCAGCAAAGCTCATGAAATCATCACACTAAGCAATCACAGATAAAATGACGGGGTAATTATGAAGGTTTAAGGAACAATACTTGAACTTGGCAAAAAAAACGCAAGGCAAAACCTCTCTGTTCATTAGTGTTATTAGGCTTCAGTTTGTGCTGAAAATCTGTGATATTTTAAGGAGCCTGGGTGCATAACTCAGCTTCAAGAGTGGTTTCTGAAAGAGCCTACAGTTAAAGAGGAAAGCAAGCAGGATAACGTCACTGCCAGCCTGAATGGAACGGGGTGCTGGGGGCTAGGAGGAGGCCAGAGGAGGTATTATAATGCTCCTCAAAAGGTAGCATGGCTGAGAAAGTTTTGGGCAACATGTGTTGAGGATCTGAAGGAAGAAGTCAGGTTTTATATGAAAGTGACCTTCAGAAATTATAGGCAAACTATGATCACTGACCTCTGCCTACAGCAGGAAGAGAAAGCTGTATGTTCCTGGGGGGAGGATGGGGTCACATCTACAGAAGCAGATGCAGCCCATATGTCTTTTTAATGAAACTATGTAACACTGATGCTTTTTTTTTAATCTAACATGCTGTTTTGTTTGGGGTTTGTTGTTGTTGTTACTGGGCTTGGGGTTTTTTGTTTCTTTACATTTTTGGCTGGGCTTGCATAGGTGTGTATAGCTGCAGCTGTCACATGGCAGAGTACATAGACATACATATGTTCAGGTTTCATCTGAAAGTTTTATTAGCTTCCAAGGGGAAAAAAGTAGAAGGGCAGTAAAGTCTTTAGCTATCTGAGCAGTAGTGTACAGGAAATTCCTACTATGGATGGGGAGAGAAAAAATAAGTTCATTCACAGCAGTTGAGAGGCTGAAACATACAAAGACCAACTTCAGCTGCAAAAAAATCTTGAAAAAATATTGCCAGTAAATAGGGGCACATAGAGGGTTAAACCCAATGTCTGAGGCAATGGAATTAATTTAACCCACTGTTCCCAACACAAAGTTCCTTTAACCACAGCTCTGCAGTTGACTGGAAGCCAGTCCACAACCAAACCATGGCTTGCCCAGGCTGCAGGCTGATGGGTGAAGGTCCCCTAATTCTCTTGGGCTTAAAGAACCTGAGGAGACACCTCCACTGGCTCTGAGGAATAACAGATGCATCCCCTCCTCATCCATCCACGCTGCTCCAAACAGTTCAATCAGACCATGCTCAGAGAACAGCAGAGAGGCGGCTGAGTGATAACACTTCATTCCCATCCTGCAGCAAGTGAAATACTCCAGACCCCCACAATTGCAGCTGTAATTCCATTGAGGTTTTCTGGTGACATTAGCCAACTCCTCAAGTCTTTCTCTTGATGGAATTAGAGACCTTCTATGGTCTGTGGGATAGACATCAATGCTGATGTCATTAGCATCAACACTGGTTCTGCCTGAAAGGCTGAAGCACTGAAAAGCAGCTTCTGAAAATAAGAGCCATTTGAAATATTGTTTTAATGGGAAGACAAAGAGCTCGTGCAGCATAGCTCAATGTAGCTTGCAAAATAACAATAGGTAAAGATGTAAAAATATACAGAGAAACCTAATGTGCTGTTTACATTATGTATTTTAGCATGGTATCTCCTTTTTTTCACCTTGCTTGCACCAATATCAACTAAAATGGCATAACTGAAGGCAGTGGGATCACACTGCATCTGATGTGAAGTCATGATCAAGCTTTAAATACAAATATATTACTAATTCTAGGACTGCAACCAGACAATGGTGCAAATCCTCATTACCTAAGGGGCAGGTTTTTTTCCTGGAGCTCTGTTTGCACAAGGTTTCACCTTCTATAGAAGGCTGCTTAACTGGTTTCTGCACTTTGTCATCTAAGTGGCCTAAAAATATGCTGACAATAAAAGCTTTTTTTTTTTTTTTTGACAGCTGTGTAGAGGCCTCTAGTGGGGAGCTAAACAGAGAGTGGAGGTTATTCATCCTTGTCCCTCCCCCACCCAGCCTAACACTCCGCCCAAGTTAGCAGAGCCAAAAATGTGTCCACCGCAGAAGCTTTCTCTTATTTTTGAAAACTAATCTCCTCCAGAACTGGATTACCACTGGCTAATCCCTTTAACCACAGGCACATAACGCTGGAAATGGATAACTTGCTCAGAAACCTGCTCAGAGCACACAGGTTTCAGACACGTCCAGAGCCTTTGGCTGCTGGGCATCGCGGGCTGTTAGGGCAGACACTGCCCGCTGCTCCTTCCTGGCTCCTGCCTTGCTGGAGAGCCTGTCACTCCCTTCCTCTATACATCCCCTAGGGAAGGGGGTTTGCTGAGCTCCTGTGCACTACCCTCCACATTATACTGGAGCTCTGCTATGCCACCTCCTGCTTCCTCAGAATGTGTTTTATATTTTAGCCAGGGAGCTGTAGTAAAGATTTTAAATGAGTGGTTTCTGCTCATTACACAAGTTTGCTGCCCTATTAAACAGATAGATGTTGTGCTTCTCATCCTGCTAGAGTGTTCTGCAGCAGTTTGTGTACTGAGTCCCACACTACACTGCTTTTTATTTACATTTCAAAACACCTGTCTAGAGATGTGCATGCAGCACAAAAATTAAAATTACAGCCTAGTGCTGGAAATATGCTAAATATTTCTGCCTGGTTGATACTGCACTGGAATGTGAGAGAGGAAAGATGGAAAAAAAATCACATTATTATTTAATTCAGAAAGTGTATGGAGACCCAATTTTTTTTTTTTTAATCAGTGTTGTGAAGCTCAAAGGTGAGTTATGGCACAGGAGCAATAACACATCTTGGTTGATGAGTCAGCACTGATCCAGGAGGCAGTGACATGGTTTTTTATTCTGAGCACTGCTGGTATTTATTCCACAATCAGACAGGGTCTGGGGTATTAAGTATAGATAGCAATACTGGCTATAGTCTAATCCTGTAACTAGAAGGCAGCTTCTAAACATACAATCACTTACACAGAAATTTACCCATGCTTTGTGCTGAATTACCATACAAAAAAGAATATTATTAATATTCTGCACTGACACACAAGGAAGATAATGATGGTACAGTATATTCCAAGTCTCACATTAAATATTAATCCAATGCTACACTGTGATTGAGGGTGTAAAGTTAGAGCAGTCAAACACAGTCTTACCCACCTGATAACCTTTGGTGTTCATACCCTCTTGATGTAAGATGGAAGGGTCATTTTACTCTTTCAGCATAAGCAAATCTCAAATTTACAGATACCTACAAAATGGTCATTGCATTTTGCCTCCAGGCTCCCTGCAGTATCAGTTTCTAATCAGGTAATGTATTTTCACTGTGTATAATGTCTAAAAATTCATTCTGAGTTACCTATGATTAGAAAGTTTAAAGCTGGTTCGAAGGGAAACTGTCATAAAATGACATATGGCCCGGTCTAAATAAATACTGATAATGAAGAGCAAAGGCATTCTTTCTTATTGTCATTTTAGTATTGACCAACACTGGCATAACCAAATAAGAAGAGTTGTTAGCTTCACAGATGCCTACTGCATTGGCAAGAGAAGTGACAGTATGCCAGGACGCTGCATGTGCATCACTTCTGTCTCCCAGGCATAACAGGGAAGCAATTTATCTAGTGCACCCAACATGTTCCCATATGTATCAGACAGTCCCTTCATCATATATTTGCGCCTCCATTTCAACAGCAGGTGTGAAATGTCATGCTTGTATTGTATTTACTACTTCTGGGTTCTGCTGATGCAGCTCCTCAAAAGCCTTTGTACTACGAAAGCCAATCATTCACCAGAGAAGACATGAAAAAAATGCACAAAGACTGTGCCAAGGTATGTGTCTGCATTGGACTGGCTGCTGTTGGCACAAATCCAGGGTCTAGGTAAACTGTTTCGGAAGTGGTTCAGATGCTCAGGCAAAATCTAGACTACAACCAGCACACGAATTTCACCTGCTGGCAGGAGATTTCCAAGGAGACAGCTGGCAAGTGAGGAAGTCTATCAGCCTCTGGAGGCTCAGACATGGTGCTGACTTTTTTCATGCTTCAGCCACAGCAGCCTGGGGATGGTCTTCATCTTTGGAAGAGCAACTACCTGTAACATGGAACTTGCTTCAGTCCTGTCAATCTGAGAAGGGTTTCCCATATGCCAAATGTTTGTTGTTTTATTTATGATTTTTGACAGTTTACTGTATTGAAAGAGTGCAATATCAACATTGATCTCACTGGAACAGGGAACAGAAATTATCTTCATTTATTAAGATAATTAAGACTTCAAATATTGTCAATTTCTTAAAATAATTCTTAAATGAGAAAACTGAATCTACACAAAACATTTGCTTCTGCTCTGTGGAATGGGGTTGGCTCTCAATGCTTCAGTAAATAAGAAGTGCTCAGATATCTCTGATGACAGAGACTGCATAGATGTTTCAACTAATCATGTACAGAGAAGTTTTGCAGCTTTTAATTCTAGTTTCTCTCCATTTCCTATAAAACTCAAAGGTCCTTTCATTAATTGAAAGACCTGATGGTGATGTAAGATTTATAAACCTGGGTTTTAAATTAGGCAATTTATACTACTTGGGATAATCCAAAGCATATTCTTAGTTTGACCAGCAGATGCTTGGTGTCCTAAAATGCTGAATTCAGGTATTTTTCACATACCTCTTGGGAGAGCAGAGACTGCTACCCCAGAATAAGGACAGGTCTGAGATACATCTGCATACTGAGCTGCTGTCAAATTCTTAGCACAGTCCTGAGAATGTTTAATGGACCAATACAAAATCATTCTCTTTCCAGGAGGAGAGGAGATGACTCGAGAAGCTGCAGAGACACCTTCTCCTGCTGTTATCGGACACTGTTTGCCACTCCAAAAATCAGTATTTGATATTTGCAACCTTTAACTCTGGGGCTTTTCAAAGGTTCCTAAACTGTACCTGTTTGAATTGTACAAGCTATAGACAGAACTTTCAACCACTGCAACACCCAGATGAAGCCTCTGCCTCACTTTCTCCAACAGCTGTGTCCATTCTCTGCAAGTTAGGCTGGATCAGCTCAGAATTCACAAATCTTCCTGAAAGTTTGTCCCAGAGAAAAGTTTGTCCAGCTTATCAAAGCACAAAAATTTTTCATAGTTTGAATAAAAATCTTAGTGTCGCATTGCCCTGTAAGGGCTATTAAAATGTTGCTAATTTATCTGTTGAACCCAAGCATTGTGGCATCTCACGCTTACCTTCAATAGATAAGAAGAAATCAAGCAAAAGCTTCATTGCAAGCATTTAGTACAAGGAGTTTATAATTTTAAATTAATGAATTGCAAATAAAAAGACTTGTAATTAGTGATGAATCTGAACATAAGTGCCAAGCAGTTTTTATGTCCATTATATTCTCACCTTAGCAAATCAAAATGATTTAAAATTACTTTGGTGGCAAAAAAGAGAACTTGTTTACCACGGAAGGGAAGACACTACTCCTTAAAAAACAATATTTGTCTCACAGGAATAGGTGAAGTTTGTCCAATTTACTCATTTGAGCCATCAGGGTTTTTTGGTTTGGTTTTTTTTTGTTTTTTGGGGTTTTTTGTTTTGTTTTTGTTGCTGTTGTTGTTGTTGGGTTTTCATTTTGGTTTTGGTTTTGGTTTTGGTTTTGTTTGTTTTTTTGGTTTTGGTTTTGGTTTTGGTTTTGGTTTTGGTTTTGGTTTTGGTTTTGTTTTTGTAATGGAGCAGTGGAAAATGTACAGTTGGGGAAAAGGCCTTTTATTTTTTAAATTTAAATCTTCTACACTGAACAGCTGATACAATGCAGATGAGAATGCATTGAGAAAACATGCTGGTGAGGCACCTGGATGAAGTTAGCCTGGCCAAGATTTTATTAAACTGAGGAAAAAAAACAACTTATACAAATAAGTGTAATAGCAGAAAGAAGACAAGGTGCACTTTTTCTATCCAGAATACATGCTCTGCAGAGAGTATCAGTCTCTGCATGATTAGTTGTGTACTGACATGTTTAAAGTGTGTTTCAATGAATTTGAAACAAAACTACAGGCTACTCCAGCAATATGTTTCTCAAAATATGTAAACTTCCTTGGGGCTAAATTGTGGTGCAACTTCCAGAGCCATGCAAGGGAACAATAGGATTGAGACACTCCATAAAAAAATTACACTGTCAGTGACTCAGCTTGCCTTGTAGCCTGCTGCTAGGGCATTGAAACATCATCCAGCCCTTTGCATGGGTTTCACAGAAAACCCACAGTTTGGCCTCAAAATAATAAATCTTCATGCTTGTATGATGCCTAAATTGTCAGCATTGTCACTGCAGCATTAACATACCGATGGTTACTTTTGGAAGTTGCATGGTGCTGCTAATTATTACAATGGCCAAGTATATGTTAAGTGGGAATTCTGTATATTACAGCAGAATATTTATAATTTAAGTTTTTCAAGGCAATATTCAGTGTTACTATTGGTTTCAGAGTGGTGACACAATCTGTCTTGGGGCTGTGGGGAGGAAGTGAAAAACGGGAAAGGTTTGGGCGGCAAAAATTTCAGTGAAGGGAGCTTAAGAAAGAGGATATTGAAGGGAAAACCTGCGGCAGAAAGGAAAAGCAGCAGAAGGCTCTAGGTGGAGATTCTTTCCCTTCCTGATGCTGCAGAGGTGGGAAGAGAGGCAGCAGCTTCCTGTGGGTGGGAGCAGTGCATGCCGTCCAGCAGTAACCGTGCCATATCCTGCTGTAGAGGAGGCTGGAGCTGGGCAGTGTACAGGGTGGAATATTCAGGGAATATTCCGCCTTGAGCAGTTTCCAGACGCCCAGCCTGGCATCCCGTTTCCCACAGTCGGGCGGGGCTGCCCTGGCCCCGCAGCGCCTTGGCCTTTCTTGCGGCAGCGCTGGCGGCAGGAGGGGCAGAGGCGCGCTGCACACGGTGCCAGCGGCAGCCAAAGGGCCCTCGGGAGCTTCCCAATCACACCTTCCTTGCGAAGCTCCCATCTTGTGCTCCCCACCCTCGAGAGGCCGGGCAGCGTGGCAGGGCTGAGCCCGGCCGGGGGCTGTGCCCGGACGGAGCACACCGTGTACCCGCGGTGCCCGGCAGCGCTCACGGAGCCAGCACAGCCCCGCACGCACGGGCACACACACAAACACACACACGAGTGCCCCGCCGAGAGGGTTACAGCAACCAGCCGTTATAATTTTGCTTAATCCTTTATGACGTTTTTAATTAAAAAGGCTTTAGTGCTTTTCTAGCGTGACATTTGATTGCACTCTAGATAATGCACCCTTGCCGATTCTGGCAGCAGTAAAGCGCTCAGAAAATATATGAAATATTTTTATAAGGAATTCTGTCTGATCTGTCTTCAATGGGAAACACAATGATTTTAAACCATGTGTATTCTTTTCAGTAAAACCACAATATATGTCAGAACAAGATAACTGAAGAAAATCACCCTGTCCAAATTACTGTCCGTTCTAAACTGTTTTCATTCTTGTCTCTTAGATTAACATTTTTTCATATAAGAATTAACTGAAAAGTATTGCACCATTTTGAAGTACTGACTGAAATGAAACCTACTACAAGCTGTTTGTAGCCTGTCTGAAAAAAACCTGCATCTGATTCTCTTGTCATCCATACCATTTTAATTTACTTGACTTAATCCTTATTTTCATCTAAAGCAGAATCAGAGATCCTCGTTCCTCAGAAACTGTCAGAATTATGCTGTATTTTTTACTTTTATCACTATTTTGTATATATACCCCTCTGATTTATTCACATGTATTCCTTTATCCACTTTGGTCAGCAATAATCACACTTTACTTAAACATGGTACCTTGTTAATCTCTGACACTGAGCTGTAATGCTATGCTCTTTCCTGGATTTATGCAAATCTGAAAGCAGAAATGCTGCTACTAAAGACTTCACATACTTTGATGACAGGGATGCGTTTACAAGATCAAAGAACAAAATTCTGGTCCTACTGTAGTCATTTGAAGCCATTGAAAAAAGAGCTCCTAGATTTTTCTCAGAATAACAGATCTCTTAGAGAATTATTTGTCTGGTCGTTTTGGTGGGGTTTTTTTCCAATTAAAAAAGGTTTTTGACATTTCAAATTGTTTCTACCCAAGGTGAAGGAAAAAATATTTTTTATTCATTCTGAAGGAAAAAGCCCTGTATAGATCAAAGTTGACCTTTTTAAAAAATAAAAACCAATTTTTTACAGTTTGTTGCAAAAACTGTGTATGTTTTGTGCTGAAAATAAAAATTCCATGGAATATTCCTGAAGAAAGCTTCAGTCATGGGAGACAAATTAATCATTTCATGACAAATTTGTCTACAGGCCCATCACAGCAGTATATAAATGCTTCTCAAATGGATTTGTCCTCATAACATCCTTATGACATTAATAGTTCTTCCCCTTCTCTGCTACAGATGATGCAAAATGCACATCAAAACCTCCTCCTCATTTGTTAAATCCTGATTTTAGATGCCAAGCCCCAGATTTTTCAAACTGTGTTGTTAAAAATATGCTTTATTTATGGTTGGGTGTTTCATTTACCCCAAGTATAATTCCCACTGGCTCGGACTCTCCCTGAAAGCTCAGCCTTGCTGCCAGCCAGGCACCAGGCGTCCCCTGGTAAGCACTCACTGCAGCCAGGAGCACACACATGCACACATACACACACAGAGTTATCACCTGTGTAGAAAAAGTGACCTGTGCCACTTGCTCAGGGACATGGGGTGGCCTGACCCTGCAAGGGCACTGGTGCTCCACTGGAGCTGCCTCAGCCTTGGCCCACATGCCTGTACAAAGAGAAGGATGGAGGTGACTGGCAAGGGACAAGGCGTGTGTGTTGCAGGAAGGAGGTGGCTCTTCAGGGGACAGCTCCGGGGACTGTTTTGCTTTGAATTTGATATATGCTTGAGAAAATCAATCCCACACTGGATCTGATCTTACACTGTTTTCTTAGAAGGGCTGGTGAGGAAACCTTTATGCCCCCACTGAGGATGACAAAGGGCTTCATAGTCAGAGGACACACTACTTCAGTGACCCGTCTGACCTTCCTGCAGCTGCAAGACCTTCACTGCTTTCCATTTTTATGGCAAGATGAAGGTCCTTTTTAACAAGGCACTGCTAAAACCTCATCTTGAGCCATTTCCTGAATCCCATCCACCTCCTACAGTGTGTGAAGTGGAGATAGAGAAGAAAACATTTTGTCAGACTGAATATGTCGAGTCTTCTGTCATTCACCAGCACACAAGCCTCAAATACTGTGATCTGCCCTTTGGCTGCATACACAGAGTGATCCTCCATTGTGCACATTCAAGTGTGTAGCTCCTTGCCTTTGGGTCATCAGAAAACATTTAGATCCTTAGGCTGATATCATGGACCCCTTCTTCCCGGTGAGCTGGGAGAGCTGGTGGAGACAGCCCTGTGCCATGGTGCCTGATGCCCAATGCTGGATGAGAGTGATGAGGCTGCAGGGAGAGCTCTGCTCAGCTCTTCCAGACCGTGGTCACCAACAGGAGTGTCAGGTTTCTTTAACAACCCTGCTGTCACTGCAGTGCAGAGGCTTATGACTTGCCCAGATGCTGGTAGGCCTTGGGTTGAGTTTCTTTGTGAGTGCTGCCCCCATGTTTCTGATACCTACTCAGGAGTGGCTCATAACCCAGGTTTCTGCTGCAGTGCAAACCATGGAGATGAGAGTCCTTCAAGCAAATGGTGACCAAAACTCTCTAAAATGGGTAAAGCAGCATGTCTTTCACAGAATCACAGAATTTCTAGGTTGGAAGAGACGTTCAAGGTCATCGAGTCCAACCCATGCTCTAACACCTCAACTAGACCATGGCACCAAGTGCCACATCTAGTAATTTTTGATTTGTTTTGTTTTTTCCTACATACCATGCTGGGAAGTCAGTGTATTGGTTTTGCAATGTTTCTCATGAATGTTTTGATAGCACTTTTCCAAAAAGCATTAACTCTGGGGCAAGCATGATGCAGGGAATATTTCAACTCAGAAAAACTGGCAAAGTTATGAGAAACTAAAAAGGATATCTTAAAAGAACACATTTCAAACAACATTCACCATCAATACTACTATTCATAAGGTTTAGGAAAGGCATGGATTTACAAAGTACCTGTAATTTTTGAGGCACTACAACTAATTTTTCAACAGTAAATCTTCTCCTTGCTTTAAAATCAAAATTCAATACAGCCTTACCTTTTATGCCTACAATGAAATAGAACTGGCTGGATGTCCAGGGCTAGAGATTGGTGGTGCATAGAGTTACATCCAGCTGGTAGCCAGTCACTAGTGATGTTCCCCAGGGCTCAATTTTGGGGACAGTCCTGTTTAATATCTTTGTCGATGACCTGACAAGGGGATTGAGGGCACACTCAGTTTGCAGATGACACCAAGGTGTGCAGGTGTGTTGATCTGCTGGAGAGTAGGAAAGCTCCACAGTGATGATTGGCCAAGGCCAATGGTAAGAAATTCAACAAGGCCTAGTGCTGGGTCCTGCTCTTGCACCACAACAACTGCAGTCTTGGAACAGAATGGCTGGAAAACTGGCTGATGGAAAAGGATCTGGGGGGGCTGAGAATCAGCTTGAACACAAGCCAGCCAGATGGCCAAGAAGGTCAACCCTGGATTGTATCAGAAACCATGTGGCTGCAAGACCAGGGTAGTTGGTGTCCTGCTGTACTCTGCTGTACAGCACTGATGAGACTGTACCTCAAGTCCTGTGTTCAGCTCTGGGGCCTTCACTACAAGAAAGACATTGAGGGGCTGGAGAGAATCCAGAGAAGGGCAACAGAGCTGGTGAAGGGCCTGGATAACCAGTCATGTGAGGCACAGCTGGGGAAGCAGGGGTTGTTTAGCCTGGACTAAAAGGAGGTTCAGGGGTGACCTTATTGTCCTCTACAATTACCTGAAAGAAGGTTGAAGCCAGGTGGGGGTTGGCCTTTTCTCACAGTTGACAAGTGGGAGACAAAGGAAATGGCTCCAAGTTGTGCCAGGAAAGGTTTAGATTGGGTATTAGGAAAAATTTCCCCAAGGAAAGGGGTTTTCCCAGCATTGGAACATGACATGAAAGTTGCGTCACTGCCCCGGAAGTATTTAAAAGATGTGTAGGTGTGTAGATGTGACACTTCGGGACATAGTCTAGTGGTGGACTTGTATGTTTTAGATTAAAGGTTGGGCTCAATGGTCTTAGAGGTCTTTTCCAACCTAAGTGATGCTATGATACTTAACATCAGAAATGCATATTACTCCTACCATTATGTGTGGCCTTAGAGATATCAGGAGAAGGATGGAGATGAATTCATATTTCAGAACCAATTTTCAGTAGAGTGCAGTCCCTTTTTCCTTAATAGCCCAATTTGTTTCAAAGAATGCTTCGAGGCATGCTTTAAAAGCAGCAGGTTCTCAACTACATATGTCAGGTTGCAGCCAATAATGAAATTTTATAACTCATTGAAAAATAAGATCTGCGATGGAAAAATTTGACACACCCTTAATTATTGCATCCTGAATGAACCCAGTACAATAAAGGAAACTGATAAAACTCAGGAAACACAAAAGTTATGTCTGTAACAGCAAGACAGACCAATGCTGTGTGTGCTACACAGCAGAGTTCTGGAGATCTTGATTTTCTAATCAAAACGCCTGGCTTGTAGCCTCAGCAGCATGCCTTCTGCATGGCTGCATGGAAAACCAGCCCAGGATATCCTTGAACAAAAAATAACGTTGTTAAAAGTCACAGTTATCTTATGCTGATTGTAACAATCAAAGCCCCTGAGCTCCAGACCCCTGAATAATCTTACACTCTTTAGTGCACTCTTTAGAGCACGGCCTGTTTCTCTGTGAGGGAAAGAAGCTGCAGTTCAGACACATAGAGCAAATGGGGCATAGGGGAAATAGGATTACAGTTTTATTTAGGTACTTGAGTTCTGCTGTCTTTCAGAGTGTTGAATTTCCTTATTATCAATGAGGATCTGGGTTTGGGTGATTTGCACACAGCCACACAAGGGAGAAGTGACAGAAAAGCAAACCTTGCTTCAGCAGTGCTGTTGTAAAGACACAATATTGTGTTTAAATTCTGTGCAACTAAGGGTCATTTTAATCGCTTTATTTAATATTCTACTTTTGCCTTTCTCTTAGAGGAATGGTATAAAGTACCTCTAATAGCTACATCTTTTTGCCATTTGGCAGCTTATACAGTTTAGCCAGTGTTGATTATAAAAAGAAATCAAGAATTAAGAAAAAACCAAACAAACCCAAGAAACAAAACCAAAACCAAAGCAACCAAAAAATCAACACCTACCACATGCATCAAAATTTCTTTGGGGTTTCTACATCTAAATGCAACCGCATACCTTCTGAGCCACCCCTCCTTTTCTCTGGCTCTTTATGATTTCTGTGTTTCTGTCTCTCTAAAGCTTGAACCCCGAGCTGCTTTGTTCAGTGCTCTCGCTCCCTCTGCTGGCTCCGTGCTCTCCACACACCGACTCTGAGAGATGGCTCCACACAAACACTTTAGAGGAGACTGCATTCATCCGATGGGCTGCAGATTTCCCTTTATGCACGAGCACACTTGGTACACCGGATTAAAGAAGGAGCTAAGGGAAAGAAACTTAAAGAAAGGGAACTGGCACGCCAACTGGTTTAGGCACACAAATGGAGTGAGATAGGCGGGTTGCAGCCCACCGTCCGATCTGCAGTTTCCCCTTTTGATGGAATTTATGGCACGGCGCATTTGGAAATCAAACTGCTCACGTAGCTCATGCCAGATCTGCTCCCTGTGTGGGGAAATCTGGGCAAGCATCAGGAAAGTCTGCAAGGTTCCCTCCACGAGCCTTCCAGAAGATTGTTTTGTCAGATGTTGGCCACCCTGCAGATGAAGCCTCAGGCTCTGTAGATCTCTGAGGGCGCCTGCCAAAACCCGGTCACCTTCCTGTGTGTCGCCAGGCTCTGCCCTCCCTCCCCAACTCCTCACAGACTTTGTGGAGCAGAATCCAGTTCCCTTCATTTCCCTTTGGGCCCCCATGGTCCTGCAAGGAGAGGATTTCATAGTACAGAGCCTGCCTCAGGCAAAATTCATTCTAGAATATCTTTTCCCAGAGGTCAAAACAGAGGATCTCAATGTCGAGAGGCACTGTTCCTCTCTGTGCAAGTCTCTGCACAGATCACCATGGACTTGAACAGGTCAGGCATGCAGGCAGAGAGCCAGTGATGCAAAAAGCATGCACTGTGAGATCTCTGCTTCTGTCTGTGACGGGCAAAAAGCCCTTACAAAGGATAATGTTTGACAAAATAAATAAGTTATTTGTCTAAACAACATGCTGTTCCTTTCCTGTCCTTTTATGCTATAGAACAGATAGATTATGAGAAGGGGAAGTCCTTCAAAATTCTTTTAAATATTTCCCATAAGGCTCTGTTACTTCATTTGATTCTTATTGAAGTGTTTGAAAATGAGTATATCTTGAGGCTCTACACCCCTTCCACTGTCTGAAACAGAGTGAGATACTTTCTCACCACTGACCAGCATGCAAGACCTGCTAGCCCAAGTCTCAGCATGTGCACAGCTCCTGTTAAAGATCAGGGCTTAGTGCCCAGGCCTCTCCACATCTGAATATTAGATTCCAAATCCACCATGTGGATCCTGTTAACTACACACTGAGAAAAAATACCGGAGCTCAGAGTGATAATCTGTAATGAGCCTAACCCAAAATCCCCAGCCAAAGCAGCTGTGACCTCTGAAGGAGCTCAGACCCAGATCCAGACTTCTGTCACTTACCCCAGCTCCACAGGCTGTGCATGCAACATTAACACAACTCCAGTCCCAGGGGACAAAAGCAAACCACAGACTTGCTGATGCTCCAGCTGTGCTTGATTTACTGAAACTGGATTACAGGCTTTCCCTATCACAACTGGCTGTACCACTGGCATGGCTGGAAGCAAAGGACATGATTGTTTTCTCCTGCAGTGTGCTAGCATGTTACTGCTTATTTTCGATACTGTAAACAAAAGTGAAGCAAGGTTTAATATTTACGCAAAAGCTGTTTCTCTGCAGAGTGGCAATGAGAACAAAGAGCTTGATTACAGAAATCTTTCAATTCCTCCTTCACAGAATCACTATGTTGGAAGAGACCTTCAAGATCATTGAGTCCAACCCATGCTCTAACACCTCAACTAGACCATGGCACTGAATGCCACATCCAGTCTTTCCTTAAACACATCCAGGGATGGTGACTCCACCACCTCCTTGGGCAGACAGTTCCAGTACTTTATCACCCTTTCTGTAAAAAACTTTTTTCCTGATATCCAATCTACATTTCCCTTGGCATAGCTGAAGACTGTGTCTTCTCGTCAGTTGCTGCCTGGAGAAAGAGACCAATCCCCAGCTGATTACAATAACATTTCAGGAAGTTGTAGAGGTGATAAGGTCATCTCTGAGTCTCCTTTTCTCCAGGCTAAAC
>VZSR01003806.1:6622571-6653073 GCA_013398615.1 Brachypodius melanocephalos
CACGGGCTGCCAGCTTATCCAGCTTCCCACTGGTCATCTCCTCACCCCTTTTTATGTCAATACTTCAAATTCTGCGGCTATTTTCTGCTCCTTAACCTGGCAATGAGAAATGCTAAAATCACTTATCTCTTCAATTTTTCCTGCAGGATATGAATCAACACTATCTACAATATATTCATGTCTCTCTCAGTAAGTACAGCTGTGAGGAAGAGAACAAAACAAAAACAAACCCTCAGACAGAGAGGTGAAACAATGATGAGAATAATCGTCCTGCAAAGCTTTCAAGCCTGCTGGGTTTTGATTGATACATATCCCTGTGTGAGCAGGATATCTTACTGCTTCAGCATTTATAGTCTTGGGTGAAGGCAAGGAGAGATATGGGAGAAGTTTGGCTTCAGAAGCATCTTGATCAGTCTCTTGGGCTACAATTTTGGTTTAAGAGTTTTAATTTTGTCCAGATTACATCTGCCATGACTATTTATGATGTTATCTAAAATCTAATCAACTTTTTTTTTTTTTTTTCTGTCTTCCAAGGATGAAGTCAGAAATTGGAATAGGTATCTGCATCTTACATGCAGAGTGTAGACTTTGATCAAGGAACTCGTTACAGAAATTATGTACAGCTTAAAGATCTACAGAAATATCAAAGTGGAAAGACTGAGAAGTGGGCCCTCATCAGATCCTCCTTGCCATCAGATGCACCAGTCACATCTGCCCAGGACCACATCCTTACTTTGGTGTTACCCTTCCAGTGAAAAGCCTGTCCTATCTTGAAGGAACAGGGATAGAAAAGCTTTCCCTGTATACAACAGATTGATACAATACACTCCAAAAAGACATAAACCACAAGTTATGTGCCTTCAAAAGTTCAATCCCTTGTCTCTTTTCTCTGGTGAGAGTCAGGCTGAAATTGCTTTGGGAATAAGAGAATTTTTCCTCTTGTAACCCTGTGGGGAAAAGATTAGGAAATCACAACCCTCGTCTTTCGTATGCGAAAGTCATGCCTTACTAATGGATCACAGTGCCCTCTGAGGAAGATATACAGTGGTTTTAGAAGTGTGCTAGATGGCATTGAGGGCTAGAGAGCCAAAACTACGTATGCAGGTCACTGCACCCACTGGAGCATCCCTTGAACGGACCAGGTTATGCCTGGATCATCTCTCACCACTGGTGAGCTACACAGGGGAAACTCCTGGGATCCACTGACCTACAGTTGCCATTTCTTAGGGATGGTAAATTAAACTTCCAGGCGTGAGACGCTCGAACCACAATACCCATCATATAACAAAGCCATGTATTAGAGACAGATGTAATTCCCTATGCCTTCCCACAGCACAGGTGTTTGCACACATACCCACACATACAGGTACACACATGCACAGTTCAGGATGGTGTGCATTCAGTTCAGCCTTTCATCTTTGCACCCTTTAAATTTTACATCAGCGTGATTTTATCCTAAATTATGAGTTTTTGAAACAAAAATGCCTCTACTTTTGCAATATCTTATTTTTTTTCCCATTACTGATTTTGTATGGGATATTTACTGCTCTTTGTTTGGCATGGCCTTTCAAGAGGGATATATATGTTCCTTTGAACCTGCCTTTTGTTAGAATGCTGCTCATTTTTCCTATCCCATTCTTTTTCCTCTCTCATTCTTTATAATGGCGTGGGCTGAGCACAGCACTTGCTGGTTCCCCTGTAACTCAGATCTCCCCTCTGCCTGGTGGGCTGCAAACTTGGAGCAGGTCCCATGTTGTCTTGTTTCTGCTGGGAGACTTTTCCTGTTTGCCTTTGTCCTCCTCAAGGGGCTTTCTGCAACCTTCTGCACTCTTGTTTGATTTGGTTTCTAAGGCAATGCCCCAGGGTTTTGTGGGCAGGCTGGTGAATTTATGTGTACAACTGGCTGCAGACCATTCTGCTGCATTCTCTGGGGCAGTTCTACAGCTGCTCTTTTGTTTTGCCCTGAAAAGATGAGGGTAACATCTGTCTCTTCTGATAATTGTGAAATTGCCCTGAAAATCCACCCTGTAGATCCAGTGCTTCTGGTGACTTACATAAACAACCTGTTTTCTCCCAACAGAATTAGATTTCTAGGAAAACCTGTGTAAAAAAACCAAGAAATTTCTTCCTAAGGTCAAAGACATCAAGAAAGTGAATCTGTTTTGGGGGATTGCTGGCAAAGCTACATATAGGTGCTTTCTTTGAATTGCAGCTGCAGACAACTAAGTCCTACTTTGCTATAAAGAGCCCACATTTAGATAATTTCCTAGCTGTCTGCTCAGTGAAACTCCCACACACAAAAAGGAGAGGCTTTTCAGGGTACCTTGAGAGCAGTTGTTGCACAGATGATGCATCCTCTGGGGAGGCAGCTGTAATTGTAAAGTAGATGAACTCTGGAGCTGAGCTCTTTGCTGTGTTACCAGAGTCATGTGGGAGTGATGATGCTTGGAGCTGAGCTGCACTGACTTGGGGAAGCAGAGTCACACCCACTTCAAGGCTTCTGTTCTTAAATATCACAGTTAAACCTAACAGCAGTTCAGAAGCTGTGAACTGCTAAATAAAAGTTAACTATAAGTACTCTCCCTTTACTAAAATAACCTACGTTCCATCTACCAAACAAATCTCATGTGGGAATTGGAAAAGCAGAGCAAAACCCATATTGTTTGAGCAATACACATACACAGTATAGAAACATGATACACAAAGTACACCACCAAGGAATGTCTATATGGCTCATTTGACACTTAGGTAATTAACTCTAGTAAAATATTGTTGTAGAGTAAATCAATTTTTCAAATTAAAATATGAGTGCAGATATTTTTGCCAACCTGATGTAGATGCATTACATCCCATTTTGGAAGAAAACAATAAATAGTCTTAAGATGTTTGAGGATTTCTGTTTTGGAGGGACAAGATTGGTATCAGCCATGTCTGAAGCTTGGGCTGCCAGCACTTTGGAATGCGGGAGGGAAAGGCAAGTTTCTGGTAGCTGCTGTCATGAACTGGAATATAAACCCTAAAAGTTTGCTGGCTGGGAACAAGGAATATATGGAGCTGGATACAGATCAGACTTCAGAGACAGCAGCTACACAATGTTTTCTGTGTGTCAATATTATGAATATCTGCTTCCATCAGCTGATGAGAATCCTTAGCCTGGTGCATTGTTACCACTCCAAACTCCTCCAAATCTGACCAACACCAGAATCAAGGAAGACTTACTTGGAAAAGGTCAAAGAATCACAAAATCATAGGATCCCTTAGGCTGGAAAAAACCTAAGATCGTCGAGTCCAACTGTTAACTCAGCACTGCCAAGCCCACCATCAAATGCCACACCTACAAATTTTTTAAATACCTCCAGGGATGCTCACCACTTCCCTGAGCAGCCTGTTACAATGCTGGACAAACCTTTCAATTAATATTTTTTTTCTAATATCAAATCTAAACCTTTCCTGGCACAACTTGAAGCCATTTTCTCTTGTCCTAATGCTTTATTATCTGGAGGAAAAGCCCAACACCCACCTCACTACAACCTCCTCTCAGGCAGTTGTAGATAGTAATAAGATCTCCTCAAGACTCATTTTCTCCAGGCTAAATGCCCCTAGCCCCCTCAGCCACTCTCCATAGGATTTGTGGTCTAGACCTTTCACCAGTTTTGGTGCTCTTCTTTGGACGCACTCTGGCACCTCAATGCCTTTCCTGTAGTGAGGGTCTCTCGAGCACAGTACCCAAGGTGTGGAATTTGTATCACCAACAAAAGCCTCAGCACTGGCACAGGATACTTACAGTTGTGGGATGTGGTCTGAATCATCTGCAAAATCAGTGTCTTCTCTCTTCTCATGGAAAGCTGTGCCTACTTGGTTACAACATCTTTCCTGAAATAAAACTGAAAGACCAAGCAATTCTGCAGCCTGATTAAGCTTTCACCAGTGAAACTGGCTCCAAGGAGGGGAGCAGCAGAAAAATAAATTACCCTACTGGAACTCATTCTGTACTTACCACATGCTTAAAGTGCAGCTTTTCTGTCTGGGTATTTTCATAAGCAATAAGGTTGCAGACATAGCATTTTTCATCATTTTTCCCCTGCTTTGGAGTATGCACTGTCTTTATGGCTGGATAAAAGGTCATGACTAGCCAGCTGGTAACACAAAATGCATTTTTACAATAATGGCAAGGTATTCTAGCTTTTATTTCATATTGCACTGACTGCATATTTACATAAACCTTACATCTGTTTGGTTAAGTTAAGCCAGAGGGTGATGATCTTTGTCTTTATAAAAGAGCTGATTTAATTTTATTGAACAAAGCTTTCTATTTAAAAGATCAAAGTCAGTGCAGCCCCCTGCAGCAACAACTTAAAAGTTTCTTCAACTATTCAAATTAATAAAATACGATAACTGGGAATGAACAAGCAGGAAAAAGAAAAAAGGAAAAATAAAAATAAAAACTCCTCAGGGGCTTTGTTTATCCTGAACTTTGAGAGAGACATTTTTCCTTTCATCAAAGTTGCATTGAGTGTCCTGATTCTCCTGCCTCCAAAAAGGCAGGAATTTATAGCAGAGGCAGCATGCACGGTTTTGGACAAATTTCTAGAAGCTGTTAATGCTGTGGGGAAAAGACATAGTACAGTGAAGAAAGCCTAGTGAAGAACTGGCCTCTCTAGCTTCCATGTTCCAGGCACTAGTGAACTCCTACTCGATAAAATGTCAGTTTATATAAAACTGCTTGGTAAGTCTACAGAAAACAATGGTAAAAATCATGAGTTTGAAACTGTAATTGTAGTGGAGACAGATATTTCATGTCTTCTGAAAGAGCCTGGATGTGACCTCCTAGCATCTGACTTTGGGGAAATTGCCTTGCAAACCCATTTTTGGGAGGAGAACGGCTAAACACCTGCCTTACCTTTCACTGCTGCAGTTTGGTATTTGCTTACAAGTAGCTTCCTCATCTCCCAGACTGACAGCAGCACTCACACAGCTACACTGGGTGAGCCCCACAGCTACACCTCATGCTGTGGCAGAATGGTGTCAAACACACAACAAAATTCACTCTTTGTACCTATCCAGAGGTTATATCTGGCTGGCAGCCCAGGAACATGGACCAAAAAGAGCTGTAGCTCTGTTCCAACTTCACCCCCAATTAGGAGACTGATGAAACTGGCCCCAAAATCTGTTTTGACTCCAAAGAAACCTTTCCAAGGGATCTCTGCTGCTTCTACATCTCTCCTACACAATACATCCACATTATCACTTCAGCTTGGATAAGGAGAATGCTGTGGCAGCTTTCCTCCTGACCAGCCATCCTTGCCATGCTTTGCTTCACGTGCTGAAACAGCCATGGCATCAACTGGATTCCATCCAGACAAAGCTAAACAAAAAAGATCTGGTGCAGGAGTGCACTTACTGCACTACAGCTGCTAACATGAAGCCAGCCAATGTGACCAGATCAGAGCTGGTCTAAAATAAACCTCTGAAATACACAGAGGGTACACACTGGGTCCCCTGTGCCAGTTCCTCTGTGCTAGAGATCATCCCTACTTGTTCCAGGCCACCTGCTAATGTAGACACAACCCAAAGAGGCTGCACTGCTGCTTTGTAACCCTCTCACTGTTTAAATGGGTGAATAGTGCCATTTTAGGCACCATATGGTATCCCTGCAGGCCTCCAGCTGCCACTCTGCAGATCAACAGCTCAACCAAATGTCTCGTGTCATATCTGGCAGCCCCGTGCAGACATCTCGGATACCTTAGGGAGGCTAACTGCTGTGGATGTCTATGTTTAGACAACTGAATACCATTTTATTTTAGCATCTATACCCCTCTAGACCAGAAAAATTGAAGCAAATGAGACTAAAAATAAGAAAGGAGACGCTTGAAATACTATGGTGCGTTCTATGAAATAAAGTACACAATATAAAATAAATAAAATAATAAAAATAGGATTTCTTGAAAACTTAATTTAAAACTCTTTTAAAAAATAAACGAAACAGTATAGAAAGCTTAATCTGACAGCCACAGAAGTATTGTTTTGTCCTTCAAGAAACAGCTGAATTTTACAAATTGTATTTATTATTCAGTAAGAGCTGAATCCGCTGGCTTTAACAGAATAATTGCAAAGCTTGAGATTCGGTTTCTGTTTGTGTAATTTACTGGCCTAATGTCCCAGATGCTCTGAGGACTGCATCATCAGAGTCTTTTCAAGACCATATCCTAAAGCTAGTAAATCAATAAATTATCAAATTACTAATTTTGCTGAGATAGTAATAAATGAAATGGGTCTTGGCATGATTTCTGTCCTGAGGGTGACTGACAGCAGCCCTTCTCTGTTACCAGCGGATTCCTGGTGTCCAGCATGGCTGCAGGTAAGCAGGGATGCTCTCTGGGCTGAGCACACTCAGGACTGGCTGGCACAGGCTGGTGGCCATGGGCCAGCACTGTGTCATGACTTAACCTCCCTCACACAGGAGGTCTTACACAGCAAGCACCCTCCAAAGCTGCAGAAAAAACACTTTCACCTGCCAAGGAACAGCCTATGTGTATGAATCTCCCGGAAATTCTCGGAGATTACAGGCCTTTCAAACACTTAAAACAAAAATCCTGACGCTCTTGTGGCCAGCAAACTGTCCAGCCAAAGTTTCTGTCAGACTCTAACCCAGGTGATGCTCTTGCTGGGTGCAGGATGGCCATTTGTGTATTCCTGCTGCTCCTCTCCCAGACCTGCCTGAGGAGTCATCGACAAACCTCACATTTTAACCTCTCTGTGCGTCCACAGGAGGCCACAAATGTGTTCAGAGGGCTGGAGCACCTCTCTTACTGAGAGCTGGGGATGTTCAGCCTGGACAAGTGAATGCTTTGAGGAGACCTTAAAATAGCCTTCCAATACCTAAAAAGGTCTTATAAATCTTATAAACAAGAGGGAGAGTGACTTTTCACATGGACAGATAGAGACAGGACAAGGTGAAATAGTTTTAAACTAAAGGAAGAGAGATTTAGATAATTGAAAGAAATTCTTTACTGTGAGGCTGTTGAGGCACTGAAAGGAGTTGCCCAGAGAAGTTGAGGATGCCTCATTCCTGGATGTGTTCAAGTCCAGATGTAATGGGCCTCTGAGAAAGCTGATCTAGTGGGTGGTATCCCAACCCACAGCAGGGGGTTTGGAACTAGATGATCCTTAAGGTCCCTTCTAACCTAAGCCATTTTCTTGATTCTGTGATTTGTCCTAAATATAAGTGAAGTGCAATCTTCTTAGACACTGTGGACAAAAATCTGGCAGAAATGCCACAGGAATGGGAAGTATGGGAGTGGTTCTGCACATTAACATCCTGCATGTGGCACACATCTCCTTGCAGATCTTTAATTCTAACAAAGATATGAGAAAGCGAATGTTTGTTTTCTCTGCCTTGCATTGCTGTAGTCCTAGTCTGCATCAGTAGCTTTGAGTTACAGAAAAATTTAGACTATGAATATATTCTGTATGTGTGTAATTAATAATGTCTAATGTCAATTTTAGGAGATATATATTATCAGCACCATTTCAAATATGAACCTACACTTCTAAGAGTGTAGCATCAAAACCCAGGAAGTCTGGCTTCATGGGCAAGTTTGTGTCAGGAGAAAAGGCAAGTGGATTTTCTCAGGCTGAGTGATCTTTTGCCTGGACAACCTAAGGTTACACAATATTTACAACAAACACCTGAACGCTTTATAATTTCTAAAGTAATTGGAGCATGTAAAAGTGGGCATTTTCAGTCTGCATGTATGGCAAATCCAAAGGCTGCTGAAATACAAATAATATGCCAAACAAAAGAGCATCCATTTCTAGAATTTATAAATTTATAAATTTATAGAAGGTATAAATGATATATTAATAACATTCTCAAACCCATTAAACAGTGCAGAATAAAACATATTTTTAGAAGTTTTTCTTTCTATCACTTTGTATATACAGACTGGATATAGGAACTACAGTACTGAGTATATTTTTATTTAGAGGACAGATTCATTGATAATTGCACTTGCTTAAAACAGAAAAGTAAGTAAAAGTGTTTTAAACCAAACTTACATTTTAAGATTTTTTTTTCTGGAACTGAGGCTTTATTTCTGACCTCACAAAGGCTTATCTGTATGTTTAGTTTTACACTTAGGAGTAACAATAGTTAAACTAATGTACATAAAAATAAGCCTTTGCAGACCTGAAGTCTTGATGTAGCCTGCCTTTACATTCAACCTGTTCAAACACCCACACAAGAAAGAAAACATGACCTGAAAAGGTGCAATCATTCTGACTGCTCAGAATCTCTGTGGTTTTTCATTTCACATTCTCTCAAAAGAACACTAGTTCTCATCAACAAATATTAATAGGATAGAGAAAAAGTTTTGTAAAAAATATTTTAGTGATCATTTATAAGTTTTTAATTTCAGGTTCTCCTCAGGTCTCTGTTTCTCATTTGCTGGCATTGGCTGGCTTCCCTCTGAAAATAATTAATATTTCAGTTGCATATATAAACAGCCTTGGACTTTATTACTTAGAGCCCTTGGTGTTTACTGGCACTCATTTACAACATCTTTTTTCCAGGGTACCCATGGAAGAGCAACAGCTGCTCATTCTCTATTCAAAATAAAAACTGGATTTTCCGTTCCTAAATGTCATGATCATTTTATCGTTTTAGTGCTGATATTTCAGCCTCTCCTTGGGCATTTAATGCTCCTGAGGCAGTGCAGCAAATTTTGGTACACAATGGATTGAGAACAGGTTCTCCTGGTGATGAAGATGCAACATGATAGCATCTCAAAATGTCCTGATGTCAGACAGCACTCTGAGGTACCTTATATATGACTGTAGTGTGTTTATTTCTTTACTAAGAATGCCGAATGACATGAGTAGCATTTTGTCTTATGGAGACAAGTACAGTAGCAACCACAAGACAGATAACCTGCACAGATTACTGTTGACAGAATAAAACCGTATTCAGTATTTCTGTGAGACAAAACACGACTGTGCATTTTCAGGTACCAAAACCATTGGGGCAATAAAAAGTATTTTTAAAGTGCTACTTAAAAAACTTTTGTGTAGTAGCACAAAAGTTGCTTTCAAAACGCACAGTGTTTCTTAATTAGTTGTAGAACAGTCTCGAGAACCTCGTCTTTGGAGGGGCGGGCATCAACCTCTTGGCATGCAGGATTCACCATCCTTCTGTATGACTCTTCAACTCTAAAAACAAAACAAGAGAAATTAAACTTCAAAATGTACGGATGTGAAATGAAATTAGTCAGCAGTCTCAGAAGACAGTGCTCACACTGCAGAGACATAAGACAGAAAATCTAATATGAAGCTAAGAATGAAATCTACTGCAAAGAGTAATAAACCATTAGTAACTATTACAATGTAAATCTCAAAGCACATAATTTTCTTGACATTGATTCCCAGAGCTCCAGCCATATTAACATGGCATGGCATAAAGTATTTCTTTCTTTACAGCTTACCACTGGATACAGTCTGGTATAGCAGTAAAGTGGACAGTCTGCTTCTAGCACCTGGATTATTTTTTTTTCAGTTTCTGCTAAGACATCTCTGAACTATATGGCATTGCATTATGTAGTTGTGCTCATTGACTGATGTCAGCTTTGACTCGCTGGATTACAGAGTTGACATATAATTTATTTCCTTCCTCTGATTAACTAACCAGATGAATAACAGGATAAAATACAGGATGAAAACCTCTTCCTTTAGGCTCTAAGCATAATGCAGAACTCTCCCACATTTAGTCTTTGGGGGTGTGAATGAGGATGTGAATATTATTTTCCATGTTCTCATAATGCCATTCAAGAATGAAGTCACAAGACAAATCAAGGAAGATTATGGATGTTCTCATATTCAGATTAACATAATTAACAGGTAGAAATGACTAAAGGCTTTCTGACACGAATATGAAGTAACAGAATTAAAATGTAAAAGATTCTTAAATGGCAGTATGGTCCCTAGCTAACTCATCCCTCTGCAGGTCCCACGATATGAGCTGTGCGTCCACACAGAGTTTCTGTCAAAATTAAGCAACCAGAATGTTAAGGGTCTAGAATGAACCTCAAAAATCATCTAGTCCCAACCCCCTGTACAACTAGCATTCACCAGAAATTTAAAAGCCCAAAGGTAGATTTCAGCTTTGCTCGTAGATATTGAAACCAATATTCAGGTGTCTCTGCTGAGGTATCTACACAAACACTAGGTATTTCAGTTTCCACCTTAGACAAAGATGATCTAATCAATACATTTGGCAGAGCCTAGACGACAATTCAGCACACCCTGAAGCAGGATACGTAGAGTGCCATTCAGTTGCTTAAGTTAATGTAACTAGTACTGCTTGAGATGCTCTGGACTATCTCATTTAGCTTCCAGTTCCTAGCCCAGAAAGTGTCCACAGGTTCTTCATCACATGTCATATCAAAAGGCTTTAGGTACTTAAGTTTAGATCACTGAGCTCCAAAGGAGTGGTGAGATAAATCACTTTGAAGACTCCATTGAATATATTGACTATATTGGTAACTGAAACATTTTGCACAACTAAAGGCATCTACAAGAGGATGTTTAATTTTTATTCTCTTAATCTGGAGCTCAAGTCCAGAACTTCCTGGGGAAGCTGTGTGTTTCAATTCTTGACCCCAGTCCTGGAACTCTTAAGTTTATCTCCTTCTTGACCTCACTAAGAAAGACACTAAAATAAAAGCAGTAAAGCAAAATATGAGTATTTTAACTCAAAGCTTCTTTACAGGACCATTAAATTATACATCTGCATCTTTCAAACACTCTCAATTAGAAGTGACAGAATTTACTCTCCCTGACAGCCATGCATTCTTTCCAAAAAAAAACCAAAAACAAAACAAAAGCTTATACAAAGGAAATTCTTGTCCCAATAATGTGAGAGGCACATCTGTTATTGATCCCACAGGAGCCAAGATTGCCTCCAGCCTCTTATTCCCCATTAAAGGGTACCTTTGGCGAAACAAGCTGTTAACTTCCAGCTCAGCTTCCTCCTTTGTTTTCTCCAGCCCTCGACGCTGAAGTCTCCGGACTCGTTCTTCAGGGTCAACAGTCAGGAGAAGAACAAGATCAGGTTTAAGCAGATCTTCAGGCCACTGATACACCTCATCTTGAGCTGGTGGAAGATCCTGGACTTTCCCACTTGTTTCAGTGGCAATTGTGTAGGCAGCTGTGCTGTGCCAGTATCTGTCAGGAAAATACAAAATGGAGGGAGAGAAATTTTAAAGAGAACATTAATTCTTCAGTAATATAGGAGACAGTTGGCATTACAACAAGAAGTCAGTAATGATGAGATAGGTGATACTATGGCTTTGAATGAAAATCCAAGTAACAGTTCTGTGCTATCCATTTCTTAACAATGATAATAGTGTACTATTCAGAGTTAATGTAAGCTGTTAATTAAAACATTATGGAAAGACTTTCAAATATTCCTACCGAAAAAAGGTCTCTTCATATATTGAGACAGGTCAAAGAAGAGTTACAATATATCTCAAAATCCTTTACTCCGAGTCCCCTCTTTTGTGGTTCCCATCCTATTTAATGCAATAGATTTGGTAGAGAACATACAGTCCTCACAAACATGTGAATGAACACAGGCATTATTGATGTTACTAATTTTACTTGCATTTAACATTCTCCCCACTACAAGGCACTGTGTTTGATAGATCTCAGTGGATTTGAAGCTGGTTGAAAATAGCATTCACATGCACACAACATGTGTGTGTGTGTGTGTGTGTGTGTGTGTGTGTGTGTTGTAGCAGGAGGTTACAGTACACCACGGAAATAAGCCAGAGGGTTCAAAATACATCTAGACTTTTTATTAACAGTAATACTGTGAGCTGCCTACACAGCTAGTGAAAACCAGAAATAACACAAACCAAACCCAAAAAAGTGGGAAGCATATCTCTGGCTTTAAATTCACAAAGAGTAAGTCTGCCTAAAACTCAGTCATTCCAATCCACCCATATCTTAGACACATCTTAGAGACAGCCATGACTACCAGCCCACAGTCTCCTCTGTTTGTCACAAAGCACTGATCAGCTCAGGATGCACCATCTGTGCCTCCACTATTCATAACTGAAGATGTAATAATTTCTATGTGTCCTAAGTTTCCGATTTTACTGTTATCGTGTTACTCTTTAGAAGATATAATATTTATCTGACCCTCTGCAGAGTGCTTCCAAAAAAACCCCAAACAAACTACAAAAAAAACCAAAACAAAACCCCTTAAGAAACACAGAGACAATCACTGACTGCTCATAACACTGAGCAACTGTATGATGGCACTGATGTAAGAGGGCTTCTTAAAAACACAAACCTGTCTATGATCACAGGTGCCTGAGTGGATGCTTTTGCTATCTCTGAAGCCAGGATGTAGTTGCCCGCAGCATAAAATGCTCTTTTAATGGGTGTTGGCTTATCATCAAATACAGTCCTCCACTGGCTGATGCAGGCTGGTGGGGACTGCAGCAGAACGCCATTCAGGGTGTCCTTAACTGCCTGGGTCACCGTGGTTTTGCCTGCATTTCATTTACAGAAGGAAACATTCGTTATATTATGTCACTCTATGACATCACAAATGACACAAGACCTCTTAGGTAAAGTTGAATTCTGACTCCAAGGTTTATTAGGCAGGGAATTTTTTATATACTGTTGTACAGAGACCAATTGATTGGTGGAACAAAAGCAAACCTTTTCAACCACATCAGTCAACCCAGAGGGACATCAAGAGAGTCCCTCCTTTGGAGAGGAATGTAAACATCTTGTCCTATTTACAGAGATTTCCTGGGAAAGGAATTTTCTAGTCCAAAACATTCCAAGCAGGGAATCAGGGCTACAATATTATTTACCAGATACACCTGAGTTTTAAAAACCGAAAAACGCTCCTGTCTGTTCATGTGGAGCACATGTGGAGTTACATATTCTGACATCTGAATATGTAACCTGAGCATCTTGTTGTAAGGTTTCCAGCAGAAAATGATTCTGAGTCTGGTTGCAGGAATTATTACTCCTCTTCCTGCTCTCTGGGCCTTCCAGCCCTTCCTTTAGCCAGCTTTCAAGTCTTGACTCCCTTAAATGCATTAGGTGCATGGCAATTTCTCTATGTATTCATGGCAATTTCCCTATATATTCATTTATAATATTTTACTAGGTTGTAATTTACGTGAATGTTGCCATGCTGGTCATCCAATTCCTTCTTTTTATGAGGATTTTCAGTTCTCTTTAACTGACAAGTCAGAAAACAAAGCTAGTCAGAGTAATATTTCTCTGTCAGACGAACTGCTGGCAGTTTCCCAGACTACAACTATTTTAATTCATTTATTTGAAAACACTCCAATAAAAGTATGTTTCATCATCTGAACAAGAAATTTAATTTCCAGTACTCCACTCTGCATTCTTTCATTTGCATAGGTAAGGAATTAAATCTCTGAATGTAAATTAGCAAACACTAATCTTTTACAAGTAGGAGAAGACTGATTGGCATTTGTAATTATTAATTCCTTATGTGTCACAGGTTTCCGAGATTTTTATTTTATTTTGTTTTAAAGCCTTGTACCTCATGAAAAACATAGCAGTTGCTCCTTTCGACAATTTCTCATCTGTGGTTCTTCAACCACACGTTACTCTTACCCGTGGCATCTAGCCCCTCAAAGACTATGACGGGAAAAACGCCTTTTTTTTGGTGCTCTGGACATTTTTCCAGCAGGTCCAGTACTGCTTCAGCCTCTGGGATCTGTTCTGCACACTGCAAGGAGAGATCACAGAATCACGGAATGTGTTGGGTCGGAAGGGGCTTTTAAAGACCATCTAGTCCAACCCTCATACAGTGCACTGGACCATCCCAGACTAGATCAGGTCCCTTAGAGCCCTGTCCAACCTGACCCGGAATATTTCAAGAGATGGAACATTCATCATCTCTCTGGGCAACCTGTGCCGGTGTTTCACCACCCTCATTGTAAAAAACTTCTTCCTTACCTCTGGTCAGAATCTGCCCTCCCTTCGTTTAAAACGATCAAACCCCTTTCGCCCCCACGGCGCTGAGGAGCCGAACGTGGCTCCGCGCCCGCGGTGCTGACCTGGCGCAGGCGCTGCCGGAGGACGCTGGCCGAGGGCGGCAGGGCGCGGACCACGGGCTGGGAGCGCGGGGACCCCGGGGCGCAGTGTCGCAGCATCGCCGGGAGCCCGGAGCCGGGAGCAGAGGGCCAGCAGCTCGGAGCCGGGAGCGGAGAGCCGGGAGCTGGGAGTCGGGAGCCGGGAGCCCGGAGCCGGGAGCAGAGAGCCGGAGCCGGGAGCAGAGAGCCGGGAGCCGGGAACCCGGAGCCGGGAGCAGAGAGCCGGGAGCCGGGAGCCGGGAACCGGCAGCAGAGAGCCGGGAGCCCGGAGCCCGTAGCCAGGAGCAGAGAGCCGGGAGCGGAGAGCCGGGAGCTGGGAGTCGGGAGCAGAGAGCCGGAGCCGGGAGCAGAGAGCCCGGAGCCGGGAACCGGGAGCAGAGAGCCGGGAGCCGGGAGCAGAGAGCCGGGAGCCGGGCCAGCGGCAGAGCGAAGGCGGGCGGGCGGAGGAGGAGCCAGCGGGAATCGAAACTGGCCCGGCCGGCCGGGAAAGCGCCGGTCTGCGGGGACCAGCCCGGAGCAAGGGGCGGCTCCTCGGAGCTTCCGCCTTCCCCGGCCCGCGTCAGTGGCACCGCGGTGAACGGGTTCGGTCCCGCGGGGAATCGCTTTGTGCGGGTTAGGCACCAGCAATCACGGGATGTAAGGTCCCAGCATGGGGATCCGGTCCGCCCGCCCGCTAGCAGCAAAGGGTCACATTCCCACGGGCTCTTGTGGCTGAATCCTGGTGATCTTCTAAAAAAAAGAAAAAGAAAGAAAAAAATGGAAGTGTAAATATGGTCCACTGCTTAGGTCTGGCCCATAATGACAAGTCCTTACCCAAACTGAACTACTTTGTTGAGCTGCAGTGCCCAAGCAGCACTGGGTTATCAGGCATGTCTGCAACTTGACCCCATTATTTGGTTATTCAGTGCCTTGTTAACAAGACCAACAGACACAAATAATTTGGGGAGGGGGTATACTGGACTTTCATAAGCCTGTTTTCAAAATTTTGCAATGGCCAATTTCATCAGCTCAGAGCTAGGAACCAGAAGCACTGCAAATAGCAAGTGCACTGAGTTAGTCTCGTGACAGCTGCTATGAGCAATGAGTACATTGCCCAAAATGTAGGTTTTGAGTTTCCAGAAGACATAACCTAAAATATTGGAGAACCTACATTTCTGTAGAAAACTTCTCCTCTTTTTCAATAGTTGGAGAACTGCCACTTAGAGATATCTAAAGCTAAACTTCTGATGTGTTTTCTGAACTAACATACTCTACAAGAAATTCTTTGGAAACTTGTCTTCCTCTGGTCATCTCAACACCTGTACAAATACTTTTTAATTAGTGTAACTGCAGGGAGAGGGGAGCAGCTGGTAGGCAGTACCAGTTGCAAATCATCTGTACTACTTGGAAACTGCCCATCCCGAAGAAGCTAATGGAAGGCTGGGTCAGAGGCAATACTGGGAACATAGCCTTGGAAGCTCTTCAGCAGAGCCCCAGCATCATGAACCAAAATTCATCTGTGGTTTTTTTTTTTAAGACTGTTTCATACCTGAGAACTCCAGCACCATTCCATGTCACTCAAACACATGGCTGTGGCATCTGGGTATGGATGCCAGAAGACACAAGGTAAAACATGGTTCACTATACAGGAAGCCAATAGATAGTTTTAAGACCATAACGATATGCACTGATTAAGAGTAGGGGCTCCTCTCAGTCATTATTTTGTCTGGCAGAATGATGATGTGCTGTACATATGCCTGGCTTATCCATGGTCCCTTCTCCTAGTCCTTGTGCTCCTCCAATCTCCACAGTCACTGAATTAGGAAAGTTAAACAGTACATCCTCATCTTTCCCTTTCAGCACCTGTTGTGGACCCTTGCTCATGGAGTTGCCGAAATCTCTTTTTGACTCTGATACAATCTAGCTCCACAAACACCTGTTGTCTCAAATTCTACCAATGCTGCTGTTGCATAAAAATTTTATAAGTTTTGAACTCACATCCTAATTTTTTTTAACAAGTGCCCCTTCTAATAGTATTACTGATTTTGGTGAATAACAGTTTAACATTCAGTTTATTTATTACCTACAGGATTTTTAGAAAGTCACTCAGATTTCCCCTTCAGCTTTTTCATGTCAGAAATGACAGCCTCCATCCCTTGGTAAGGAGCTGCTTCATCCCCTTAATCATTTAGAAACAAGGATAATTTCTTTAGCTGTAAGGTCCTACCAAGATGTGGAGACCTGAACTGGACCACTAGCCAGGGTTTGGCTACACTTACCAAAGTTTCACAGACCAGTAGAGTAATGCAATCTACCTTGTTTCTAGGTGATACTAAGCTTTAAGTTGACATTTTTCTCTGCTGCCTCCCACAGAGCCATTGGTTTCAGAGGAGAAGCAATAGTGACTAAGATCTCCTTCCTGAGCACAAATGCCACTGCTGAGTTCAGCATCGAGTACACAAGGTTTCAATGACTTTTGGATCTGTACTGCCTCACCTTTGTCTAGACTGAAACTTACCTGCCACTTTTCTGTTCATTTGTTTGTGTGAAGTCCATCTGACTTGCAGCCAAGTTTCGTTTCAAAAGCACTTGTAAAGCTGGTCATTTCCCTCACTGACCTCTCAGCTTCTTTCTCTTCTGGGTGTTTTTGTTGTGATTGTTCTCCAATGCCTTTCCTCTCTCTGCTGAACAAATGGAAAGCAGTTACTTTCATTTTCCCTTTCCATGTCTCACTGCCTTGATATAACCTTGTTCCAACCATTCCTGAGCCAAGCTGGTGGTGATTCTTTTTATTTATAATAAGCTTATGTGATCATTCATAATAGGCATGTGATACCTGTTCTCCTGCCTAATTACTTAAAAGTACCCTCTTGCAGGATTCAGGCAAGAACTTGATTCTCTTTTTGCCTAAGCTGTCTTTTATGCCCAAGATGTTTTGTTGTATTTAAAATCAGTGGAGACAGTATGACTCAGTTTTGAAATTAACCTATGTTGAGCATTTTTCAGCCTCTTTACAAGGCTCTTTATAATTTTGTCCTCTGTATAATATGAAGCAATGTTGAAGAACAAATGTGCTAATTATGTAAAAAACATTCTTCAGGAGCATTTTCACATCTTTGAGTGTCCACTGTACTTACACAAAGCTATAGGGATGAGATACAGAGACAACAAGAGCCCATATGAATATTCAAAAAATTTTGATCCACACAAAGTGGAAAAAGAGAAAAAAAACTACTTGGAAATTTATTAGCCGGTATCTTAAAAATATATCTAAGTGTATAGTCCTGTAAACAGCTGTCAGATACACAGGCAGGAAAATCTTAAGTTGAAGGCCCATAAAATGTATAGGTACATAGAACACATGCAAATAAAACTGCTCTTTTAATGTAGAATAAACCTTAAGAATATCAGTAAGGGGACTTCTATTAAAGAAAAATACCTGGGGATAAGGCCATAAGAACACAGAAGTCAGTAGAGTGTCAGGCCAAGAGAGATTCCTCTTCTGCCCATGACAGTGGCCACTGCCAGATGTTTGGGGAAGGCTACAGAAAGGACACAGAAGGATTCTTCTCCTAACATATTTTTGTCAAGAAAGGATCTAATGATCCTTGAAGTCCCTTCCAACCTGGTATACTATCCTGGTATACTGGTATACTAACCTGGTGTACAATTCTGTACAATTTTCCTAGATCACAGAAACCATCTTTTTAAAGACTTCCTGAATGGCAAATCACATATACACTATTAAGGGCCCATAGTAGACTTCTTTTAAATGTGCCTAATCTGTATCAATGTTTATATTTTGTGTTTCATATGTCTTTCGTAGCTTAATTGCATGTGGGTTTAAGCTTTCTGTTTGGTATTTCCCCTTGGATTTCTGCACTCCAAGGAGAGCTGAGTCACTCTAAGTACAAGGTCCTTGACAGATTTGCATTTATAGTGGTGCAGATGCAATGAGAAAGAGATAATTTCCGGGTGAAACTAGAGCAAGAAGTAATATGTTTATCAAATACTAAAATTGCATCTGCCATTGCATGATTTGCCTGGTTGTCCTTCAACCATTTCTGGTCCTCCCAGGTGACGTGATATGACTCCTTCTTTAACCTTTTTTATGTTACTGGTTTGTATCAGTAGTTTCGTTTCCCTAGCGAGATGCTCTTTGACTGGAACTGCCAAATAGCCACTCTGGAGAAAGCAATATTTTATTTAAAATATAAAATTACATTAATTAGATAAATATAATATAGTTGTTTTAAAAGTTTTGCTTTCCTAGCAACTAGGCACAAGAGAATTATCTTTGTTTATCCATTTGGATTCTTCCATGCTAGTTGTTTACTTCTTTATTATCTAGTGCACCACTAATAACACCATTCAATAAGATTTGAAAAATTATATTAATTTTTAAACAATTTTCGGATATGGATTTGGAGAACAGAAAAATTTTTGTTACTGGGACTCCATTGTGCCACTTCTAAGATGGCTTCTGTAGGATCAAAGAACATTTATGCTTGCTTCTCTGAGATTCTTCCAGAAGGCATCAGGAGAGAAAATTTCATTACAGTTTTTTCTTACAATATTTCTTGTAGATTCAAAGCTTGTATACCAAAAAAACCCCACATTTGTGTATTCTTGAAGGTCTCACCATAGAGACTGTGAGCTAAGACAGTTTGGGATGTAAAATGTGAATGTCTTCCTTGATACTGCTGGGACTTGTACACATGAAGGGGGCTCATCCTGGTCTGGGTTTACTTTGGGAGGCTTTACAGTAATGCAGAGAGTGTCATCTGAGAACATACGTACTTGAGGCAAAAAGTAAAAAGAACTATAACTGCCATTTTCTACGAAAGCACTGATAGAATTATGAAGAACGGGAAGCCTTGAGTACACTTGGGTGCAAAGTTCTCTGTATGTTTTGTTCCTTGAAATAGACATCTGTGTTTTCAAAGAAAAACAGTCCAAAAATGCTAATGTTTTCATTTTCTGATTCATTGAGCAATACTTTCCTGACAAGTTTTTGGAGTGTTTGGATATCTGATGTAAGTCTTGTGTTGAGAGAAATTTATAATCATCAAGGATTCTTTACTGACTTCAGAAATTAAGTATTTTGAACCTAATTTTTCTAGGCAGCTGAGGTACTAGGCAATAAGCTCAGGGCTAGTAGCAACCTTCCATCTCAAAGAAGAGAGAAAGGCTGTAGTCCCTACACCTGCATTGGCTCAACTTGACATGAACAAGGGATATGAATGAGGACAGAAAGGAATTTGAATTAGGGCCAGAGAAGATAAGGAATGCAATAGGGTTCCTACCATGCAACAGAATGGATGTATGGAGTGAGGAGATAACAGGGCAAATCAGAATTCTCCAAATTAATTGAAACATTGAAGCTACCAATTAGCAACTCCAATGTCAGATTTCAGTTTAAATTTGCATTGTCATGTTCACCTCCCTTTCCAATTATATTTTCAAGTTTGTGATCAACAAACTCTTTATTAGAATACCCTGCTGTTCTCCTTAAGCTTGTGTCTTACATAAACCTCAAGGAACTGGAAGAGCACATGGTTAACTCCTGCTGGAATAACTGGTTAACTCTGCTGACAGCCTCTGAGACCATTTTGGAAAGAAGTGAGATGTTTCCCACCATGCTGCAGCAATACCTTTGTGAGGTGGCATTACTGGAGCCAGACACAGCCAGAAGTCTCCCATCCTGCCTTACTAGCATGAACCTGCTCCACCAAGAAACAGCTGACAGAGACAACAATAAAAACCGTTCAAACAATGAAAACTGTTCAAACAGTTTTTTTGCTGATCCAGACATTATTCAGGCAGCAGATCACCTCCAGGAAAGTGAAGGAAGGATGATGGGAAATTGACAATAGCCAATGACAGGCCTAATTAACACTTCTTATTCACAAGCAGGGTTTGTTTCCTATGAAAATTGCACAGGATGAAGATATTTTTACCCCTTTTTTCAAAGGAAAAAAAAGAGAAATAAAAAGAAGGGAACATGAGGGCAAGACTGCTTGGCTACAGCAGCTGGTCTGACCAGAAGTGAGGGAAGCTCCATTTTAGGCCATTGACAATACGCGGTTGGAAGGTGTTAAGATTTGAGTATGACTCCGTGGCTTGGCACTGGTGGCAACATTAAATGGCCCACGCAAGAGTGAGGACAGGCTGGCTGAAGGCATAGTGAGGCTGAAAATTCGTGACAAACCTGTTGGTGTGTCTGGACACACTGGAAGACTGAAGATAGCAACCAGCGTTATGATGGAGGGACTCCTTCTCCAGCAATACTCATTGCACCTCAATGGAATTGAGGAACATGGAAACTGGCAGCTTGGTCCTGGTCTCTCCTGGTGTTACCATGGGTGGGTGGCCACCAGTGCCTCAACTCAGGCTGCCAGCTGTTCCTGCTGCTAAGGCTAACCATGTGCTCAGCTTTGTGCAGTAGCTTTGCTTGAGGTGCATTATTGCAGATCAAGAATTAAAGAACCCACAATTATTTTCTTTTCGCGTATCTGAAGTCATCAGGCTCCCTAACTTGGGTTGCTCTTCCATGCAAAACTGTTTAACCTTACAGAAGCTCTTGAATGCCTGACAAAGGTGCAGTGCAGTTATACAAGCTGTTTCCCCCCTGCTTCAGGAGTTTAACGACAAGAGCCAAAGTCACTGAGATCTCACACCAAAAGGGGTCCTAGGCACTGGACCCGCTCAAACCCAGAGGTGCTCAAACCTGCTCCCAGCCCCGGGCAGTCGGCGGGTTCTGCAGTGGCCGTGGCCGAGAAGCGGCTCTGGGGCGTGGGGACAGTGAGCTCACGGGTGGGGCAGGGCGACAGAAGGAAAACACCACATCTCCGTGCCAAGTTTCGCTTCTGGAAGAAGGGAAAACGAAACCGAGCGGTTCTCCGCGGTCCAGCACGGCGGGGCGGGATGGGCGGGGAGGGGAAGAGAGGCGGTCATCGCGTATTTAAGTGCGGAGCGCCGGACACCCGTTTGCAGACTGCGAGTCGAGGCGAGCCGGGTCGGATTGAACTGAACCGAGACCAGCCGAACCGACCCCAGCCGAACCAAGTCCAGTCGAACCGTGCCTAGGCGGATCCAAAACCGCAGCGCATCCAGCCGGGTCCGAGCCGAGCCGAGCCGAGCCGAGCCGAGCCGAGCCGAGCCGAGCCATGCAGCTGGCCCTGCTGGCCCGGCTGCTGTCCGTCGGGCGGGCGGTGCTGGCGGCGCTGCGAGGGCGCCTGGGCGCGCTGTGCTGGAGCCTGGCTCCCCTGTCCCTGCCTCTGCCCAGCTGGCGGGGCTCGGCCCCCCGGCAGCAGCGGGATCAGGAATGGGACGATACGCCCCCGACACCCACCAGCGTCAATTACCACTTCACCCGGCGGTGCAACTACAAGTGCGGCTTCTGCTTCCACACAGCCAAGACCTCCTTCGTGCTGCCCCTGGAGGAGGCCAAGCGGGGGCTGGCGATGCTCAAGGAAGCAGGTGAGTCCAGGGAAGGTGGGACCGGAGGGAACCGGGGAGGGGGGACCCCGCAGCACCAAGTGCCGTGGAAAAAGTTATCCCGGGGATGTCCCTTGTCCTGCTGCCGTGGGGCATTAATACCAACAGGAGGAGCTGGTGATGGGCAGCAGAGGTTCAGAGCATGTTTCTTTGGTCCTTCTCTAGGAATGGAGAAAATTAATTTCTCGGGAGGAGAACCGTTTATTCAGGACAGCGGTGAATTTGTAGGCCAACTGGTCCAGTTTTGCAAGCAGGAGTTGGAGCTCCCAAGCGTCAGCATCGTCAGCAATGGCAGCCTGATCAGAAAGCAGTGGTTCGAGAAGTACGGTAAGGGGGGACCACGGGGCACAGCGGCACTGGCAGGGCTGGGGAGCCTCCATGGGCCAGCCTCACCCGGAGATGGCTTGGGGGCAAGTGGTAGGTGGTGGTTCAGTATTATAGTAAATTCAACCCAAATGTAAATACCAGGGAAACTGTTGATTATCAGTTGTAAACATAAGCATTACACCACAAAAACTTTTTGGTGTAATAGTGTAATAAAACAATAGTTCTGCTTGTCTCCATAATGCTGAGGACACACACACACCAGCACGTGTTTTGACACTGCTGTTGTTGTGGCTTTTGTGGTTGATGGGATGACTCCACAGAACTGCATTTACATGGCATTTGTGACAGATGACAAGGAAGTGAAAGTGAGCAGAGTCCTGACACCTTTTAGCCTATGAAGTGGATATTAATCAAATTTTAAAACTTATTTTCAGGTGTACATTTAGATATTCTGGCAATTTCATGTGATAGTTTTGATGAGGATGTCAACATTTTAATTGGCCGTCGTCAAGGAAAGAAGAACCACGTGGAAAATCTGCATAAACTGAGACAGTGGTGCCGAGAGTATGGTGTTGCTTTTAAAATAAATTCAGTCATTAACAGATTTAATGTTGAGGAAGATATGAATGAGCAGATCAAGGCACTCAACCCCGTGCGCTGGAAGGTAAGAAAGTAGTGTGTACCACATGTTTCCTGTTCAAAGAAAAGTAAAAATGAAGGGAAGTCCTGGAGTTGTCTGAACATCTATTGACCAGAGTCTTACCTCCAGATCCAGCTTGGGCTGGTGTTAGGAGCCTTCTTGTCAATGTTGCATGGTGCTGGAATAAGTTCTATCTCATTCTGTGCTTAAATGGAGCCCAGCAGGTCAAGAATCTGTTTTTGGTTGTGTTATGTACAGAAAATACTATTTCAGATCTAGATTGTTTTAGTATATTAAAATTAACACAGAAAGCCCTTAACACGTGAAAATATGTTATGGTGTAGAGAAAATTAGGAGAAATTACTGAACAATGATACATTAAAGTCAATATACTGTTAGCAAGGTATAAGCGTATATTAATTTTCTCTTATAGAATATTAGAGTTGGTGTACACATATTATGATTTTTTTACTAGAAATAAGTTTGAAAATGAGTAGAGATAATGTGACATAAATATGCAAGAACTTGTGGAATATTTTCTCATTATTTGCCTCATGGATATTGTTATAGACATGGAATTACTCAAAAAAAACCAAACCCTGAAAGGCACTGTAAGTGACAGTGTTTCAGACAATAAGGAAAATCATCATTTATAACATTTATAACTGTAATGTTAATTTACAAAAAATAAATCTGCACCATGCTTTTTGTGGAGTATTCAGGTATCACAAGTTGTGTCATTTTGGCTCCACTGACAGAAAAATTAAAGACATTGTTACTGAGATTGAACTCTCTTATCCTCAAGGCAAGTGAAAACATAAAGTCTTAACCAGGTGCTTTCTTTGTTCAGGTATTCCAATGCCTGCTTATCGAAGGGGAGAACAGTGGTGAGGATGCTCTAAGAGAAGCAGAAAAATTTGTTATCAGTGATGAAGACTTTGATCGATTCCTGGATCGCCACAAAGATGTCTCCTGTTTGGTACCTGAATCTAATCAGAAGGTAAAAATTAAACTGTCCCTTTGTAACTTTATTTTTAAATAATGCTAGAATATTTGAAAGGAACAAGAAACTTTCACGGCAATTAATACTTTCCCTATTAATAGGGCCTTAGAAGAGGTGCAGTACAGCTTTATCAGCAACAGATTTTGTTATGGTGGAAGCCAAGATTTTTAATTTTCTTTAAGCCTTTTCATTGACAACAAAGTTATTAGCAGAAGAGTGGAAACCCATTGTTCCCAGTCCCGTGGACACCAGTGGAAGTACTCTTCCTGGCTTGGGCACAAGATCCTGAAAATGTTCAAAGTTAATGTAAACACACTTTGTAGTCTAAGTATAGTCTCCTAATAGAGATTGACTGTGATGTCATATTAATGTGAGTGTCATCAACCTACATGACTAAGACAGCATCCCAAGCAGCATTGTATTGGGTATTGAGGAACAGTACCCAACTAATAGTATTTTTGGGTAATCCCTCTCACAATAAAATTGCATTTTAAACTTTTTCTGTCTGAACTCTTTTGGATTGCACACTCAGACTCTTTATTCAGGAGAGGGTGCCTTATGCTCCTGCGGAGCCTGCTGGTTAACTTGATCAGCTGCCATCCAGCTTACATTAACTACCCTAAAGGACTTTGGTGCCTAAGAGTGGAGCTCAGGCTGTTTTGTAAATGCTTACAGACCCTAAACAAGGGATGGGGAGAGTTAGAAGGCTCACTGTTAGGAAAGTTTATGAACTAAGTGAAGAACTAGCAAGTTGAAATTCAGGAATGCCTTAAATCTCCCATCTTGTGTTCCTTTTCCTCTCCATAGATTAAGACTCCATTTACAGTTCACGTCTTATTGCAGGTAGAGGTGAAGTGAGCAGACTGGGTTGCCTTTGCTATGTAAGACATAAAAGTGGGGCTGTACAGTTAGCATTTAAGGCATTTGGTGGGAGGGAGCACCCATCAGAGAAAGGGTTAAGATGAGAACCCAGAAGTATTTCTACATTTTTTTTCCAATCATAATAGAAGTCCTACAAAAAAAGGCTTCCCATGGTAGGTTTGGTTCCAGATTTCCGGTAAACTTGTGTGAAAGGCGGACACCAAATTGATCAGATTTCCTGTTCTACACAGCAGCAAGCTCCAGATACTCAGAGAATTTTAAGGAGGGTTTAGGACATCCCCATTTAGCTAAGCAAACCTATCTCATTTCAGCTGTTGCCATATTTCTTTTTGTAGACCTGAGAGCTTTTTTACCTCTGAGCCAAGAGAACACCTTTGTTTGGTGGGGTAATAATTAAACACCCCAGTTTAAATCATCATATAATTTGTTTCGAAAATGGCATGATCATTCCAGCATGCGAAACTCTAAGTTCTTCTGGTGTAGAAGTTAATAGAAAGTGTGGATAATATTTTAAAAACCCTTTATCCAGTTGGGAATCCACATTTCAATTCGACACTGGAGAAGCCATATTCCAGTAATTACTAGTTTATTTATATATAAATTTATTCTCGTAATTCTGTCATTTATTTCTATACATTTCATCCAAGCTCACTGAAATAGTGGTAATAGTGGTGTTACAGCAACTGTTTCAAAGATTTATATCAGACTTTGAACGAATAGTTGTTGGTTTTGTCAATTATTTTTCCATAGAATGGAATTTTGATTTGTATACTAATTTAGTTTTTTCTTTTTATTCATTACAGATGAGGGATTCATACCTCATTCTAGATGAATATGTAAGTCTTTTTTTTTGATACGTGGTATTTGTATACTAATATATGTATGTATACAACAGCAATAGCCAGTTAAATTTACTCTGCATCCTATAAAACAATTTTACCATGTAGTACAAGGAACAGATGTGATTTATGCCCATCACACATATTGTGAACTATAATCTAGTATGACCTAAGGAGAAGTTGCCATCAGCCTGCACGCATAATCCTTGTATCACAAATCTTGATGTGTAGATGTATATTTTTGCAGGACATCTTTGCTTTTTTCTTTAATATAAAAAATACAGAACTTTCCCTGAAAGTTAAGGTTCAGAGTGCCCACTTAGTTTACATGTAACTGAAGAGCCAACGTTTAATCTTCAAGAATTATGGTATTGCTTTGTTCCTGCTAAGATATGTCACATGTCTGACCATGAGTTTCTGAGCCTTCTAAGGACTAGAGTGAACCTCTCTAGTCTGTGCACTTACATTGGCTTTTGTGGAATTGCAGTGCAACTTGCTTAGGTCTGTAGAAAAAATAAGCTTTTGCAAACTGACTTTCTAACATCTTATCATCTTATCTATCTTATGTTCCAGATGCGTTTTTTAAACTGTAGAAACGGACGGAAAGAACCTTCCAAGTCTATCCTGGATGTTGGTGTAGAAGCAGCTATAAAATTCAGTGGATTTGATGAGAAGATGTTCCTAAGAAGAGGAGGAAAGTATGTGTGGAGTAAAGCTGATATGAAACTGGAGTGGTGACTCAATATACTGAGTTAGGGCAGTGCAATCTGTAAAAACAAGTGTATATTTATAGGCGAGTGTATACTTGTATATAATGCTTTTAACTACACTTGGTATATTACACAGACTGATGTTCAGTATGTGAATATTTTACATGTTTTTAAAATGCCTATTACATTGTCTATTATTTTCTGGAGCATGACCGAATACTTTCAGAGCTTTCACATGAACAGATCTCTGAAATTAACTTTTTAGTCCATTGCACCAAGGACTTAAAGGAAAACTGTTTTTATAAAATACTACATGAGTGTGCATGCCAGATAACAAACCAAAACCCACCCCAATCTCTAATTCATTCAAAACAGCTGTAATGATGGAGAAGTCAAAATTCTTATCAGGGAATGCATTCTGCCTGTTTCTCAGGGAAAGAGGGATTGCAGTTCCTGGGTAGATCACTGGAGGGCCAGCCGGCAGGCCTCTGGAAGCATTAAGTAATAACGCATTTAAAAGGAAATCAAGGTGAAAAAAATTGGCAATTTTTATTCTTTAAGATTTATTTGTAACAGCATCTTCTCCCTCTCCTCTGTATACACACATGATATTTGCAAAAATGTTGGGGGGTGTAATTTTCTGTGAAAACATATTTTCAGTCATGAAAAAATATTGTATTCATCCATCCTAAACCCTAGAAGTACATTTTACCTAATGATAACCAACATCATATTTCACATTGGCAATGCCCTTAGTTCTAACAAATATTTACAGTGAAACATCGTTGACATTGAAATGTTTCAATGTAACATGACCTGTTACATTGAAATTTTGTTAATATCTCCATTTTCCTTTCATCTGCAAATATTGATTTATTATTTTAAACTAATTTTGAACTGTGGGCATACAGTTCTGGTGAAGGTTCCTTCTCAAATTAATTAATACCATGTAGAACAACCTAATGCATATCTTTCATTGCAAAGTAGCTTTTTATTTTGCTAAGTCATGGAACTACAAACGACAAAGTTCATATATTAAGCAACCTTGTTTTAGACCTTGTTTTAACCTGCAGACATTAAATTAAACTAATTTTGTTCTGTGAGATCTGCCTTTAAGAGGAGATAGCATCAATATGAAATACAAAAAAAATCCTCAAAACCTTAAAAATAATCTAATATACTGCCCTTATTCTTGGTTTTCTGGCAATTTTTATGGCTTGATAATTGCAGGTTTTCAAATTTAACTAATCCCATGTTCCCTCTGTCTGAAGGGCATGGGGATAGGCATTGCACAGAGCAGAAGTGAGATGGCACTGCTCATTCATCCTATCCACTGAACTCAATGTCTGCACTGTCTCACACATTTAAATATTTGCAGCAGTTGGGAGCCAGCATGCATTAAATGTACCACGTAGAGAACATGACACCTTCTTTCATTTTTTTTGGAAATGCTAGTTGATTTTTTTAAACTTTTTGAAAGAAATGTTTTCCATTCACCTAATGCATCTTCAAAGTTGAAGGGGGAAAATGCTTAAGTAGGAGTTGTTACTTCTGTGTAAAGGAAAGTGCTCCTCTGAATACAATGTGAAAATATTTCCATTTATAATTCCTTCGGTTTCCATTTTTACTTTCCTCACTGTAAATATACTCAGTGGTGCTCTTTTGTCCCTTTGTATTTTGGATTTTGCAATCACAACACTTCCTAGACTGACATTTCAGGGTTTTTTTTTTCTTGTATTAACAGTTAGTGACATTTAAAATGTGGCCCACACACAGTAACCCCACAGTCCTCTGGCAGCTATTTCAGTGACCTTGGCTGGAGTTCTCCCTGGCTCTATGGGCAGTGCAAATTTATGTAACTGGGGTTTGACTTCCCCCACTCAAATATTAAACCTAGTCTCTTCCTCAGTACCTACATCACACTGATAGAAAAGAAGCATTTTCTTTTGCTGCTGGCTCAGTCCCAGCATGGGAAAAGATTTAGTGCATAGATGTACCAAAAAATCTACCACCATGCAGCTTCTGCAGAAAATGCCAGCTGTAGCACAGCACACAGATATGTGGTGCACAAACTCCTGTTCAAATCCAGAAATCCTACCATTCTTGCTTTGTATTTTACCCTGTAAATGGCTATTCTTTTGCTTCCTCTGTGCCTACAGAGGAAGCTGCAGGAGAAACAAGAAGGAGCTGAAAATGTCAAAATCCAGTAAATAATGCACAGACATGTAAGATGTCTTTTGTTAGAAGGCTCTCTGTTCTTACCTTCTTGTTACCATACATAATCAGTAAAAAGTTTCTGCTCTTTGTGATTTTCTTTTTCAATGGAAATATGAGTTTTGTACATTGAAAATGAAGAATCTCACATTACAGAATCTCACATTTAAGTTAATGAACAGCTATTGGTATTTTTATATGCAAAATGTATTGTTGTGTAAAACAACAAAAATTTGGCTACAGTTGATTTATCTAGTTTATTAAAAATAAAAAATAAACACAGTCCATATTGGACCAAAAGTGGACTTATTATATAGTAGAGACTCATTATATAGTAGAGACTATCTTTCAGTATGGGACTAGAAAAATAAAACTAAATTCAACAAGGTTACTCCCAGTCTTAGTGATTACAGGTATGTTGTGATCCTGAAAAGTCAGGATTAAATTTAAGTCTTATAAACACAGATATGCTTAATTGTATGTTTGTGTATATTATCATAGCATTGCAGCTATGCACTTGCTAAAAATGCTGGATTGGGAAGGAAGTGACACTGCATTCTACTAACATTATATAATTGTTCCTATTTGTATAATGTTTAGAGAATGAGTGTTTGGGAGGTTGACTTCTGATAAAATGGTGGCTATACCTTGGGTAATGAGTAAAATTGTCACTTAAGATGCACTTTAGAATTACCTCTTTTTCAGTGTGAAGGATGCTGATATATTTGAATGTTACAAACAATGAATTTTGGAGTAATAGTGTCAAATAATTAGCACTAAGTATTTCATGAGTGTGTTGCACCTTTCAATAAATGTTTCTATTTTCCTAAGTTTGTCTGTAATTTTATCCTTTTTTTTTTTTCTTTTTTTTCTGTAATATAAGCCATACTAGCAGAATGTGTGGTTAAGTTCACAAGAGATCTGTAATTCTGGATGCATTTAGTCTGTATTGGGGGGTGGGGTGGGGGGATGGGGGGAGTGCTGCTTGCATGGTGCCAAGGGCGGCATCTAGGCCGAGATGGAGAACAATAGTGGTGATTCTCCTCCTGATGAAAGGCACTTGTTACCAGCCTGAGTGGACTGGTCTGTGCTGGGAGAAGACAGTTCAAATACCTTGTGCTGTTCAGATGACATTCGACACGAAAGGCACAGCTATCCATAAATATCCGAGGACAAAAATAAGATTATCTTCTGTTATGGTAAATAAGAGAGAAAAGCCAGTCTATTTAGAAGACTGAAGACAAGCAGCTTCTCAAGCTCATCTTCCATCTTCAGGCTCGGTGGAAACTCTTGTACTAGACAACCTCAAACTGAGCTTTTCACAGTATTTGGCTGTGTGTGAGAGGATGCTTAGCTTTTTACCCCACTTTGCCATCCCCCCCACATATCGCGGTGGTGTGAGTGCCCAGCAGCGGTGCCGCGGTGAGATGCTATGTGTGTCCTACGCTGGGCTGCTGGGCTCTGTGTGTGTGTGTCACTCCGGGCTCGCTGCTGCGCTGTGTGTATTTGTCACCTCGGACTGGTTGCTGGGTTCTGTGTGTGTGTGTTTGTCACCAGGGGCTGGCTACTGGGCTCTGTGTGTGTTTGTCACCAGGGGCTGGCTGCTGGGCTCTGTGTGTGTGACCAGGGGCTGGCTGCTGGGCTGTATGTGTGTGTGTGTGTGACCAGGGGCTGGCTGCTGGGCTCTCTGTGTGTGTTTGTCACCAGGGGCTGGCTGCTGGGCTGTGTGTGTGTGTGTTTGTCACCAGGAGCTGGCTGCTGGGTTTTGTGTGTGCGACCAGGGGCTGGTTGTTGTGCTGTGTGAGTGTCACCCTGGGCTGGCTGCTGGGCTTTGTGTGTGTTTGTCACCCCGGGCTGGCTGCTAGGCCGTGTCACGCCCGCAGCGGCGCGGGAGAGGGCTGAGCTCCGCCGGATGGATCCTCCAGGCAGCTCCCATCGCCTCTCCTCGCTGCGGTTCCTGCTGTGCCTCCCGCCTGCCGCAGGAGGACCGGCCCTCGCTCCGCACAGACACTAACAGCAGGGAAGCTCGAACAGCTCCCGCAGAACAGCCGTGCCCGTCATGGTTCCCGTGCCTTGCTCTCCTTCCTTCCCTGACGGGCGGGACAAACCCCCCGCCTCTTCTGCACAAGCAGCCCCGTTATTCACTCTGCCGCTGACGGACCTGCTGGGGCTGGCCCATCAAGCTCAGGTAACCCGAGGTGCTATTCTGCTTCAAGCAGATGAAAAGCCCCACGGTAAAACCGGCGGCTCGGCTTAGCTCGGCT
>VZSR01003806.1:6653173-6681904 GCA_013398615.1 Brachypodius melanocephalos
CGGTGGGAAGGCGGCGCTCCCCGCGGTGGGGCAGCGGGAGGCGGCGCGGGGGCGCCCACGACCCCTTTACGTGTGGGGCTGTGCCGGGCGTTCCCCGCGGCGGCGGTATCCGTGTCGCTGCTGCCCGCCGGGGCTCCCGGCGAGCAGGGCGCTGTGTTTGGAAGCGGGCGGGCACGGCGGGGCGCAGACTGCCGGCGGGAAGCGCTGCCGCCGGCCGAGCGCCGCGCTGGGGGCGGAATGACAGCGGCTCCCCAGCCTCGCGTGTGATCTGTCCTGGGGTTTCCACAAACGAGCGAAAACGTCTCGGAGGAGCACAGTGCCCTGGAGTGCAGTAGCCATTCTTCGGCGAGGGCGAAATAATGAGTATAGGGGTCTGTGGAGTGCCACCCCTAGCCAGTGTTCTCAGTACAAGCGGAGTGTGCAGCCTGGGGAGAAACCAGATCGTTTGGGTTGCAGGGGTGGAAGAAGTAGGTGTAAGGCTTGCGTTTTCCTTCCCTGAGCTGAGGTGGTATTGCCGTTGGCTTTTTTTGAGCTGTTGGAAGAACCCATAGGTACGATAATGAGGTTGTCTCCCCACCCGCTGGATCAAGGTTATCTTGTTCTAAACACATCAGGCCCTGCATTATGTGTTTATTGCTTCTATAGAACTGGAACAGAGAGTATCAGCGGTGCAGGCTGATGGAAGAAGATACCAGCTGTTTGAATTTTTTGCTGTATTCTTGGAAATACTGTCACTTCTGCCCTGGAACATAACATTCTTGTTCTACAACAAGCAGAAATGATGATTTATAAATAGATCTATTTGTTTATATTGCTCCCTGCGTGGCCAAACAACTGTTTACATTGGGAAATGGATTGCTTCATTTCACATTAGCTTATCAGTGCTGGCCCAGGAGTGGCTAAGCTGAAGTTACATGTTCCTGGGCAGAGTGCTACTGGAGATATTACATCAGTAGTTTAAACTTGTGGTGGCTGGCCTGGCTGCTTGTGTGTGCTTCTCTCACAGGCATCAGAGGTTAGTGAATGGGTGACTGGGGGGCGGGTAAAAGAGTGTGTGGGGTTGTAGTATGGTGAGGGGAAGATTTGTGCCTTTAACAAAAATGCTTAGTTTATCCTTTAATGGGACTTTACAATGTGGGAAAACTTAGATTATTTTTTCCTGGCAGTGAGCATGTCAAGGTGTCCTGACATGAAGTTTCTTAAATACCCGAGAGAGGCAAGATCGAGCAAGAAGAGTGGTGGTAGGAGGGAAAAATAGTTCCTTTTGTTTAAGAGTGTCTCGAGAAAGATAGGATTTCCCCACCACCATCCTTGCCCCCGGGGATGAAGTTTTATTTCTTTACTCCCCTCCCTTTCCCTGGCCATCGTGTCTCATTATCATTATCCTCTTGTGCAATCTGTGTATTACGAGGGGGAGAAACCATCTGTGATTAAAATAATACTGCAATGATGGGTGTTTCAATTTGATATAACTACTTTCAATAAGCCATCCTTTACGTAAAACAGAGGGTTGATTTCACCTCATATCTACATCACCATCATTCATATTCTAGGAGCTGCTAGATCAATCATGTTTTTGTTGTCTGTAGTTATTGTAGATTTTTGCCCTTGAAGCATAGTGTTTAAAGTTACACTTTTACACTATTAAAAGCAACACTTACAGACTGGGGGCTTTTTTTCCCCTAATTCAGTCTTTTAAGGCAATAATTTGTAAGGGAAAAAGACTATATAGTTGCTTAACTTTTTTGGTTTTAAGTGTGGATTTTTTTTTTTTTCTCAATGGTACATTCCAAGTATTTGTCAGATTTCGTGTGGGGTTTTTTAATAACTTATGACAACTTTTCTTTCAGTTAAGCCAAAGGACAAAGCTGCTGTCTTAAACATGACTTTTGGCTGCAGTGTCATACAGTGGGTATGAATGGCTTCAGTGTATCTGCTGTATTTTTAAGAATGCTCTCATAGGCTGGCAGAAAACTCTGATTTGCTCTCCCAGTGCTGAATCAGGGAAAAATAATGGCTCTGATCATCCTGCAGCCTGGTCAGTGAGCACAGACTTTTTCTCTCCTAGATACCTGATGCAGCAGGGGAACTGGAACCTGTTATACTTAACCACCACATTTCCTGTGGAGTAATATCAGTAGTTATGCAGTTGAGTTGTAGTCTGTGGTTTGGTTAGAAGACTTGCTTTTCATCATGTTCCTTTTTACATCTTGAGTTACAAAAGGGAAATGGAAAACAATTACAAACTAACCCACCACTCATTTTGAATGGTGTAGTGATTCTGCTGTGTCTAATTTAGGCTGTAGTCAGATGTTCTTTTTGTAAGGCAATATCCTTTTCTGTGTTGCTTTGCAGAAACAAGCTGATAAAATTCGTCTTTCCCTGACCTTTTGAAGGAGATCAGACAAAAAGATCATAATGATAATGTCTGTTTTTCACTTCTGATGGATGGGAGAAACTGTTGAAAATGTACTTGCTCTTTTGGCTGCCTGCTGCAAAGTGATAGGAATGTTTTTTGTATTTCCTAATCAGCTGGGATCAGAAATGCTTACAGTTTTTCTGCATATGCAGTCAGCAAATTCTGGAGCTGGCAGTGATAGTATAATAGGGATTTTCAAATAGCTGTGTTGTTTGCTGATGGTGCCATTTATAATGGTAACACCATTAGTGTCTTTTCTCAAAAAGGCTGAAGAAAATGAGGAATAGAGAAAGTGAATCAGTATGTCTGGTAACTTTTTATTTACTGTGAAGACAGAATAACTTGTCAGACGGTTGTAGACCTGGCATGACTATGTTATTTCCTTATTACAGCAGCATTTTCACCTTTTCATTTGGAGAATATGAAGGGACTGGTAGCTTTTTGCATTGAAACACCCTTCTGTTATCCTCTAGGTACCAGTATGACAGTTTAAAACAACTTCATCCTGTTTATATTGAATGGAAATGACTTGTGATTGAAAAAAATACACTAAAGCTTACTATGTACAAACATTTTCTTCTTCATGATGTCCAATGCATCATCTGAAATACTTTACTTCAGAATGTAGATGAGTCTTGCAGGTTGTCTGGACAATAAAGTTCTGGCTTACCCGGTTCAGGTGTAATTTTTTTCATTACATAGAAATATTCAGCTTTGTTTGCACTGACCACTGCTTTGCTTGTTGCCAGCCAGACTCCATAGTTTTGGAGTCTTTATTTTTGAATTTCACTTGGAAATTTTACTGACTGTTCTGTTTCTGGAGTATTTGGGTTATTTCCTGTAACCAGAAAACTCCAGTATGACCTACAAGCTATGAAAGCTATCACTATGGTTCTTGGAGACAGTTTCAGCTGGCCTGCCTTTGTCTCAACTCCATTTACTAATTAATAAATCATATATAGGATAAGAATTGTATGCTGTTCTACATGTCCAGTCCTTGCAGAGGACTCATATTTAGCCAGGAATATGAAATACGAGGAATATGAAAATGAATTAGGAAAATATATTGAGGCATAAATCCATTATTAGCCCTTGATAATCTAGTGCATGATCAGCTTTTTCCTATGCTTATTATTTCTGTCATTGCTGTTCAGCAGCTGATTTGCTTCACGTTTGATTGCTGATGAGGATTTTATGATCTCACAGATATTAATTTCCTTCTATATATACATTTTTATATGTATGTATATAAAACATGTGATATATACAACATTATATGCAATGTGTGTATATAAATATATCTTTTTTACTTTTCATTTCTCTTAATGGCATCTGATGAGGCCAGGTCTGACGGAAACATCAGAGGCGGTTGCATTCTGTCCTCCTACACAATGTTTTCAGTCAGGGCTGCCTCCCTACAGTGACCACACAAGATGGTTGTGATGATATGGGTGAGCTGGGTGAGCAGAGTCTATTCCTTGCCCATACACCCCCTTCTCTGGGGTGACAGGAGGGGTCTTGCTGTGTTCTGTAAAGCAACTGTATTTTTCTGGGCCTGATGCTTCAAACAGTGTTTGTCCTCTTAAGAGGAAAATGAATGTTTTTTAAGTCTGGGTTTCCTTCTATTACTACTTAAGGGAAACAGTTTTCCCTTCATCTTTCTGTTCCTGTATTAAGAAACAGATCCATCCAGACAGAATGAGAGCAATGCTTTGTGACTTGTGTGGTCAGGCTCATGTCTCCAGTGCAGTCTTGTAACAGAAACTGCAAATTCAAGACAAAGCTATCTGCAGTCAGTGTATATGTATTTTTAGCCTGGTTTTCTGAGAATACAGAGATTGTGTGCAACTCTCTGTGAATGCGTGACTTCCATTCTTGCTTCTAATTTCTAAACCTTTTGTGCAATTCCAGTCGCATTTGTGAGAGAGTGGTATCTCATCTCCAATAAACCTACCCCTTTTCTGGCAGTAGGTAGCCTTGGCAGGTGAAAAGATGCCTGCTGAAAGACGTATTGAAGGCTGAACTCTTCCTGCAATTTTGATACACATTCTAAGAAACTGGGTTTTACTGGCTCTGTTACTTACATATCAACTGATGTTGTGTTCCTATTTTTTGACACTGTTTCAAATTATACTCTTCCTTAATTTCTCAATATTTTTACAACAGTTTTCAATATGAAGAAGAGCAAGTGTTTAGTTTTTAGGCCCAAGCAGCTTTATAATATGGCAAAACATGCATGATGAGAAAGAAGGATTGTTTTTTAAAAAGATTTTATTTTATTACTGTTTTTCATACATGCTGCTTATGTGAGTTCCTGTTTATTAAAATAATTATTTAAACTCTTGTCTTTTATTAATTTTGCTTTGTAATAACATTTCTTTAGACACTCAGGAACTTTTATTTTTGTAGTTGTATAAAGATTCTTCCCCAGATGGAGCAAGACTTAATAGGATGCAAACTGACACAGTTCAGTCTTATTTCTGTATTTCTCCTCAGTATTTGTTTTCTGTAAACAGACTCTGTGTGAACCTTTCAGTTAGCTGATCACTTTTGCACACTGCTATCTGTTGAATACATCTTGTGGTTTTTGTTTGTCTTGTTGTGCTGACTTGATTAATGTTGTACCATCATCTTCCTTCATGAATAATGTATTTCCTGTCATGCAGTTGGAGCCTAGAGGAGAAAACGCCTACACCTACTTTCTTAGATTAATTATGCATTACTTTTACCTTTGATGTGTACTGTCTGTTCTTACTTTTGTGGAAAAAGTGCTGACCAACAGATATATGTTGAGAGTGTATAAGGTGTGTTAGATTTGTGGAAAACCAGACCACATTTAAATTAAAAAAAAAACAACAACAAACCAACAAACAGCCAAACCAAGCCCCAACTTTTATTACAGCTTTTCATTTTTTTTCCTTTGTACTTCCTATATTTATTGACATCTTGTATTTTGAAAAGTTTGCTGGTAATTTCTTTCTGCTTCAAATCATCAGGTTTTATTGGTGTCAATTACTGTTTCTTAGAGGGGTGTGTGTGTGTGTAACTCTCTAGCAAAGTTGCGACAGTGTTCATTAGGTCTTACTGTTGCTGGAAAGCTGTGAGAGGTTGGATAACCACAGTCACAGCTCTAGGATGCACATGCCAGCTCGAGAGGGCTGTTGGTGGTTATTCCATCTTGTGGTTTGGTCTTACTGATCCTCAGGACCACACTTGCAGCCTGCTGGGCTCTGGCGTGCTCCAAAAACTGAGCTGAGGTCCTCAGCTTTGTGCCTCAAGCAGAACAGAACAGTTGTCTCTTCCTGTTAATCACTGAGAAGTGAAACCGATACAGGTTAGGCACAACATGGTGGTGAACCTTGTAGCTGCTACAAGAGCTGAAGCCAACTGCTTCCTAAGGGTGCAGGATGTATTGTCTGTAGTTCTGATGGTAAGCAGTTAAAAACCTTCCAAGTTTATGGGTGCTCATCCATTCATACTCATCTGCAGGGTGTAAGTTTATCTCAAGGCTACAAGCTTGTTTGTTTCTCTTTACTATGTGATGTGACAGTCCCTGGCTTTGGGGAAGGTTGTGCTGGAAGAATTGATGCTTGCTCAAAGCAGTGCTGCTGACCCTGGCACCTCTCCATGCTGTTGTTGGCTCTGCTCTGTGCATTTGGTTGTGCCCTGTACTTTGGATCCTTGTGGCTCTGAGGGAGCCATTCTCTGCAGTGTGAGCTCATCCTTCTCTCCACTGTAGTTTTTCACTTCTGCTGCTTGTTGAAGCAAACAGCTTGGCTCCATCAAACTGCTGTCACTGGGCATCAGCTGCGGTGGTGTTCAGAATGTGTAACTCACGTCACCCATCTCCTTTCTTGCATGATGTGATGTCCCACTGGAGCAGCGGCACTGGGTGTTTGTATGGGCTTATGTCTGAAAATCCATTCTTAAAGGTTTTACCACTGGCTTTTACTGAAGGTGAAACATAATAGTTCTTTGTGGTTTTACTGTCTTAACCCCTTTACATCTGTAGAGTCACTAGGAGTGTGATAAGCCATTTGTCTGTCTTCTTTTGTTCTAGCTTATCGCTGTCTTAAAAATAAAATTTTACTTCAGAGGGAGCAACAGGATAGTTCTAACTTTAGTTCATGTTACATATTTAGTCAAAAATCAAGGTATGACAAATTCATAGACAACTTGTGAATCCAAAGAATGTGATAGTCTTTTTAGCAAACTGTCAGTTAGTGCTAAATATTTGTATCAGTCACTTCACATTTCCATTAGCTTCTTAGAAAGCTGAAGTTCACAGATTTGAATGAAATATAATGTTTGACTGTTCTCTGTATTCAATTTAGACTACTGCTGTGAAGCTTTCTTATAGTTAGGGATAAATGTTTTCAGGGGCTGCTCTTTTTTGGAGAGTTTGTTGTTCTGCTCTGTCTTTTCTGAAAGGTCTGCATGGGTTTTTTGGGGGGTTTCTTTGGTTTGATTTTGTTTCCTGTCCTCCATAATTCTACTGTATTGGACTTCAGACCAACACAGGCATGTTCTTGTAACTTTTATTAATAGGAATAGTTGTTTTTGGATGGGATGACTCACCACAGCTGCCAGTATAAGGAAGAGTCAAGCCATCGTGCCCCTTCATTGTGCTAATAATAGTGATGTACCATTTTGCTGGCTGGCAACACTGCTGCTAGTGGCAGTTTCAGGAGGGATTGGTGCAAGGGCAGTGAGGATCTCTGCTTTTTCCCTTTCACCTTAGTATCTTTTCTCGTGCAGCTTCGTTTCTCACCCCATGAGACTGAATCCATCCTTTTCATTGAAATAGCAGTGTATTGTCACTGTGCTGTCAACCAATTCTGATTTTGGATTGTGAAAGGGCAAAGATGGTGCTATTTTTGGAGGGTAAAAAGACCCACAAAAACCCCTGCAAAACAAAACAGTTTCTGTGCTGTGCTGGGCAGGATGTGTACTAAAACTATAACCTGGAGAGTTCCAGGTTAAAACAATATGTGCATGTAAGGATGTCCTATCAAAATCGCCTCAACTAATGTGAAAATCCACTTGTTTTCTTAATAGCAAGGGTTTCTATGTGATTGCCTTAATGTGGGACTTATCCAGCCCTACTGGTTATGAAGAATTCACAGAATCTGGAGCTTTACAGAAAAAAGAGGAAATCATTCTCTTTAAAAAAAATAAAATATGTACAGTCAAAGAAACTTAAAACAAGCAGAAAAACTTAAAACAATTTAAATGAAATACAGTGTTGTCTGAGCTCTTTGAAATTGCTGAAAGGCTGCAAAAAGTTAGTATCTGACCATCAGCAAATAGGTCTTCCTAGAGATGTGTAGGAAATGCTCTTTGTGGGAGCTGTAGACCTGAGCTTAAGTATTTCATATTAGCCAGTCCTTGTGTTTGCTGTCCAGCTGTTTCAGTGCCTGAGTGTGAGAAAATCAGAGGTTACTGAAGGAGATTGTTCCCAGACGTTCGTCAGGCTTTGATTTCTTTTCATGCAGTGAAAAAATGTACAACTCTGCTACCTGAAAACAGTTAATGCTGTTACAAGGAAATAAAGAATAATTTTGAAGACTTATGTTCCTATTTTATACGGGCACTTAATCTTTGAATATGTGCATCAGATAAAGCACATCATGTTTTAATGCATTTATTAAATGCTTAAAAGAGTTTTGTAACAGAACCTTCTGTGATTGCATCATTACATTCTTAAGGAATCTAAGTGCCAAGTTGACTTTCTCTTTAATTGAGGTGGCTCCTGACATTTAAAACTATTACACACCAACAGTGATGGAAAGTCTGGAGGGATCAGAAAAAATTCCCTCATTTAGAAGAGAACTTTTTTCCCACATATACTGTTTTCATAGTTCTTTAAAAAAAATTATTTTTTATAATAATACAAAAAGCCTCCTCCAGTTTCTTCTCCTCCGTATTCTTCTTCCTACTCAGCAGCCATTCAGTACATGGAAATAAGGAAATGAAGATATTAGGAAATAGGCATACTTTGCATAAATTATTTCCTAAAATATTTGCTGGATTTGAATGTTGGCATTTTCTGTGGATGTCAACAGTTAATGAGTATTATGAAATCATCAAAGAAAAAAAGATATTAACTCCTCCGAAAACAATAATGTAAATACAGTGGTTTTCCTCTCAGTGCAATATATTTTTGTAGATGTCATCTATTCCAGGGAAGTACTACATATGCAAAGTATGCAGGTGCAAGGAGTGGCTTTGGGGCAGCCTGTCCCAAAATGAACAGATGTTGGGCATCTGATGTATGTCTTAAACTGTATGAACTCTTAATGTGTGCAGGCTTGATGTGCCCACCAGTGAATGAGCAGTGCTGTGTGATGGGAAAGATGATAATTATTTGAGAACTCTCAGAGGATTGTCAGGTGTTAGCCACGAAGGCAGGCAGGTTGAATGGGCCTTTGGCTACTGTGGTGTTATGAATTGCACCACGGCACGCCTTGTCACAAATGAACACACAGGGAAGGGGCTGTGTGCGCTATGTGTGGAGCTGTACTTTCCTTCATGACAATTCCTATTTGGATCTTTTCCCTCTTTTTACATGCTATCACTGTTCTCCTGTGTGTGTTAGGAGGGGGATGTTGATTAGTTGACTTAGTTTTGAGACTCTGTGGGAAATTTGAGGCAAAAAAATGAAGATAATTTGCATATGTAATTCCCTTTTTCATCCAAGAACCACAGTCTTCTCTTAACTGATAGAGTGTCTTTGGGAAATGTCTGATACGGCACAAGATATAGGAGGGTACTGACAGTCACCTTGAGACAGCTCTCATCCAACAGGCACAGGGAGACTATCCCCAAAAGTTCTAGGGTTGCAGGGAGCATTATGCTTTGGGATAATGCCATTATATCGATATCTTCTTGCCTCCTGTTTTGCCTCTTTTTGGCTATGCAACTCACTGACAATCGCAGTGATGGAGCCATTGCCAAGTCACTCGTCTGGCTTAGCCTATGCGAGTTGCAATTGTACCTCAGTTCACATTTGTGCATCTTCGTGTGTTTTGTGGTTGATTTGTACCTTGGAAGGAGTTGCCCAGCGTGTTTCTCTTCACCCAGCCCGTCTCCTATGTGGTCAAGTTTCAAGAGGGAAGGAATGTGAATATAGTTTCTTCAACATGAAAAATAATGTTTCCTTTTTTTCTTTCAGTCAAATACCTTGTGTGTTTCAATTTTTCTGACATTATGGGCAACTGCTTTGGTCCATTTGTGATTGACTGACAGACAAAATGAGCTCAGGTTAAGTCTGTGTTGTTTTCTAAGTCATATTGAACCTTAGACCCTTTTTAATTTCCCTCTAGTACTTGTAAATGAACAATAACCTTAAAAATATTTGCAAATGAAGGAATTAAAATGGGTTTATGTTCTCATACAATTATGAGAAAGTTGCAAAATTTAGACTTTTTACACTACACTCAGATCCTAATTGTGGTCGAATTATTTTAATATTTTTTCCCTTGGAAATTAGACTAGTCATGTGGGTAAAGCAGTTTTTTCCCCTAAACAATTATATATATTTTTTTAAATGGTGTGATATGGCTACCTCTACCTTTTTATAGGAAGACATACAATATTTAGTCAACTTTACTACATTTGGGGATCTTCTGGAAGGCTTAGAAAAGCTCATCCAGTAAAATGAATATGAAATTGTGGTTTCATTATTTTAAGTGAAGGTTTTGATTCTTCTTCATTGGAGGGAAAAATAAATACAGAGAAGACATTTTCCATTCCAGCTTTTTAGTAAGCAGGTGTGTATGTGGTGGGGAATTGTCTTCTCACAAAGGCTTAATTCTGCGTGCTTTTCTATTATATATATTATAATAAACCTGATAGTTAAATCCAACCATAGCTTCTTAAAAATCTAAAATGACAAAGCTTCTTTAGAAGTGCATCCAAGAGTTAGTAGAGTACTAATAGCTGTCAAGTTCAAAGCAAAGCTAGCAATTAAATCTTCTGGCCTATCATGCTGGAAATGTATTATATTTCCCTGTTTTCAGCACACAGTATCTCCTGTATTAGTATGAATGGATCTATTAAAATGCCTTTTATCACTGTGCTTTGAGCTTTACTGTTTTTATGAAATCATGTAGCTGCTTTCTCTAAAAAGCCTTTAAAGAGTTTCCCACATCTGATCTGATGAAAAGCACCTCAGTTGGGAACCAGCCAGTCAAATAGCTGTTCAGCCATGGTAACCTGAATAGCACTTGTCAAGAGAAAATGGTGTGGGATATGTAAAGCAGAGGGAGGGAGGGGAAGGACTGTGGCAGATGGGTAGCTTTTTACTCTGCTTCAGGGAATCCATGGGAATTTCATCTCCTGGCTTGAGCAACAGCATACTTAAGCTGGCACTGTGTGGCAAGGAGCTTTACATTGAGTTCATAAGTACTTCTCTCTGCTCTGTGCTTTACACTTAAATTTTGCCTAAATTTGCAAGATGTAACTCTATGTCTCCTTGGCACAGGGCTTCAATTTGTTTGTGGCCTGTAAGTACCTGGCACAGCAGAATTTCGCTTTGAGCAATGTGTTGTGCCCCTGGCTGCTGCAGGAGCTGGCACTGCTGAGGGATCTCATCTTTCACCCTGTGTCCCTTCCCCCTGTGAGTAGGGCTGACAGTGTAGGACTCTATGAAATGCCGTCTCCTGACAGAGCTAAGGAGGCTGGTTTTGGCCATGCTTTGCATAATCACAAGTTGTCACCGCGATAAGTAAAGTGAGAATGCAAAGCTGAAATTCCTTTGTGTGCACATAACCTGTCAAACCTCATCCCCTTTCCTATGTGCCCTTTAGCATCTGTCCTTGGACCCTGTGGCTGCCAGGCTGTGAGCTGCATCATAAGCTCTGACAGGATGAAGTGGAGAGAGATGAGTTCACGGCCATTTGTGCCTCCTGGCTACTCTTGGCTGACACAAAAAACACATGATGGGCTGTCACACAAATATAGAATAGATCCCACAGCCTTTCTTTCCACATCTGCCATGGGTCCTGTGCTGAGACTGACATGGGTTTCTTAATTCTTCTGCCTGTCAGCTTGTGGCTCTGTACAATGCAGCTTTCTTATTGAGAAAACCATTACAGCACATCAGCAAAAGCCTGCTAGGTGAATGGAGCAGCAGCCGACTGTAAAATATAAACAAGTAGATAGGTGTCTGTGGGAAATAAACTGAAAATCAAGATATTACAGGACTGGCCCTAGGCAAGACATCATTTGACTTTTTAATTTCTAAGACAGAAGCTTAAAAAAAAGGCATCCAATTACGCTGTTTACCAGATTGTAATAATAAGTAAGTAGCCGCAAAGAATGATTTATTTCTATTTGATGAGTAAAACCAAAGGTATATATACAGGATGTAGCTGTTCAGGTTTCTTAGTGAAAAGTTTTCCAGACATGGAGCCTGGGGGCCTGCATCCTGAAAAACAGTAAATCTCTGCAAAAGTGTAGGGATCAAGCTGGATACAGAACTCTTAAGGTATCAGTGCACCATTATAGGAAGAGAAAAGAAAGCTAATTTAATCCTTGGTTGATGGGATTTATAAAATAAGCATTGTTCTCCTGGCATGGCAGAGGTATTATTAATGACAATAACACTCAAATTCTGTATCTGATCCTAGTTTTTTTACATTTTTAAAAGGTCTTTTGAAAACCTTGGCGTGGTATAGAAAGAGCCACAATAATTGTTAGTGGCAAAAAAATTCCTGGAAGTGATGTAATATGGAAGTGGTGTAATATGAAAAGGGTGGAGTGTGAGCAGCTGGTTGGTTTTTTTGGGTTTTTTTTGTTTGTTTGGTTTTGGTTTTTTTTCCCACCTGCATTTTTATTAGTAGTTACTGGATTCCTGTCCAGATAATTTTAATACAGACTTCATGTCATCCAAAGACAAATGTCTAAAAAATGTTGAATGGATTGATTAGTCAGATCATGTGAGATAAATTCCTTTGTTGCTGATGGATGATAAAACACTAGTAAAAATGATCAAGAGAAAAGGTTGAGAAGGCTGAGAAGGATGTTAAAATTATGGGAAAAGCATTTGGAGGGGAGTTTACATGAATTAAATAGCAATAAAAGCATTAAAATAGCCCAGTGGCATGTGCAAAAGGTGACCATTGCTTATGTCCTTTCAGAAATTGTTGAAGTTGGAGTCACTTGGTTGAAGCCTGAGAAAAGGAGGAAGATCTTTCAGGATAAAAGGATACTATTTTTTATACACCAGGATAGCCACTTTAGTTGTCTAAGAGATCAGAAAAAAGATTGCATTTAATGTACATTATATGCATGTTCTTTCTACAGAATTTAGACATACAAGTTCTTGCTGAATATAATGGTCAGGCTGGGAGACTGGCAGGATGCTGGCTATTTAGTAAGAGCCTCTTGGGGAAGTTTGTATGGGAGGGAAGCTATGTGGTTTGTCCATCTGTGTAGAGCTTAACCTAATAGCTGGATAACTCAAAGGAAATGTCAGAGAGAAGGGTTGAAATTTCCAGTTTGGATAAGGAGAGAGACTTGGAGTAGGAGGTAAATCTGTGAGGCTCTTCTGTAAAGAGGATAAACTGAATTTTTGTGGTTGGAAGAGATTGCCCAGAAGCAAACACAGAGAGTAATAAACACTGCTGATAAAGAACTGTTTGTTTTCTCAGGATCCCTCCTGCCTTTCTGAGATAGAAGTGGGAGAGAGGGCCCCAGGAAGGCAGCGCTGGTAGAGCAGTTAGTGAAGTGCTGAGCAAGGTGCTGGCAAGGGCAAGGTTTTAAGAGGAAGAAAGAGATTAGGAGACACGTAAGTCAGATGAAGCTGATGCAATGACTGAGTGCTGGCCCAGAACAAGTTGTATGCTAACAAGAAGGAGAGCTGGCAGAAGAGATGAAAAAAGTCTGTGGTAGAGCTTTAGGAAATGAGTTTGAAAGCAGCTTAAACAGTAACCGTATCGTAGCTGTACGAGAGACTGAACATCTTAGCTACCTTGACAAGAAGGTGTGTTGTACTCAATTCTTTTACTTTCCTTTTCAACATAATTTTCCTGCTCCCATTTAGAGAGTGATAAGCATAACTAGAAACACTGTCTGAAGAGCTAAATGGAGACAGCTCTTCAAACCAGTAAATTGCCCTTCCTGCCATTAGAGAAAGTGGTGACTCTCTCAAGGTTTCCAGCCCAAGGCAGGCTGTATGCGCAGGCAGTACTTGTTGTCCACGTAAAAGCTACTTGCTGTTGGAGTTCTTGGAAAATGTGTAATAATTTGTAGTGTTCAGGTTAACAATCTGATTACATCCCATGGATCTTCTGACCCCAAGGTACAGGAAACAGTTTTCTTATTTTGCAAGTAGATACACTATAATGAAAATAGATTTTGATTTTTCTCCTGAAAGGTCAAGATAATTTAGGAAGAGGGCAATAACAATTTCTGTCAGTTTTCCTAACTTTGGAACTTTGTTTTAAAGAAGTAGGAGGGGAAGATTGAAGTGAGAAGGCTGTGGAAGAAGTTAGGGGGGGGAACTTTGTTTTGGTGGCACAGATGTTGGCTGAATAACTGATCAGTACCCTAGAATTTTGTAGTACATATATCTGAGCTTTTTTCGAGCACTGGTTGCCTGAGTAACAGTAATTACTGTTTGTTTTTTCTAGAAGTACGATAGATATTTTTCCCATATCACATCTCCCTCTAAATGGAAATCAGTGGAGGATGAGAATGTTGCAGGAATTAAATGCTTATTTTAGGAATTTTAAATGTTAAGGCATACTTCAATAATTACAAATATTTTAAAATAGCATGTTGTTTAAAACTTAAGATGCATAAGAAAGATGAGTTTTGTGTGTTTGGCTATAAACTTTTTCCTAGCTGCATTTTTTTTTTCATATTTGGTAACAAAAGTCAGGTTTTAGGTTTAAAATCTATATACTAAGTTTGAGTAAGTAAATTCTATGAGTATTTGTTGGAAAGGAACTCAGCTGATGGTTTATTTCTGAGAAAAAACACTATTGGATAAATCTGAAAAATGGGAAATAGCTTGCAGTGAAAGTAGGACTCTGCCAATTGCTATTTTCTGAATTCATAGAATTGTAAAATTGTTTAGTTGAAAAAGACCTCTAAGATCATCAGGTCCAACTATTAACCCTGCACTGCCAAGTCCACCATGAAATTTTGTCTGCTAAGACTATGCTATCACACAATTTTAAAAGCTGCTTGGCAAAATGGAACTCTTATTTTTGGTTTTATACAGTCAGTTGAAATAAAATGTGACCCTTATCTTTTGTCTTTCAGACTTGTCTAACACTTCCAAAATCATAGACTGGTTGGTGCTTTCTCATGGGATCCCTGTGACTGACAAAGGAGAGATTGTTGTGGTAGGTGTTTGCCTTGACTGTCTTGATAACACTTGGCCAGGGCACAGACAGATGCAATTTTCGATGCAGCCGTGCTTTTGTAGGGCTCTGATGCCAACAGAAGCCATGGGAGGGGAAAAACATGCCTGAGAGATGAGTTTTACGGTCTTTGGAATTGCTCTTGTGGTTCCCCATAAAAGTAGAAGCCACATAGCCTGGAGTAGTATAAGAGGAGGGAATTTGTCAAAGTTTGCTTTTAATTATGGAGCTCTAACATGAAAAGAGTTGGTTCATTTACTGAAGAAATGAAGGAAAGCAACCAAATCTACATTCTAATTAGCTTCCTAGCAAAATCCAAGTCACAGAGACTTGTTTGATAGCAATCCTCAAAACACAGTTTAATAGTACCACCTTAAATGGGCTCACTAGGCTTTAATTTTTAAATCTCCACATAACATATATATGTACCTATATATATACATGTGTATAGAACACATAAAAAATATATCTTCATCTCTGTAACACAGCCTGTTGTGCTTTCATATATGGTTTTTGATTTAATAGTTCTGTTTCCCATGCACTCCATATATTCCCGCTCCAAATGAGGGAATGAGATAATAAAGTGATTTCCTTTTTGAGATAGCTACAGTTCTATATGTACTCCATAGCAAACTATTGATATAACTGGTGAATGTATCGCCAGTCAAACAAAAAGCATAGCACATATTTATCTTCAAGTCTTTTAGAAGGCAGCAGAACTTGTGTTTAAATAATGAAAACCTATCTATATCTCTGTGGTTTGGCAAAAGTCTCTCACTAGAGCTGCAAGTTCTGCATTATGCTTGCTCTAATATATGGCTACATACTGAAATGGTGGCATTTTTAGATTTTTTATTTGCCTGAGCTTGTGACTTGCTGTTGGTAGCTTTCTATTTTTCCAAGCAGTGCCGCTTTTGCATACACTGATTTTCTAGATATTGTATTAAGAAGTCATATACTTACTAACTAGCAGACTGGACAATTTTTTCTTCTCCTTTTCTTTGACAGTCATATTCTTTGCTTAGTTATCAAAGTGTAGTGGTGTTCTTTCTTGACTCCTTTTGATTACAGGAAAAACCTCTTGTGAAATAATTGTGAATAATCATACCCTCATTGGCTTATATTTAAGTATTGAAGATTTAATGTAACAATATGTATGCTCTGCTTGAGTAGCATATCTTGATATAAAGAAGTACTTCTTAATTATATAGCTAGTTGATTTTTCATCTGTCTTTTTTTTCTACTCTGTTTTTTAGTACTAACTGGAAAAGTCTATATTTTTATATCTTTTTTATGAGCAGAAAATATAAATGAGAGGGAGTAAGAAAAGAGATAACATTTATTTTAAAACCAAAACATCTAATACAGTCTTTCATATCCCTTGCTTAAAAAAAATGAGGTTAAAAGAAATAGATCTACAGTTTTATTGTTTTCTTCTTTAATTTAACTGGTTGATTTAAAATTTAAATACAAAGAAGCAGAATGATTTTTTTTTGTCTCTCATAGTGCTATAGTTAATTCCTTGTTAAAGGAATAGTTACAGTTAATTACTTGTAAACTTTCAGCTTACAAGTAATCACATTTTTCCTGCTTTTAGAAAGCTATGCTAGAACCATACATTCATTCCTGGTATTTAGAAACTTGAAGAAAATACTTATAAAAAGTGGGAAAAGGCAAGTTTATACATGTCTGTCCTTGGGGTTAATGATTTCTTGAAATAGTTCCTTTCCCATTTAGTGATGTACTTTAGCCTGCATCATGGGTATTCAGGGAGTGACAGTATCTCTTCTTGATTTCCATGTGGGAAGCTAAATGATCCAAGGTCCCTCAGCCTCTCTCTCCCTTCCTTCTGCTCTCCATTCCTCTCCTGGAGTCCCATGCCTTCAGGCATAGTGGTCTGCCTCGGCATCCATTCACTGCTGTGTTCTTTTAGCAGTGCAGCTTGTTCTATTCTCATCTTGCTGTTTCTTTAGTTTTCTGCTGAGGTGCCTCTAAAGATCCTCAAACTTCTCCAGGCACCATATCCCATTTTCTGAAACATGAGGGGAAAAACGTGTGTAATGTACTTTCAGGAGCTGTGTCCATAGTTTTGGAAAAGCATGCAAAACTGATCAGTCTTTTTTTCACTTCCTCTAACAAGTGGAAACCTAAGTTGAGTGTGATACGTTCTGGCAAAAGTCAAACAACTGTGAACTTCTATGATCTTTCCTGGCCTTTGGTCTGTGTGAGGGCAGCTCTGACATATTGTGAATATAACACAGTTAAGATGTGCCTTGAGGTCTTGGATCTTTCTGCTGCCTTCCAACCCTGTTTCACTGAAATGGCTCTAAGGGATTACTGAAATGGAGCATGTCCTGGCAGAGATCTGTATTGGAAAATATTTGTGGCATACAGATGGTCATGAGGTATTTGTGTAAAGAACAAGAACATGCCATACATAGCTCAGATGATGAATACAAAGCAGAGAAGCATTGCCCTCTGATTTTCCTCATCCAGCAGGCAAGACCCTGCCACTGCTGTCTGTGTGATAGTGAACACAGGGGGACAGCTCATTGATCTTTCCTAAGCATCTAGAGAGGCTTGTGCTCTTGTCATCTTTAGACATGCTTTTGTGGCTTGCTCCTGCTCATTAGTAGAAAGAGAAGGAAGCAGATGGGGAAAGTCAGAGTTTGCCAGTAAAATGCAAAATTCTTCTCTAATGATCTAGTGTTGGCTTGAAATTGTCAGATTTTCTATTAGAGCTGATAATTTCTGACTCATTTTTTATAACCTTAAAATAGTTCTAATGTTTCATTTCACTGTGGAAGGAAACAATCACAATATTTTGGCTTTGCTTTAGACAAAGATGTTTTCTAAGTAGCTGTCTGTAACCTTAATGGCAATTGAGACCTATATAAACTAAATCATTGTACCACAATTTGGTGACAACTGGGTGATCAAGATCTAGTGATACAGTAATAATTTGAATTATTATTATTATCATAATAATCATTACCATGTTATGTTTTATAGCAGTAGCCAAAGGCACAACTTGGCTTAGTCCAACACAGAAAACTGGTAAGTAAAATAAAATTTATTAAAGGTGTAAATATCTGTCCACAAAATAGTTTCCTCACTAATAAAGAAAGGTTTGAAGATGGGAAATATTTATCAGTATGGAAAATTTTTAAAAGTAAATTATCTCTGCTCATTCTAAAGCCATCTACATTTCTTTGTTTACCTGGTTGTTTATGTGTTTGGGTCTGGGGCTAATTCAGGTCAACATGGAAGTGGTTCTGACCAGGAGCAGCCTTCTCAGCCTTCATGGTTTTTAATTCTTAGTTTTGAGTGCCCCTCTGGTGCTGCAGAAGAACTTAGCATCCTATTGAAATAAATAGCTGTAGATCACATTTCTGAGGCTTTGTTTCAAATGTTGAAGGTTTGAGGCTTTTTCCCCCTGTATTTTTGTCATTTTGTTGTCACAGGCTGGCTTTTTTCAAAACAAGTATTATAGCTTCTAACATAGGAACATTTTGGGTCTGTACCATATATCAAAACCTGCTTAGGAGTTATTTCTCATCTTGTTTGAAGTTTGCAGAATTAAGTCTGTCTGTGAATGTTTACTTTTTATACAGATGCGATGTATATGTAACACTGATTTTTTGTAGTTTGTTCCAGGTTCTGTAAAATTAATGACCTTTCTGTTAAGAGGGGATTGCAAGAGTTAGTGGAGTTGGGGATGGTTCATTTTCTCCAGTTCAATGTGTAAGGGAGGAAATAAAGGATACTGACTACAGCAAATGTACAAAGTATTAAATGTGCTGGAATGTACTGGCAGTATATGAGGCAGGGAAAGAGGCACAAGTCAAGACACTTGTCTGCTCTTGTGTATTTTGACCTTTATAAAGTTAAGCAACCACTGCACACCATGCAGCAATATTGTCTTGTGCAAGAGAATCTCATTGCTGCATAACAGTCAGTTCCTAAGCTTTCACAAGCTTTCTTCTACTTTTTCTATTTTTTAATGCAATGTACACAACTCCATTACAACAGTACTTGAGAAATTTTCTTGTCCCTAGATTCAGACATTAAAGTGGAGCCTCTAATTTTCTCTGATTAGTTTTCCATTCTCCTTTTTGTTATTGATCCTAAGAAGGATAGATAGCTCTTTCTGTGTTTCCTGTCATGTCAGTATTACTAAGTCTTCCTCCCATCCCCAGCAGTTACAAATTCAGCTCTTCCTGCTTTCTTCTGGCTTGCATTTTGCATATGTCAATCCAGTTTCATTTTTCTATAAAATTTGCAGGTTGGCTTGAAGTAATGCTGCAGAATAAGAACTGCCAATGGGAATGAAGCTGCTAGAGAGATCTGGATCTCAGAGAGAGAAACTGCCCACTTCATCCCTTTCCTTTACAGCTTGCCATATTATTCAGCAGTCCTTTTAATGTCGGTTATAAAATGAGGTGCTGGTTCCCATTTCTGTCAAGCCTTGAGCTCAAGGCTGGGGAGGAAGCAGTTTGGTGGCTGGTCTGTCAGGCATAAGCTGGGTTGCAAGCAAGCTGGTTTGCTCAGGGGCTATGGAAAGAACTTCTCCATGCTCTTGGGAGCCCTCTCAAACCTCAGTGTTTGCTGTTCCAAGCCCAACAGCTACTTTTCAATGCTGCTTTCTTTAACCAAACATTTGGTTAAAGAAAACATTTGGAAGAAAACATTTCATTTTGAGTATTAGTAGGGAAGTCAGGAGGGAGCACAAACTGTCTGTGTCACAGGATAATTATATTGTCTTATGCACTACATACCACTTTGCCTGCTTTTTCCATCTGCTAACTCTCTGACCACTGCTGTCAGACCTGCTGGTTATTTCAGGTCACTAGCAGGTATTGTAGCATCCTCTTCAAGCCATCTCAGGTGATTCAGATCCGTGGCTAAAAGTTAAGCTTAGTTTGTTTCTCAGTATTAAAGAGCTGTGCCCAAGTGTGAGAACCTGTATTGCTATTCAGCAGCTGGGTGAAGAGATCTCTGCCCAGCACTCTGAATTCTTACTCTAGTGCCATTTATCTGTGTCCATAATTGGTTCCTTTTATAGTGCTTCAATTATTTTTTATACTTTTAAAATCTTTACTAGCTATTTTCACAAGTGGTTGGTTACTTTTATTAATTTCTAACAACCCTGTGGTTAGAAGCCCCATGTGGTCAGCTTTTGCTTTATATGTTTTTAAATCTACTGCTTGGATGGTTCCTGGTCTACATATCCTTCTCATTTTCACCGTCTCCCATGGGCCTTCTTTAGTGGAGTGTAGGGTTTTTTGTTCTTTTCAAGTACAGATAGATTATTAATGTGGTGGTAGTTACTGGCCTAGTTGTTTTGTCAGTCATATTCCCAAACTTCTCGTTAACTCAACTGCATGACTTCAGCTATTATATTTCAGAGGTTTAGAGTTTATATAGCACTGCCTTGGCTTACAGCTGGTCCACTATGTCTGATGCTAAATCCTCCCCTGTTCTCCATCTGGAACAGAGTTTGCTGTGGCTGAAAAAACCCTGAATTTATTCTGTTGCATTATGGGGTCTTCCTACACTGCCCTGCTATAGCCTTTCCCAGCTAAGTGAGTTCTGAAGCCCATCAAGTGCCTTAGTTCATGCTGTGCTCTTGCTCCCATCTGTGCTCACCAGTATAAGGAAGATGCACTGCTTTGTGGCTCAAATTTTTAAAGGAATGCCTTGTTCCAGTTCTTTTGGAGAAGCAGCAGCCAGCTCCTGTGCTCCTTCCTGTTGTTTGTTTTTTAAAGTAGTACTGCTTTGCTCTTGAATCTATTTAATTGGTTTCCTGCTGGAAAGAAACTCAAGGTCTGCCTTTGCCAATTAATTAGGACAAAATACTCTGTTAGTAGCCAATGTAGGTTACCCAACGATTTCAGAAAAGAAATGTGGGATACCTTTGATGGCTAAACAGTTGTTCTTTGGTCGTAGTTTCTTATCATTAAACATACTATAGGAATTCAAAGATGTTCCAGGTTTAGTTCCTTCCTGAAAGCTTTTTTTCTGTGTAGTTTTAATATTGACAAACTATTTAATCTCAATAACATGTCAAACTTCTAAGTCCTAGTCAAGCATTTACTGTCTTTTGATCAAAAGCAAACAACCCCAAAACCCCAACAAAACCTAGAGAATGACTTAAGGCCTATGACACAGCTGAGTCATCTAGTAGACTATATTTAAGAACATTAATAGCCATATTTAAATTGAAATTTCTATTACTGGCCTCCTTGATTGCTAGGTGCAATAACTTCAGCCAAGAAAGGGCAATCAGATTGAGTTTGTTACTAGGAATATATAAAAAACCAACCACAAAATATAATTTTAAACAGTGGGTTGTAGTCCATGCTGTTTGGTTTAGAGCCCCTGCAGCAATTCCTTTCCAAATGTCTATTTTAAACCGGTATGTCAGACCTCTGGCTTTTTTTCACACCGCCCCAAACATAAAACACTATGATGACCATTAAAGTAAATAGAAAAAAGTAACAACTAAAGAACTTAAAGAAAAAAATAGTACAGTGGATTCCCTTTAAATAGAGAGGTATGTTTGAAGAGGTGGGTGGTGGTGTGTGTACCATGTTACTTGGCTGGGACCATAATGAACAACCTAATCTGTGATCTTCCTAGCAGCTGGAAAGAGGGCAGGCTTCTGTGGTTTGTGTCTTGTTTGGTTTGGGAAAGCATGAGTTGAACTTGGAAAGTTTCCTACTATCTGAAATGTACAATTGACCTCTGGGAAGTGTAGAGTATCTTTGCCTACCATTTTTTTAGTTCTGGCTTTTAGTCATAACTTTTCCAAGAAAAAAGGCTTTTTCTTTTCTTTGTTACTTATTTCAATGTTAACTTGACTTGATTGGTCTGCTTTTTTTGGGCTGCATACAAAGCGATGGAAGCTACAGGAATCAGGACTGCTCAGACAAATACTGTATCAGGATACTTTCTGATGCCCAAATGACTCTGCAGAAAATGCTTGCTCACTAAATTCAGCTACTCATGTTTTGTGAGGCAGAGAATTTAGTACCAAGGCTACTGATATTAGCTGAATTGTCTTACAGCTTGTTTGTGTTGATGTAAACTTCTGTAACCTCTGGTCCACTGCACTATGCACCATGCAAATGTAAGAGAATCTTTTTTCCACTGAGGAATTTGCAGTTGATTTCAGTTAATAAACTGTTTGGGACTGTTCTGAGTAACCATATGAGTATATATCAAACTCCTGAAAAGGCTTTTTTCAGACATAACTGATGTCCAAGGTAAAAGGCTTGACGTAGATATTTTACATAGGGAGGAGCATGTTTTCAAAGAAGTATTAGCCTTTTCCTGGATCTTGGTTTTTTGCACAAGCTTTAGTTACCATTTTAGGTAATGGACATAGACTGATCATTTGTACCTGTAGAAGAAGCTTATTTTATGGAGTGGCTTAGGGAATATATTGTGTATGTAAATGCTTTAAATATAAGTATCACTGCTTTATTTTATTTCCTTCTTTAGGAAATAAAATTACTTAATTCTGGTATTTTTCCTTTTTCTAAAAACCATCAATACTCACTGAAAAAGCTCTGTTTGATCTTTTTGTTTTTAAAGCTTTTCTATATAAACTCCTAGAATAATAGCCACAAGCTTAAGCTGCCCTAAAAATGCTTTTCTCCTTGCCAGAGTAAGTCTGTGCAAATTTCAGTTGCTTTATGCAGCAAACCAGCTCTCTCCGCTGGGAAACTGAAGAGTAAGTAGGTGTTTTCTATCCTTGTGCCCAGCATGCTTTCTACTAGTAAGCAGGTCAGCACTATGAACCACAAGATGTGCAGTGAGGGCTGTGTTTCAGCATCCTTCCTGCCCATGTGCATGAGCACATGGAAGTTACAGATTGAGCAGGATGCAAGTGGTTTGTACAGATACAAAACCCAAAGGTGCTCCAATGGATGTTCAGCATGGAGTGTATCCTGAACACCAGGACTGACTACTACTAGTTGCAACATCTGTGTTAATTTGGGGAAGGGATTAATATGGTCTAGGACTGCTAGAAGATGATGCAAAATGGTAGCAGGCAATTTCTCTCTTGAGTAGGCTGTCATGTTCACTGCATGCCAGATCTACAGCAGAGTTAAGTACTCTGGTGCCCTGGGTATTAATGCCTGCATATCATTGGTACCTGAGGTATTCCCTCTTTAACAGGATGAATTATGGGAGTATGTAGAAGGTGTAAGGGATTGACTTCAGCTTTTTACTCATAGCAATACAGTGACATGTAAGGGAGCATCCTTTTTTAAATTTATATTTTTATTCAAGTTTTTATTTTATTCAAGTTGATTTTGCAGACACCATGTTAGAAAAACTTTATTTAGATTATTTTTGATAGCTTGTTCTATTGGTATATTACTTGAATAATTTTTGACTTTTGTTCTGTTTGTGTAACTCAAAGGCAGAGTCTCATCCATAATAATAGAGGTTAAAATCCCAAAGGTCAGAATCACAGAGTGGGTCAGGTTGGAAGGGACCGCAGTAGATGATCCAGTCCAACCTCCCTGCTCAAGCAGGGTCATCCTGCAGCACATGGCACAGGTTTGTGTCCAGACAGTTACTGAATTTCTCCATTTAGGGAGACTCCACAACCTCTCTGGGCAACCTGTTCCTGTGCTGTTACCTCCACAGTAAAGTTCTTCCTCATATTAAAGTGGAATCTTCTGTGTATCAATGTGGGTAATAGTAAAGGTAAGCAAGTGAGGCCTGCTTTCACAGCTTCTAAAAATCTTCTTACCTTTACTATTTCCATCAGTTTCTGCCTTCTGGCTCTTGTCCTTACTAAATGGATTAATTGGTAGGGTAAGTGATTTGCCAGTGTAGAACTTCCAGTAGCTCGTTCTTAGCATTTTGTTGTAAATGAGGAAAGGAACTGTAGTTCAAGTGCCAAAATTTAATTTTTAATCCTAATTTACTACAATTATTCATGAGTAAAAGGAGAAAACTAAGTGTAAACTAGAAGTAATAAACCAGAGACCAACACCTACTGGTTTTTAAGCTGTCCTCAAGTGTACAAAGTGGTACAGAAGAAAACCCAATAGCATTTCTCTGCATGTGTTCCCAAAATCAAGAGGTCTGTAACTTACTGTATTTGTTACCTAGCCAAGGGGAGCCCTGAAGGGAGTGTTTCCATGACTGTGGTGATTCTGTGTTCTTTGTTCCTTCCCTGTTATGCTTTCAGTTATCTCTATGTGCCCTCAGTGCTTCAGCCTTTGGTTTTGGTATCTCTGCCTGTGTGGTTGTGTTAGGCACGGTCTCTGCCATGTGCTGCTGCTCTCTGCAGTAAACAAGGGTTATGTATGTGTGTTGCACTGCAAATGTTTTAGGATGGGGTGGGAGGAAAAAACAGCAACAGGGCTGGAAGCATTACTGTGCAACAGTAATACTACTGTGAATGATTAGTGTGGGGCTGGTGTTGAGGCTAATATATTATACTCTGAGAATACTGTTATATGCTGATTCTCTGCAGAGGGAGAAGTGCAGGAAAAAATGTACTCAGGCAGCTAATGCAATACTCATCCCCCCCTCCTCTGCTCAGCCCACATGGTGTGATAGGTACCAGCTGATGTGTCTGCCTGACTAAGCTGTGTGAGCTCTTCAGTTATGCAATAAGTTTGGGACAGAAGAGGTTATCAGTTGTTCCTTATAACTAAGGTGATGTTCTAATCATCAGAGTCTCTCTCTTCTTCTTTTTTTTTTTTTTTTTTTTTTTTTTTTTTTTTTTTTTTTTTTTTTTTTTTTTTTTTTTTTTTTTTTTTTTTGTGCATGCAATCTTAATGGTTCGCACTGGCATAAGAACTTTCCCTTGACTGTGTTTGTTGAAGGTCTTGCAAGCCTTGTGCTAAATGATTTGACCAGACCATTACTTAGAAGAGAGAGAAAATAAGCATCTGTCTCTAATCCAAGCACTACTGTATATCAAACATCTGTCTTTGAGTTCCCTGGTCTGTGTGAGTGACCTACCCATGCACATGCATGTCCTGGCTGTCACAGAAAGACATGGAGATACATGGTTGGAATGTGGAATTTTGGATGTGCAAGATGAAACTTGGAAACAAACACCACCTTTATTCATCAAGCTGGCATGGCTGAGATATTAACATGGGCCAAAGTATAATTAAGTTTTGTGATGCTGTTGTTAGAGGCAAAATGCCCCTTTCCCAGAAAGGAAAGGAGCAGACAGTTGCCTAGTAGGGCAGTGAGAGTGAGGAACTGGATTGTGCTATAGGTGATGTGATGGGAAAAGGGCAGACTGCTTCAAGCAGGAGGAAATTGGAACAACAGGAGATAAGAAGAAAAACTTCTAGGGGGATGCTGGGAAATAATCAATTGGATTTGAACCATGCAAGAAGAGAGATTTGAATCCATAGTCATTAAGTTTGTCAGGCCAGAGATTTGTTCTGAAATGTCCTAGCTGATAGTTGTAATTTTTATTGTGTAAAGCATCAGATATTATGAGTAATAATAAAACTATTTTGTTCTCCTATCTATTTTTAAATTTAGGACTATTACTAAGAAAAAGAGTGAGTAGCAGCTAGTGTCAATTAGACTAGATCCTGTCTGCAGAGGTACTGAGCAGGCTTTATCAGTCTTTTCAGTGTTTAAGAGAGAGAGAAATGTACTGATATATAATTCAGCCCTTTGTATAGCTCAAGCCATTTGGTTTATTATTAGGGGACAGAATTCTTATAGAAACATGTGGCAGTTTACTTTTTTTTTTCCCCTTTTTAGATGGGTTTTTTCCCTTTGGCCGAGGTGCCTGGTATTAGAAACACTGTCTTCCTCTGAAGATCTTCAGAATCGCTTTCCTTCCTCTCTCTGAATAAGCAGTGTAGGCAGTTATCTGAAAATCGTCTTCTTTAGGCATCAGTAGTAGCATAACTGTCTTGGGCAATCTAAATCCCATCCTAAGTTTTTCCTTATGTTTAGTCCTGTGTGTCACACCAGCGTGGTGAATGGGTGTGTATACCATGTCATCTAATTCACAGGATGAAATGGTATAACAGAAGCTGGTGGTTTGGGAGAGAAGCTGTATGACTTTTTGCTAGAGTTGCTGGTTTTAGGCATAGTTTTGGAAAAAGTAAAAGTAACTTCCCATGTGATTGCAACGAGCACACAAAACACATCTATAAATATTTATAAAGAATCTTTCTCTTTTCCTGTGTTTTGGCAATACATTCTTTGTACTCCTATTGCTTAAATGTGCTCTTGGTTCTTCTTCCTCTTAATAATGTTTGTGGGAGATAACCCTTCAGAACAAGGGAAATCTTCACTCTAATATCTGAAGGGTAGATCTGGGACATGAGACCTGGAACTTGTCTACACTGAGAGCTGTGAAAGATGCTGTCTCTTACCAATATATACCTGGAACTTTGTGATTGTCACTGAGTAAAAAGAACAAAGAGCTACAGAGAAGTTAACCAGACTTCACCCTGCTCTCTGCTTTGCATTTCAGATCTAACATAGGAAGGGATGGTGCTTAGATATGTTGTTTACAAATAACCTGGGAGCCATTATTCAAACCTGAGCTCCACTGTTAATATGCAAGTGACACCTTGAGAGGGTCTGTGGTGGGTTTTTCAATCCCATGTATTCTGTTCCTCATCTGAGACTTGCAAAGCACAATAGAAGTACAGCATGCCCTAAGCGTGCACTTTGCCGTAGTTACAAGTAGAATAGTTTTGATTTCCTTTTGAGAGGTGGTTCAGGTGTCTCAATGAGAACTAGGGCTTCATTCCCATTGCTCATACCTTCAGTTTCACAGTAACTTTGCACAGCTTTAAATGTGGTTTCTAGCTTTAAATTTCTAAGGCTTTTTGCTTTCCTCCCAGAAAGAAAGCCCTTACAGAGCTCAAACTTGGTGTTATTTGGACTTTGTGTAAACATAGCTCTTACTTTTCTGATAGAGTCACCTGTGGAGAAGAAAAAAGCTTGTAGCATGTCAAAGCTTCAAACTGCTCCTTACTGATTTATTGTTAGTGTGGAGACAGCGCAGAATGCATTAATTCATCAGTTCTGGTAAGCAGAGAGGAGGAAAAGAATAGGAGGAAACAAGAAAGGGGGTGGAGGGGAAAAGAGTTGGGGAAGAGAAAATAAAAACATGGAGCAATATAAAGGATGGGAGGAAAGACATATTTTTCCAGAAATTCCTAGACCACCCACTCGAAAACAAAGCAGTTGTTTTTGAGTGGGTGGTCTAGGAATTTCTGGAAAATAATAAGATGCTTCCCTAAAGAGCAGTGGAATTGTCTGTGACCTTATTACTGTGGTCTTTACAAGTAGGACACTTTAGTCTTGAGTCACTTTTGACTTCCAGATAGTGTTGAGGCATTTTTGCTGTTGTGCTTGAGTTACAACTGACTTTAAGATAAGTCTCTTTTAGGCTGGCTTCATCTTGCCTCACTTTAAGGCCTCTTCTATGTGCAGCTGATATTCCATTCTCTAAAATACTCAGAGCTTAAACATTTTGACTGTTAGTGATTTAACCTGTGGCCTCCCACGCTTTTGTGTAGGTTTAGTTGTTGCCACGGTAATTCACAAATTGTGCTTTGGTGTTGGCCCCAGTATTCAAAGGCAGTGGTTGACTGCAGTAAAGTTTATGAAGTTTCTGATAAGGATCTAATAGGTTCATGACTCTTAAAGCAAGAAGATGAGACAGGCAGGCTTGTTCTCTCCACACCAAAATGTGTTGCACTTCTGCCAGTTTTAGGTCCTGTTGATAAACCAATTCTACAGTGTCCTGGCTTTTCTCCGATATTACGTGGGATGGAGTATTCCTATTCAGCAGAGATGAGGATGCTTTTAAAATGCATATCATCGTGACCTTGCTGTTTCAAATTATGTTAAGCCTTGTGCCTCTGGCTGCTGAGAGTGCTCTGAGGTGTGCAGAGGATCTGGGACTCCAGTACTGGGAAATGGCATGGTGCAAGGACTTCCCAGCTTTTGCCTGAGGTCATCTGCTGCTCTAATGCTTTTGTAAACTCTTGGATTGCAAACATTGATTAGACACATGAATTCTGAGCAATGTTCTTTAGTAGTTACATACCTGTTCTTTTGTTCATGTTGTCTTTTGGGAATATTGAATGTTTGCAGTGGGATTCTACTTCAATTGTTATTTTACTGTGTATAACAAAGTACACTACTTCTGGGAAGGGCCGGGAAGTTGATCTATTTCAGCTATTTTCTGCAGATTTCTCCCACCTTTCCTATGCTTTGTATTGTCTTACTTATTACACCATTTTTTAAGATTAAATTTATTTCTTATCTTTGACTCTTCCAATTATTTCCCTTCTGCCTGTCTTTCCCATCTACAGTTTCTTTCAGATGAAATTAAGTAATTTTCTTTTTTTTTCTTTGAAATGTTTTCACCCTTGCCTGCAGGATCTGAATAGCAGCCTCACCCAGTTTATTTCAGGTTGCTGCTGTTTGGCAGTGCTACAAGAAGCCACAGTGGCACCAGTGCTTCTGGTGACAAACATAGGAAAATGCAAGGTCAGGAAAGTATTTGGCTCTGTCACATTCAATGGCTGTATTTTTTGGACTATGTGCAAGGATCTAGCTCTCTGGGGCACTTCTGCATGGACAGTTTATGGTATGTCTATTTGTGGCATTCTTTTGAAGGAGGAGTTTTAACAATCTTTTGTTTTGTGTGTTTGTCCTCATAATATCTTTACCTCTCCACCCACCCATATATTTGATAGGCAGTATTTTCATATCCATAATCTGGAAACTGTCTGCTGCTTTTCTAATCTTTAAAATCTTTCTTGGTTTGTGCAGTCATCAAACCACATTGTGTAAGGTTTTGGCAGTGGTGGTTGTCATATATAATACACTAATTTCTCTAGAAAAGAAACAAGAAAAAAAATTACTCAGGTATATAGCTAAGAATCACAGAATTTCTAGGTT
>VZSR01003806.1:6682004-6762050 GCA_013398615.1 Brachypodius melanocephalos
GGCCATCATGTAAATTCTGCGTGATGACACTCAATATGAACTGTTCCATTATCTTGCTATGAAATTGATGTGGGTTTTTCTTTCTTCTTTTAATATGTCCTAATGGTGATTTGTCCCTGGAGCAGTCCACTAGATTTGTTTTGCATTCAATGTTACTGTTCAGATACCTTTTATCAGTGGAAGGACACATTCTTTTTTTTTCCTTGCCATTTGAATGTTTCAATGTAATCTTTATCCATGTATATATTCATATGTGTATATCCATACACATATATGCACATGTACATGTGTGTATATATACGTTACATATGTATTCAAAATATAGGGGTTTATCAGTCAGAGAGGTAAAGCAAAGGAATGTAGTGGCTATTCATGAGTTGACTGAAGTCCCTGGAATAATTGTTTCAACTCAAAGTAAGAGCTTGTTTCCCATGTGCTTTATTGTCCAAGAGACTGAAGTTGCTAACAGTGTTCTAAAGCTTATACATGGTCTTTTATCTCTTCTGGGCTTGGGCCCAGAAGCTGGAATAGCTTGAAGATAAGAACCTGGGGAGGTTGAAGTTGTAGGTTAGTCTGTGTTGGGACTTCAAGGCTAGGTCTAAAGAGTTCATAATAGAGAATGTGTTGACATGACTTTCTGCACTACTCTAAGCTGAAGTTTCCTACATGTTAAAAAGAGTTATGCCTATAAACAGCAGCCTGTTATACTGCTGGAATAAAGAATGTGGCTTTAGTGTTTGGGATTGTCTGGAATTGAAAGGGTGGTACCTATCTGCTAGGCTTGTTCAGTTGATGGTGGATCAGATTTATGAGTGAGCCTGGAGACTTAGGTAGGCATTTGACAGGTTGACAGGATTTAAGAACTTAAGGAAGGCAGGCATCAAAATTCTAAAGTTAGTCATCTCTAAATATCCATGTAAATCAGTCTTGTGTTAGTGTGGCTGACACCCATCAGAGAGAGGGATTCTGCTTTACCAGGCAGTTAGTTCTGTGAAGGTGAAGACTTGGAGGCACAGTAACTGCAGTGACAGATGCCAGTAACTAACTGTGATTGATAAGTGGGAGATACTAAGTCTGCCTGCCAGCTTGTATTATTGTAATATCTACCTGGTGGGTGGATGTAATAATTAATTAGTTTAATACAAAGTGATTTTAAAATGACCCTATCTGTGATATAGTTGCGTAATGAAAACTGGTGCCACCAACACAAAACAGTTGCAAAGTGGTCAGTTATGTCAAGTGGGCTTCTTTCATTTGATCCTTCTGAGGGTCTTTGAAAAAGCCTGGGAACAATGAAAAATGGCATCAAGTTCCAGCTCTGACAGAGGGGTAGTAAATAATGCAAGCTCCAGGACTGTTGCTGAATGCCCTTAGCCACCAGCCTGGGTCGTGGGGGGTGGTCCCTGCTGCTGTGAGGATATGGCCCATAGCTGTGGGATCCCATGCAGTGAGCCACAGCTGTGGCTGCAGAGCAAGGCTCAAAGTCAAAAATATTGACTTACAAGATGTGGCAGGCAGTTCCAGGGTGCAGTATAGTAGCCTTTCTACAGATGGCTGCTCTTAAGACATCTTTGGGCTTCTTCCATGTAAGTAAAAATCTGTAGGTTTTTGTGTAGATTTGTATTTTTATGAATATTAGTTGTATAAATATCTAGTATAGAAACATACTTCATATATTAAATACATACAATTGTACAGACAGTTGTTTGACTTTATATAGGAGGAAATGTAGTCTGTATTATATACTTTTTGTAATCTGTAAATACATATACACAATACTAAAACTATACTGTAGCAGATGTTTGATTTCATCTAGTAGCCTGTATTACTTAGTTATTTTGATAAAGAAGGACAAGAAGATTGAGACCAAATTTTAAATCCTATTTAAGACTCCCTTCCTTTGATTTCTAAAAGAGCCGCTTTTCATCATGTCAATAAATTCAGTTTAAGTTAACTCATTAAGGCAGATGACTTAAGTGTGCCTGATTAAATATCCGTCTGGTGGGAGAGGGGACTGAAGTCCTTAATTTAGAAATAAAACTCATCCCTGACCTAAAGCTCAAATTGAGATTCTGCTGAAATCTCTATTTTGAGTCTTCCTTGGTGGAAAAGACCCACAAGCTAGTGTGCTGCATACGACTTCAATTCAACCCTATTTTCTAGTCACTCTTCTCACACAGGCAGTTGTGTATCCTAAGTGTTGATGATGCAATTGCAGTTTAAGTGTACAATGCTGTGAAATACTTGACTAGCATGCAATAGGAAAAATCATATTATTTCATGATTTCTTGAATGACTTGTATATAAGAAAGTTACATTATTTCCTGCTTTCATAGAAGTTTTCACAGTATTTCTGCTTCACTGTTTTCTGCAACTCTTTGAGGCCTAAAAAGAATTGTTCTATTCTTGACTTACTAGAGGTCATCAGCCACTTGTTCTCACTAGAAAATGTAGTCTGTGTAGGTGGACCAAAAACTGAGGGATTACTGTTCAGAAATACAGTTCATGTTTACTTAATTCATTAGTTGTTCTTCAGAAATACTGAAAGTTTCCTTTTCATTCCGTGCACATCTCTGGGAATGCCTGAGAGTCACATTGATCTATATTAATGTGTTATTACAGTAAAAATACTTCAGTCACTTCTCGTTCTTTATGCTGAGGTTCCCTTTACAGTGTGGACATGCACATGATTGAAGAGTTAAACAGTCATTAGTCAGGTTGTTAATTATTTATTACAAGACTGCTCTGAACAAATTCTCACTCAAGCTATTTTCTACGCTTCTGACTTCCAGTTTGCTTTGTGGTGCTGTCTTATCATATATCTTACAAATTCAATATCACCTGATATGAACTACAGTCAGCAAAAATACATAAATGAGACTGACCTTGACTGCGGTAGAATTGAGAGTCTGAACTGACGATCAACTTCTGATTTTCTGTGCCTCTGATTTGGTGTATCTGCTGTCAATATTGATGTTTGGACTGAGCTTGGCAAGCAACACAATCTCCAGTGAACTGTATATTTGGTGTGCTACTGTCTATTGAACTGTAGTTCTGTACCTTCACTAGCTGTATTTCTTGGGACCTCTTAGTAAATAGCCAAACTATAGGGCAAAATTTTCTACTGGCTGTTTGCACAACTAGTGCTGTCATTCAACACAATGACACACCAAGATGTTTTTCAATATCTTGTTCCTCCATCAATCCTTTTAGTTACTTTGCCTTTCTTGCAATTACTTACTATTCTCCCTGAAGTATTGCACATAAAAAGCATGAGAATATAATCTGAAGCCATAAGAGGCCACAGGTGTGAAACAGTAGGAGTTTTAATCTGGTTTTGACAGAAGGTGTTTGTTTTTTTGCTTTTCTCTTACAAGTTTGCTGTTTGGTTTTATTTTTTTTTTTTAAAGCTTTTTAAAGCATTGGGATGTAAACACAGAAGCTTATAATTAAGTTTTAGCAGTGTGCTGGATGATCATGAAACAAGACCTAGTCCATGCTTTGAAAAGCTTCATTCTCTGTTCCTTTACGGGGGTACCCAGGAGAGATGATCCAGTGGAGTGTGGAAGCTTTTTGTACAAGCTTTTTTGGGCTAGGTGGCAAATTTCTTGGTCCTTGCTTTAATGGCACCAGTGACTTTTTGTCCTCCCCTTGCCCCATAATGAATATAAAATTTCTTTATTAAAAGAAGGTGTTTGGCAAGGAGGGGAGAGCAGGAAGGGCTCTGCTACCGTTTGAGGCTGAATTCAGATTTTGCTCAGTTATTACCATGGTTGAATTCAGCATTGATTATATGCCAGCTTTATGGGGCAGCTAATTTCTGCTGGTCTGTTGAAAGCCAACTTGAAAGGCATTTTAATTTGATTCATTCTTGCTTTGCAGGAGACAGGAGAAATATTTCCCAGTGAGATGTTATTGCAGTATAGTTGTTCTGCAAAAGTGGAATTACCACAGTGATACCAGTAAGCCTTGTTTTCTAGGATATTCAACAGAGGCTAATAAGCCTTGGAGATGAGCTTGATATTTTCCCTTTGTTGTCACTTATTAACCCACACTGAATATATATATATATATATATATTATATATATATAAAAATAGATTTTTTCTGAATTGAACTATGTCATATATTTGGTGAGCTTTAGTCTGAATTGTCAGATTTTACATCTTAGCCATAAAATTTGCTATTATTTTGTTCTGCCTGATGTGTGCAAGTTCATTTTTAATACAAATATGCACTTCATTGTTCATTCCCTAGTTTCATCTACTTGCAACCATACGTGTCAGATATGCAATAAACTAGGCAGGACAAGCAAATAACTAATAGCAAACAGTTTAGATGTGTTTGGTCACTACTTCTCAAATACCTCATGAATCTCTCTAAGTGTCAGATAAACCAAAGTTTGGAAGAAGAAAATTGGTTTTCCTAGTAATTTGTGTGAAATGAAAAAGTAGTGGTGAAGTAAAGAAGCAGTCTAGTAGCCTTAGAAAGTATGGGTTTCATTCATATCACCATGTTGGACTTCAATGTTGAGGTCTCTGAAAAGACTGCACAGCACAAGTTGTATTTTGTGAGGTGGGGCCATTATTCATGTGCTGTTCTGTGGGGCTGTTCCATTTGTTTCCTTTGAAGCAGTGTGGAGTTTGTGTGTGGGCTTTCAGAGGATGTGCTCTACAGCAGTGCTGGAAATGGGGTTGCTTAACCTTTATTCTCTCCCCCCTTCTTGATGTTGACTGCACTAGAAAAAAATCTTTTGGTGGTACTTACGTACATCATAAAAACCATTTTCCAATGAGTTAGACTGAATGGAAGGGCTGACAAAATCTTCACTTTCTTTCAGAAATGTTAGGGACCTTGGTTGAGTCATGCCCACAATTAATTGATTATCAAAGACTTGGCACTTCAAAGAAATGTTTGTGACATCTGCACGTGATTTCTTGGGGGCCAAAAAGCACATTTTCCTTGAATGTTTGCCTAAATCTAGTCTAGTAAGCATTAGTTTGTTGCAATTCTGGAGGTCTTGCAAAGTTCACAGATACGACTTAAAAATTAGCAGTTCCTGCATGGGGTAGTGAGGGCAGAGGGGGAAAAGGGGAAAAAAAGAAAAGAAAACCTGAAAAAAGTGTAACCATGATTTGAGTAATGTAACTGCAGGTGTGATGATGGTAAAGAACCACCTAATTTTGGGAGGGAGGAAGGCATGATAATGTGAACTTCTCAGCGTCTTGCGATGTGAATTTTCTATGCTTGTAAGGTCAATGTCACAGTGATAAAACATTACTAGTAAATATGTTAAGATTTGATGTATTCTGTATGTTACCTTAGATGTTTTGGGGGAGTGTGGAGGTTTTTGTTTTGTTTTTCATGTAAAATTCATAAATTAGTTTTCCTCTTTGTGGGCATACATTTTTTATGTGCACGGTTTTCTTTCTGCTTAGTCAGTTGACAGCACACCATCTGGGCTCTGAAGCCTAGGATAAAGATGTCCTGCATGATCCTATGCTATCACTGTCTTAAGGTTATTAATAGCCTCTTCTTATAGCTCACTTTGTGCTCCTCTTTGCATCCGTTGGTTGTTGCTACAACAGAGTTGTGTTCTCAGCATATCAAAAACGTTGGAGGAAAATGCAGGCTAAAACTTGCAGTGTACTCAAAATATTTATTGTTCTTGCTAAAATTAACAGCAAACTGATTGATCTGTCATGCTCCTGGGAACAAAAATATCTGGCTCTGTGAGTTGAAATATCATACTGGAAAAGGGCATAATAAATGCCTGGCTTATGAAAGACCTTTTGAGTCTTGCCTGGGTAGCTGAGGTTAAGGAATGTCATGAGTAAATTTTAATGTTGGGGAGAGAAAGCTTGTAACTAGTGATGAAAATCACAGGAACTGGAAATGAGATTTTTGCATTTGTAATGTGTGAGAAAAGCTTGTGTCCTAAGGGTATGCCTGGTTGCCTTTGTATGTTTAGTGTATTATGTGTGAGGTCATTTTTCTTTCTGCTTTCTATATGCAAGTTCTGTTAGGCATGGGATATAAAAGGGAATGCAAGTACTGGCACTGTCAGGTTAACTATTGTTGGCTAGTTAGGTCATTGGAAAAAAAAAAACCAACAGGGAATAGCTGACAATGTGATTTCCAATGGCAGAAATGTACTGAGTATCAATATGAGGAAATAATGGAGTATCTTTACTTTTTGTGATGTTCTTCAGACTGCTCTGCAATGACTACAGCAAGATACAGGCCTACCTGGGACTTGGTACTTGACCCATTAGTGTCCTGTAAGCTCTGCCTTGGTGAATATCCTGTGGAGCAGATGACAACAATAGCACAATGCCAATGCATCTTCTGTACCCTGGTGAGTTTGTTTTCTGTATTAGACATAAAAATACAAGACATAAGTTTAACTGCAGAAACAGTGTGTTTCTGCTTGGTGTGACTCACCCTGAAGTATTGATCTTGTGGCAGAAATAAATACTGTTGCTGTGTACTTGGCACAAAAGCTGGGAAGTAAGCCTTTGTTTTTCTGTAATAAAAAGAAAATAAATAATTCAGCACCTCAATATACTGTATAGTTATCACCTTATCAAGGTTGTTCACACTTTCCCTTTTATCTATCAGTGGCTTGGATCTGGGGGTGGTTTTGGTGCCCCTTATAAAATCATATTCTAATGAGTTGGACTGATTGGGAGGGCTGACAAAATCTTCACTTTCTTTCAGAAATGTTAGGGACCTTGGTTGAGTCATGCCCACAAGTGATTGAATATCAAAGACTGTTGGGGGTAGTTTTATGATTGATTGGGTTTCTGTTGGGTGCTGAGGTGTTTGTGGTTTGATTGGACTTTTTTCCTGTTGGGTTTTTGAATTTTTTTTAACTTTACAAGAGAATGGAATCTTTGAGTTGAGAGGGATCACTTCAACCATTATCTGTGGTCCAATTGCCTGGTCACTTCATGGCTCATCAAAAGCAAAAGCATTGTCCAAATACCTCATAAACACTGCTCTAGGAAGCTGCTTCCAATGTATGGTCATAACATACTAGGGAGAAGTGATCAGCAACTCCCTTTCTACTTCCTCCCTCGAGAAGAAGAGAGCAAGGTCTCTTGAGAAGAGAGGGGAGATCACTCTTCAGTCTCATTCTCTCCAAACTAGACAAACTTAAGTTTCTCAGCTGCTCCCTACAGGACACTCTTTACAGCCCTTTCACCAGCTTTGTTGTCCTCTGGAGATGCATCCAAGGACCTTCACATACTTTCTAAATGGTGGGGCCCAGAACTCCACCCAGTGCTGAAGGTGGGGCTGCACCAACTCTGAACGCAGCAGGACAATCACCTCTTTTGACCAGCTGGGGATGCTGGGTTTGGTGATCCCAGGATGGGCTTTGCCTTCCTGGCTGCTGAGCACTGCTGACTCACATGGAGCCTGCTGTCACCCAGCACCCCAGATCCCCTTCTGCAGGGCTACTCTCCAGCCTGTCCACTCTTAATTCATACTTGTGTCTGGCATTACTCCATCCCAGGTGCAGAAGCTGGCAATTCAACTTGTTAAATTTCATGCCATTAATAATTTCCCTGCTCCAATTTATGTAGATCTCTCTGCAAGGCATCTTACCCCTCAGCAGAATCAGCAATAGTTCCCAGTTTTGTATTATCATCATCACACGTGCTAATGGTACATTTGATTCTTGGGTCCAAACAGTTGATAAATGTATTGGACACAACTGACACTAGAGCTGAGCTCTGAGGAACAGTGCTGGTGACTGGTTGCCAAGCAAATGTAGTCTCATTCACTACAACCCTTGGAGCCCAGTTTTTCGCTGAGAGCTCATCTCACAGTTGGACAGCTTGTGCAGAAGGGTGCTGAGAGGGACAGTATCAACAGCCTTACTAAATTCCAGAGAAACTTCATCCACTGCCTAATCCTTAATTCCAGGTGGGTGACCTTGTCATAGAAGGTTATCAAATTGGTTGAACAGTCTTTCTCTTTTTGATCACATGTTGATGGTGCCCAATGATTGCATTGTTCTTTAAATGCCTTTCAGTAGTACCCAGCATAGCCATGCACAGAAAAGTATGCAACTAGAAAAGTATTTAATATATTACATATTCTAATTCCATGGCTTAATAACAGGTTTCCATTACCGTATTGTACAAATGCTTACCTGGAATAACAAGAATCTTATCAGTTACATACAAAACACTGGGAACATGTGTAGTATTTGACAAAGAACATCATCACAGCAAATGGATATTGCTAGTTTAGGAACAGAGCAAACTACTAGTCCGTTTTCATCCCTAATACTGAATTTAAATTAAAATTTTAGTTCATTAAATTTTGCAATGGGTGCAATTACACCAAAAACTTTGTAATGATGGTTCAGTGGAGGAAAATTGGAGTATTATTAGTAAGAATATGACTTGTGGGCTACACGATGCTCAGACTTTAATTTCCCAAGAATTTATTATATGGTATTATAGACTCAGACATGGGATTGGGTGACATTTTTTAAAATTTGAAAGTCTTTTCCAGCAGAGATTTTTTGGTGTGTGTTTTTAATGTTTAAGATCAAGGATTTCAGTTACTTTATTTTATTTTTCTTCATGGAAATACTACCTTTTTGGTAGTAGATTTCCTTTTTCCTGTTGGTTATTGAAGATATAGGAGACAGCCAATGGAACAGGTAGATCTACTGTGAAAGAAATGTTTGCTCAAGTATGCAAAAGCACATAAAATAATAGGCTTCATGAAAAAGAGAGTAATAGGCTTCATGAAAACTGTTCTCTTCTGTTCTAGTACTTACAGCTCAGTGTTGTGTTTCTCTGTGGTGCTTGAATGAAAAGAATATTTAAATCTCAATTTTCAGTAACATTTCCATGGCAGCAGAAAGACTGGGCTTCCAAATACATTTTTTCATCTTCACCTTGTTCCTTCTGATCTGTACTGCCATCCCTGATCTTCTATTTTTTTGGTTAGAATGTGGTTGATGACTCTTACTGCTGTTTTGAAAGATATAACCAGTTACAGACATCAGATACGTAACCTTTACTGATAACGTGTTCTTAGCAGCTGATATAGTAATCTGACTGGTGACATGGAATTTGTGTTTTGAACTCTGTACAGGTGGAATCATCAGCCAGTTTTTACTACCTGCATTTGTCTTGAATAGTCCATTCAGTCTTCACCTGTTTAAAGAAATTTTTGTAGTTTGTTTGCCTCTTGTAAGCCACTTATAAGCTTTATACAGTGACATGCGAGTGCCCTGAAAAAATTATTTATCCTAAAGCTTTCCCATGAATTAAAAGGTAGTACTACGCTTGCTTGCCTTGTTGATGATGAGGGAAGTATTAAGAATCAATCCCAATAAGTGCAAGAGGCAATAGCTATAAACCTGTTGCAGCCCAGGCCTTCATCTGAAACCCAAGGCCTTCATCTCTACCTTTGGGCCAGCCTGAAGTTTGATGAATTGTTAAAGAAGATACTCCCATGAGTCTGGCAAGATTGTTTGGCCTATTGACAGTCGTTAGAGAAGAGTGTGATAGATGTATGCAGAATCCTCCACTGTGTTTCCTTCAGCAATGTTTCTCCAGAAACACCAGGGACACTGCATGTGAATTGTGCTTTGTAAATGGCCAAATAATCGAAAAGAGTAGCCTTTTTACTCAAGATTTTGTGTGGAGTCTATGTACAGTAGATACAGTTCATCTCTGCTTTGTTCTTGTTTGACCAATATGTAGCTTTGTTCAGGCTTCTTTTTTGTAAATGAACAGAGATTACTGATGGTCTTTCCAGGAATATGAGCAAAAAAGAAAAAGGAATGTCCATGTAAGTGTGAGGACTACTTTTCTTACAGGTTTTACCACTAGCTCTAGCCCTTCTGTCTAAATCACAGCAAGCTGAAACAACATGAGTATGTATTAAAAATGTCTTTCAAGTGCAGCACTACTGGTATGTTGGCAGCATTTGGATCAGTATACAGGTCTCTAAATCCTGTATTTCTGTCTGCAAGTCTTGACTCTTTATGTAAAATCATAGAAGTGCTGTAGTAAAGATACCACGGAGGATTGTCTCTTCCTGACACTTGTACAGTAGCACAGCATTTCTATTCAGAAAGATAGAATGGGGACACTGTTTCTATTTGCTTTCTGGCAGTGCTGTGCATGGACTAAATAGAGCAGACTGCCACTCCTCTGCTGATAAGGCACAGGCACTACAATTTCCCATAGTATTATTTTGCCAGTTAGTAAAATACTCCATTATTGTTTTTACCATTATGATCATTAATGCCCAGACAATGCTGTGGCCTCTCAAGTTTTGTATATCTCATCCATTAGGAATGTTATAGGAATGTATTTTTGCTGGTACCTCGAGCAAATCTGTTGTTGGATTGCTTGAGGTATCAGAGGAACAAAAGTCTAAAGAATAGAGAGATGCTGGGCAAACCAGCATCTCTCTTCTTAGAATCATGTTAACAATAGGACCAATCTTAAGTGCGCTTGTGTAATTTTGGACCAAAACACCTAAATATTTTTATTAGAATTTTCCCTATTTAAATAGCACACAGTACATAACTAATAATCTTAAATTTTAAGATAGTCATTTAGTACTTGCTTGCCTCAGAAGAAGTAATTGATTTTGCTTTTCTTCAAAAAGCTTTACACTTAGAGAAGGAAAAAGAGAGCAAAGCAGAGAACACCATTTTTTTTCCTTTAATTTTTTTTGTATCATTTGCTGCACTAAATTTTTTCACTTACTATGTAGCCTTTGCTTTTTTAAGGGGATTATGAGAGATAAGCAGGCAGCAATTGTATCTAATTTGTGTCTGAAATTCTGATTATTTTGTAATCCGTGATGAAATTCACACGTGTCTTAATGGACAGGATATTTCTTTGATGTGTTACCAATTGTATATGTGCTGAAGTTACAACAGGTTTTTTGCAGTTGATATTCTTGCATGGAATTCAAGCAGTTAGTTGCTTGAATGTTTTCTGGTTTTATGTGTGCATCTGTGTACATAAATACTGTATAATTTATATATATATAAAACACACACATGTGTCAATGTGTCCCAAGTTCAGTGATACCTCTGTTATACAAGACAGGCTAAGCTCTTTTTGCCCTCACGTTAGATTATTCAGTTCCCTTCAAGATGTTAGGCACTACTGATCATTCTGGTACCAGCAGATTCATTGCTTACTTTGCTCAAGTTTAAAACAAAAGTCTGTCATGTAGGCAATGACAACAAGCAAATGTGTAGAAGAAATATGACACATGATGGAAAACTTGTCTTGGAAAAATTTGATTATTCCTCTGTAGTCTACCTTGTCTCCTTGATAGAAGGAGAAACTGTAGTCAGGTACATGAAATAGAGGGGCACCAAGTTAGAAAATAACAAAACTAAGGTCAAGACCTGCCTTCTGCTTCATATTTGTACTTTCTTTTTGGTCAGATATGTACATGTGGATCAACTTTGGTGCTTGAAACTAACACTGCTTCGTAGATACTCTGATTCTTGCCCCTAAGCTCTACCTTAAGCACTTGAGCCAGCTGATTAATTGTACCTGGACCTTTAGGTGTCCCTCTAAGTTTGTTGTATTCTATCCCAAGTAGCTTGCCAGTAGTATAGTGACAGACTTCTGTTATCACTAGCCCTTTTTCAAACAGGATTACTGGATTTGCCTAATCATGACTAGTTACATAGAGCTGCTTAATTCAAATCATTCTGCTGTTTGAGCTTCCTTATAGGCTGATGATCAGCAAGGCAAATATTATCCTGCCTATAACTGGTAGCAGGCACCCCCGTGTTTTTTCTTCTTGTCATGCTTGAGCGGAGCACATGGAGCTTCTCAGAGTTGAAAGACAGAAAAACGAGTGATTTTCTTAGTGTTAACCCTCACTGCAAATGAGACAGAGGCAGCATCAGCCTCTCCTTCCCCCAGGGCAAGGCAGATGCCAAAAGCAGCGTGGATGGAAACAGGTGGGCTTGGCTGCCTTCCTGGTCCTGTGTAGTTTGTCTCTGCTTGCCCAAAGAAGCCTACCTTAGCAGGGCAGCACTGTGCTGACACCAGGCTGTTCCTCACCTCTACCAAAGGAGATGCCCTAGTTGCTTGGAGACAGGAGGGAAGGGGGCACCTAATGGCTTGTGAGGTTTTATAGAGTTCAAGGTCCTTCTTTCCAGCTGTAATGTTTCCCTGTTTCCCAGCACCAAAGCTTAGAGCTTGCTGCTTGAGCTCACATACCCCTGCCTCAGCAGAGAACTGATATGAATCTTGACACGTGATGTGTCAGTAGAGGCTTCATGGTTAGAGGTCACTGTGTGTGTTTGTGTAGCAGTTCACATGGCTGGCTGCTTGTCTTGTAGGTGATGGGATGACAGAACTCCTTGCTTTAATAAGCAGGAACCATGGAACCCTGGGTGAAAACTAGACTTGATCCAGAGCCTTCAGCTCTCCTCTCCTGTGCGATGTCACTAAAAGAAGTTAATGTTATTTGTCTTCATCAGGGTGTTGGGAAAACTAGCTCATTTTAATTTGCATAGGGTTTTGCATGTGACAAGGGAAGGCCCATTGTTTACTGCAGGTGTATTTTCCTCCTACTCAGATTTGCTATTTCTGTTCTGAAATAGAATAAACTCTTAAACCGATTTTTGTGGTGTTTTTGCCTTCTGAATATTTGATTTTCATCCCACATATGTTGGCATTTGAAAATAAATTTATTTTTGTAAAGTTTATGTATTTTTACCAATTGCAGCCCTAAATAGATGAGAACAAAAGATTTATGCAAGGTAATGGAGGGATAAGAATTCATAATGAAAAAAGTTACATGTACATCCACTTGAAATACCTAGTCAAAGATGAAGAGGTATCACACAGTATTATCCTTGTCTCATTTGGCCATTTTCTGCTGTTGACTGCTGTGATTGATTCCTCTGAAAAAAAATTGTTCAACTTCTATAAATTTTATAGTACACAGCCATAAATAAGTGTGTATATAAAAAAACAAGCCCACCACTTCAAAGGCTAGGCAGCTGTCAGTCTGTGGTGCTTTCTCTATCAAGATACTCAGCTGGAGTTGTTTTTCCAGTGCTTTTAGTTCTGAATGCTTGGTCTTGCTTGTGAAGCTTCTACAGCCATTGATTGCTGTGTCTCCAAAGCTGTTTGCTTTTGAGACACAGCAATGACATTTCTGATATTTCTCAAGCTGAAGTAACCATCAAGGCTCCTCTTTCCGCATTCTTCATAATACATTTCTTCTTCCCTGCCTTCATCATTTGTTGACTGATGGCCTGATGGTGCTGTTCCCTATACTCAAACTGGCACAGTCTCATGTCGAGGAGTTGGAGGCTGGACTCAGAGGGGTGATGCTCCTCATCCCCAATATGAACATCTTGTCTGCAGGTTGTTGTTTGCATTCATTAAGAAGCATGTACCAGGGACTGCTGTGATATTTGGGTGTACTGTCAGAAGGGATTTGGACAGAGGTAGAACCAAGACAGCAAATTCTGCCCTGCTGTCCACAGGATGAATCAACAGCCTTCACTGCACTAACTACAGCAGCGTTTGCAATGGGTGAGTGCCTGCTTCTGCCAGGATGCGGCCAGTCCCCATAGTAAGGTTACCCCAGCTGCTGGGAGCACAAGGACACTTGGACAATAATAATTTTTACGGCTCAGGAAAAAATGCCTAGATGGTTTGTCCTCAAACATGGAAACACATGGGTTGTGTTTATCTTTCCCAGCCGTCATCCTGTTTGGCCACCATCCACAAGCAAGATGATGTGATTGCATTTAGACTGACAATATAGTCTATAGCAGGGCTACAGAATAGTTGGTGGAGTCTTTAAACATTGACAGCACAGTGGGGAAAAAGAGACATTTACCCTTGACAATTTCCAACAAAAAAAAAAATCTTAAAAATAGGCCAAGTTTCCGGTAGATAGAGGCAGAAAACCTGTCAAACAGAGGTCTTCCAAATTGCTTGCCCCTTTGGGTAAAACATGTATCAGCTGTGATGTTATCTATCTCTGGTCCTGGCCAAAGTCTCTCTCTGAGTGCCTGCTTTCTTGTTCACAGCATAAGGCTCTAGATATTTCCATGTTGTGGAGCTCTGGAGTGCCTTGCAGGTGCTTGTCTTGGAGTCAAGGGTTGGTGTGCTTGTGTAGCAGAATTTTTGTCTCTGTAACAAAACAAAGGATATAAAGGATAAACATGCAAGACAGTTCTCTGTTACTGCTTTCAGATTTGAAGTACTGCATGTCAAGATAAGTGATTTTTTTCTTCCTGTGATTTATTCTTAAGATGATAAATGAGGGTTAATAAAAATTTGGATTCCAATAGTGAAGATTTCTTTGCAAATAGATAATTGTTTCTGAAAAGATGTCTATAGAAGTGGAAATTATTTAATTTCAGAGTATTACCACAAACATTAAAGGCTTCTTATATACATCTGTCTCAGATCTAGGTGGTTTGTGAAGTTGAATATAGCTCGTGCTTGCAGATTTTTATCAGTATAGCTGATAGCTTATGTAGTAAAGAAGAAAAAAATCACTCCTAGAGTCATGCATATGCCTCAAACAGATCTCTGTGATTAAGTGTGCGTAGTTATTTTCCAGTAAGTCGCTCATCAACTAAGTAGGATTAGGGTGATATTAAAAAGCTAGACTGTAGATCTATTGTAGTGAATTTGGCACACTGGAGCGGCAGTGCAAGAGTGGTTCCAAGTTGAGCCTGTTATTAAACAACAATAGATTTGAGGCAGGATTATAACTACTTTACACAAAAAGCCATGTAGTAAATTTGAAAGAAGCTTAAAACCTCTCTGAGGAACCTACCATTCTTTTTCTTTTCTTGCACATGTTTTCTTGTGTGCTGTAAGTACACCATGAAAATTTCTTGTAAAGTAGTTTTCTTTTTCTATAAAACACTAAGTTTAAAATATTATTGTTCTTATGACTGGAGTGCTGGAATGGAAGGATACAGGCTCTTTGGGAAGGACAGGCAGAAGAAATAAAGTAGAGGTGTTACCCTGTATGTCAGTAACCAGCTGTAGGATGTGGAGCTACACTTGGGGGTGGATAAGGAGATAATCAAAAGCTTATGGGTCAGGATGAAAGGGAGGGCAGGGACAGGTAACTTTATAATGAGGTTTGTTGCTACAGGGGGTCCAACCAGGAGGCCATACAAGAAAATTGGGGGAACTTTATTGATAAAGGCGTGTAGCAATTGGACAAGTGGGAATGGCTGCAAACTGAAAAAGAGTTGGTTTCTATACTAGGATGGAATTCTTTACAATTATGGTGATGAGGCACTGGACAGGTTACCCAGAGAACTTGTGAATGCCCCATCTCTGGAAGTGTTCAAGGCCTGTTTGGATAGAGCTCTGAGCAGCCTGGTCTAGTAGAAAGTGTCCCTGTCTATAGCAAAAGAGTTGGAGCTAGATTTTAAGATCTGTCTCAACCTAAGCTATGCTATGATTCAGTGATTTGTCCTATTACCAGATGAGCATTCCTGTTGCTTTAAGAAATTTATGCACCAAAATGTTTTAAAAGAGTAGCATATGGTAGTTATATATGGCTACAAGAATTTCTCTTTCAGGAATAGGGAAGGCTCTAGCCTTGTTGTGTCATTCTTCCTTTTTCTTCAGAGAGCACCCCAGATGCAGGCTGCTTGTTTTAGGGGAGTTTTTCTTCTTGAAATTGTTCAGGTTTGTCTAAATGGAAAATATTTCTAGAAAATAACATTCAGGTAAAATCTCTCTACCAGAGTGAATTTGCTATTTGAACAAAAGAAAGTAGAGCTATTATTCCAAGAGTATTAGTCTTCACCTGATAGATAGACACTCAGATTTTTTTTGTAGTGAAATGAATTCACTCAGTCTCACACAGGCTGTCTCCCCCTGCCCCAGTGAGTATTGCACGCTGCATCGCTGTACTGTTCTAATCTGAAGCTAAAATAGGACATTACATCATGTTACCTGAAAGGTTGACAGGCAGTTTGTCTGAGTATAAATTCTACATATTTACCAGACTGACTGCAAATTGCCTTAGGGGAATTAGCACAGAGCACTAGAATAAACTTGGTATTACACTGTCTTATGGAAGGAAAAAATATAATTTCTTAGAATTCATTTTAAAACAATGTAAAGAAAAATTCCTGGTACGCAGAACATAAAAATACTTCAAAATACTACCAAATATAGTTGATGCTGTAGTAGTTTTGGTCATCTGTGTAGCCTCATCACATGAATTTTGAGCTTTGGCTTAGTATCCTGTTAGCATAAAATTTGACCCATAGACCAAACTGTAGATTTTTAGCTACAAGACATGAAATAAGTGCTTCTCACTCAATATCCTTTCATGTTCTTCATCCAGAAGAATCTTCTAATCCCAGAATGTAATGCCCAAAGGAATCTTTGCATGTGCCTACCTGATGTCACTTGTAACATGGATCACAAAATACCAACCAGCTTTTTCTGAGTCTTCATGTGCTTGAATACAAGTTTATGTAATTATATATGTGTATGTATATTTTTAGGTGTTCATCTAGTTCTGGTTTGCAGATAATATAGAATTTGAGACTGACAATTTAGTCTACATGTTAATAATGATCCTATTTGAAAACATTTTCAGCTTGAGCTTTAAAAAATTTCCCTTGTTGAAAAGCATGTCAGTCCTTCTTTGTGTTTCTGAAGTACAGTGTAAACTCCTAGGGACTGTCTGTCCAAAGTGCAGGGCTATCTCCAAGATAAGTATTTGTGCACAATTGCAACTGCCTTTGCCTACCTTTAATATTTATAACACATTATAAAAAACTAATTCCCTTTCTTTCTTATAACTTGGTAAATGCTAGATTTCTTCTTTTTATTTCCCCCACCTTTCAGTTATATCGGTGCATGTGTTTTGGTTTTTTAAAAATTGTTTTCCAATACCAGCATGTGATGATTCTGCATGTAGTGCACACTTCATTTGGTGATGGCTGTGGCCTAGTGCCAGCACTAAAATACGTTTGAAGTTCTAAGAAATAAATTAAGTGATGCAGTGATGATATATGTGGCTCTTGTCGTGTGTTTTTTGCCTTTCCAGATGCATGGACTTATTTAAAAATTTCCCGTATGATTTAGCAGTTTCATCTGCAGCATAAGCATAGTCAGAAGTCTACATTTTAGCAAATTCTACTTATCAGCTCTTAGGAAAATAGTGCAGGAGAATCATTTAATTGCCTAACTCAAATAAAAGGTGACATCTTGAAAAACCGTTCCTTGTTTGCTGCAATAGTAGCAATAACATGTTCTTAAAAATAAATTATTTGTAACTATCCCAAACCATCTCCAGGTGTTTTTAATTATGTGCAGTTTGTATTGTAAAATGACCTCAGGCACCAAGTGAACACAATTTTCTGTCAAAGTAGATGGTAGATAAGTGTTGCCCCCCATGTAAACAATGAAAGTCAAGATTCCTTTTTTGGAATTATGATAGGGTTTATTTGGAGTTTGATGTCAGGAGAAATAAATCAAAGCACCAACATCAGAAGTAAGCATGATTATTCCTGGAATTCTTTTAAAATAAGAGGACAAGCCAAAGATTTTGCTGTGGCCTGTGCAGGTTTTTAGAGCTAAATGCAGCAGAGCAAGATTGTGTTATGGTTTTGAAATTAGGCAAAAGATAAGCCATTTGATTACTATATAGGGTATGTTCATCTTTATAACATTAAACAAAGAGATATGCAGCTCTAAAGCCATGGCACATCAGTGGTTGCTGTACATACCTTCCTGTGTGGCACAATCCCTGATGTATTGAGGTTAGAAGTACAACATCTTGCCTAGCTTTAAATACTACACTGTGCTTGGCAGCTTCTGAAAGGAAGTCATCCCTTTATTAGTCATCTGTCTCTGAGGCAACAGGAAAAAAAAGTGTTCCCAATTTATATGGGTTTATAGTAAAACTGCTGCTGGATTGGGCTCTCAGTTGATTTTTGTGAAGGAATAGATCTGGGCCAAAACTCCTCAAAATGGATGTGCCCTGCCCTTTGTCATGGGGACAGCAAATGCCTGTAGGATTCATGGATTACCAGGTGACAGAAAAAGTTAGGCACACAACAGAAAGGACAACAGTGGATGCACAAGGAGTATGCATGCAGAGGCAACAATACAGGAGTGGTGCTCAGGGGAGCTAATTGGTCTCTTTTGACATGCCTCTATTAGAGGAATAATAAAGATGTTCCTCAGCATATTAGTTTTATATGGGTCAGTGTACTCTTGTGACCTTACTCCAATCTCAGGCCTTAGGTATCTAATTTCAGCTCCTGTTTTCTCTGAGAAAAGTTATGTAATACACTTCATTTTGAATGTTATTTGGAGTGACCCACACTCCCACATTTTTTTGTTCATGCTATAGAATACTTTTTCTGCCTTAATGATAGGACTATGAAGATACTTTCTTCCAGCATTGCATCAAGTTGCATAGAAAATTTGCAAAAATTTGTCATCTTTTTGTCATTGTTTTACAATGAATTTTTCATAGTATATGATTGAATACCTAATCCTGCTTTGTTGTGTTGGTTGCATGCTGCTGCATTTCTGATATTGTAGCCAGTCTTATACAAGTTGTACATCCTTGTCTACTCTCAAGAGAAGCCACAGGTACCCTCTGCATCAAATTCTCTTGCAACGGCTTTGGTTTCCTCTTTCTCCACCCAAGAAATCTTGAGAGCCTTGAGTGCATAACATGTTTTATCTTCTGCTTGTTTACCAGCAATATTTTGTAGCCTTGAGACATTTCTTAGAAGGTGAAGCATGAGAGGTGCACTTGGCTGTGCTGATTGTGAGAAGGCAGTAGCCAATGCCCCATCAGGGGAAGGGAAGGGCCATGGACACTGCTCATGACAGAAATAAACTGTGTCGTTTCTTGGAAAATGAGAGGAAAGGGAAGCAAATCGAATAGGCTTTGGCAATAGTCCTAAACAGGTTGAGGAGGAGAATTAGCCACATTAATGATTAATGATAGCAAAGCTCATTCAGCTTGAAAAGTACTTTCTGTAAATGCTAAGTGCTGGCATTAAAAATGTATGCACATTCATTTTAATCCACACTTGGCGTCTGCAAATGGAGAGGGAAGGGAAGAGCCAGCAGTGTCATTATAGTAGCACTAATACCTCACTACAGATAAAATCACAGCTTGCCAAGGCACACAGCCTAGGGTCTGGGTCTTGCAGAGCTCAGCCTGTCGTGGTTAGTGATACGGGTTTTCTTGAAGCGTACCACTACCTGCCTTGCAGAGCTCTAAGTGAAGGATTGGAAACCTTCTGCAAGTCAAACGCCTACTAAATGAACAGTTGTCCTCGTTAAATCCCTTCTGAGGAAGACAGAGATTATTTGTAGTCTGTCACACATGAATTTCTTTGCACAATTAAAAATTTTATAAATATCAGTTATCTCATCTCTGCATTTTTTTTCCAAAAAATTGATCTGCTTTCTCTAATGCTTGGGAGACACAGAGAAATGGAGCTCTAACAGAAATGATTTGTTGTGCAATCAAGGTGGTGGCAACTTGCCACCAGAAATTCTGTGGACTAGAGCAGCAGAGATTGTGTAGGCAGGAAGTACAGTCTTTGCTGCAATCAAGCTATGAGAGGTAAAATCTAGAATAATTTGTTAATAGAGGTGTCTGAAAGGAGCTGAATAGACAAATTGAGAGACAGAAGGGGAAAAGAAGAGGTTTGAAGTGTGAACTATAACAGCTACAAGCCACATGCCTGAGGGTTAGGCTGGAAGGTGCTTGTTGATGGGCTATTTGATTTCACAGAGTGAAGGAAGAAGCAGTTTTGTGCTCTGATCTGAAGTTAGGCACACCAGCCTTGGCATAGTCACTGTACCCTTTGCCTTCCCAAGCTGATTGTGAGTCAGCAGCTGCATACCTTTTGTAAATGTCTGGAAATGGCAACAGAAATCCTTATTTTGCCAGTTTGCTGCAGAGTGTATAATCCTTCTTGCCTCCCACACAGCTGTATGCTGAGCTGGTTTCTTATCTTCATTTCACTCTGCTGTTGGTCTAGCCTCACTCGTTATTCACATATCTGCACAGAGTTAGGGACTTCGTTCTGTAGTTGTCTCCAGTTTGCTTATGCCAGCTGAGCACACAGGCAGGGTGAGAAGATTACAGGGTACTCCATCCACTGGGAAGCAGACCCTCATCTGCTCTTTAAGTATGGTGTTGGGCTGGTAGAAGCTGTGTGGTAGCAGCAGAGATCAGGGTCTCTTCATCACTCCCTTATCTTCCTAATAGACACCTATGCATTACCTTTCAGCTTGATGTAGGAAGGATGGAGGTGGAGGGGAGCTGTTGCTCATCAAGAGTAACAAGGTTTAATCTCAATTTGCTCTTAGTCAAAAATATCCATTTTTCTTCTCTGCTCTGTTAATAGCCGTGCTGTGCACTGTTGTGTTAGAGGCTACATGTGCAGTTATGAGCTGGGTAAAATTCTGTGGTTGCCAGGGGAGAAAAGTGTTAGTATTACCAATATTTATTATTTGGTCCCCATGGAAACTATAGTTCTTCAGGGAGTCCTAATTCTCACTTTTATTCTTTTTATGGAAAAGTTACTTCTTTAACCATGAAGTTCAGATAGTTATTTTCCAAGAATAGATGGCAAGACACACAACTCCCTCTATGTTCTAGTATTCTTGACAGATGTCGGTCTATGGGGAATTACTGCTTACTAAGATATGTTGTGGCTTCCAGTCACACAAAGATCTTTATAGTGTGGTTAATCTGATTGTATCATGGAAGTGTTTTGTTATTTTTTATTGCCTCTACTTCCTTTTTGTTCTTTGACCTATTGTTATTTTTTAATTTGCTGCATATTTTAAATTGATGAAGAGCTATTTGGTTAATTTTGGTTTAAGTGATCTTAAATGATTCTATGATTTGATGGGGAAATGAACTTGCTGTTTTTTCTTAGAGGTATACTGTGGCAAAAGCTATGAATGTGGCTCATGGCTGTAAAAGAGACACAATAGTAACCTGTTTTTTCAAAGTTTGAGTTCTTCAAATTTTCAGGTGAAAGTTGTTAAAATATTGAGTCATTTATCCTTGGCAAAATAGTTAACTCAGTGTTTGGCTCTCTTTCAGTGCCTAAAACAGTATGTGGAACTTCTGATCAAAGAAGGTCTAGAAACAGCAATCAGCTGCCCTGATGCTGCCTGCCCAAAGCGAGGTCATCTGCAAGAAAATGAGGTACACTCTTCCTGCAAAGAGAGTGCTTTCTTTTCCTTACAGGATGTTTAAATGTGTCTTGTTTTTTTTATGTTACAGCTTCTATTTTTGACAACATATGTTTTTATTAATTCTTCAGAGGTCAAATACTCTGTCTCTGTTTAAAATTACTTAGTTTATTACTGTTCCTAACTGGAATTTTTTCTTATTTTCCTTCTTTCAACAGATTGAGTGCATGGTTGCATCAGAAATCATGCAAAGGTATAAGAAGCTACAGTTTGAAAGAGGTAACACATGTAACACTACCCGTTGAAGGCTGTGAGAATGAGTTTGTTCTGGAGCAATCCTATAAATCAGAATCTCTGCACATGTTCTTGTGGTAGCGTTGTGCGTTAATTGCTTGGTCATCAGAAAGGAAAACCCCAAAACCTAAAAAATAATTCCTTCTGTTCTTGCCTGCATGATTCTCGGAACTGCAGCATTCTGGGAATAAACTAAGGAAAGAAAATTGCTATGTATTATATTCCTAAATAACTAAGAGAGGGAGCGACTTCTATTTTGAGCTTTGCTGTTTGACTACTAGTATTATAGGGGGTGGAGAGGAATACTGATGTCTTTCACAGAGCCAAGAATATTTCCTGGGTTAGCATTTGGTACAGAATTAATGAACAGTTCTGTATGTAATGATACAAACACATTAAGAATGTAAGCTGACTGTGTGCCTATGGAGATGTGGAATGGTGTGGCCATAGAGAACTTACAGTAAAGTTTTGCTAAGGGCAGGGCCTAGCCTAGAAATCACTGCAGTCATGGGTGATTCAATGGGCTTTGAAACGTGAAATTATTTGTCTGTAAGGAGCTTCCAAGAAAGGGATGAAACTGTATCTTTTGCTGTTGTTAATCATGTGGTCACATTAGGGTAGAGATCAACTTGAAATAGGTTCCTACTGGGCAAGGCATTATAAAAACACTTTCTGGTGGGTTTTACTGCATAGTATACGCTGTATTTAACTTCAAGTACAACTGAAAAAAATACATCTCATTCTCAGAACAGGTTTAGTTCAGTGAATGAAAGTGGGAAATTAATTGAGACTCATGAAACTCACTTTGGTTTGGTGCCTGTTAGCAAAGCAGGCCAGATTTATGTCAATGTGGGTCGCATAAATTAAAAAGTTCCTTTTTAAAATTTGTGTCTTCAAATGCCCTGCCAGTCAAGCTCAGCTGAAATGCATTGTTATGGAAGGCTGATCTTGTGCCCGCCTTTGAATTTGGTTCTTTTATGCCCCTTTGCAGAAGTGCTTTTGGATCCGTGCCGGACTTGGTGTCCATCCTCCACTTGCCAGGCAGTTTGCCAGCTCCAGGAATCAAGCCCACAGGACCCTCAGCTGGTCCAGTGCAAAGTGTGTGACATTGAGTTCTGCTCTGCTTGCAAATCTAATTGGCATCCAGGTCAAGGCTGTCAGGAGAACATGCCAATCTCTTTTCTTCCAGGAGAAACAAGGTAAGATATTGCAAAAGATTAAGTATTCAGAAACTAAATACTCAGAGGCATTTTCCTGATGTTTTGTTCTAAAGCTGTTTCCTTCATTTAGTTCTTTTAATGCTGCATTTTAAAACTGAACAGCTCTTGGCAGCCTCAATCTTTGCCAGCATTCCCGGCAAAGCACAAAGGAGCTGCTTGAGCCTTTGGCCTTTTGCCCCAGTGGGAAAAATATGACATCCAGGCAGCTCATCAGCTTCCCTTGAGAGATGATCTTGTTACTGCTGTTCTCCTGGACAATGTGAGAGTTGGTAACATCATGCCAGACAGTGATTTTTAGGATACCCTGTCAATCATCTCCTCTGCTGCATCCTTGGCCTATGATCTTAAGTTCTCTTTCAAGTGGTCTCTGGTGGCAAACTGCAGCCACTGAATAAGAAGGGCCATTGTGCATGTGTTCCACTTCATGTCTGGGCTCTTTCAAAGATCGTGTTGCACTCCAAGGCATCATTAAAGCCCTGCCCAGCCTTGGACTTAGTTACTCATACCTTGTCTTCTTTCAAGCTTTGCTGTAATAGATGACTAGCTAGGAAGCTGTCATGATGGGTTCCTGATCAAATACATTGACTTTTGCACATGCTTTTGTGTGTGCTTGACAAGAACTGAAGGTTGCTTGGGAAAAATTTCATGGCAAAGTAACGAACTTTATCTATTTTTGCTTAGTGTTTTGGTTGCTTCTAGGTTTTATTTCCATGCTTAATTTTTTTACTCCACCGAGTAAAAGTAAAAATTGTTTTTTCATTATTCTGAAGCACAATGTGCCTGTTAGCAGCATGTGGAATTTCATATACATTTTATGTATACAAAACATTTTTTCTAGTACAGTCACCCGTAGTGTTAATAATTAGTGTGTATCCTTTTATCCTCCTATTTAGCAAATCAATCAATCGATCATGAGTCCTGTTTTCCAGCAAATTCTTGATCCCCCATCAATCATTCTTGTATCACACACTGGCAGTAGCTGCAGGAATCCTCATTTAAGGTACATTTTAGTTGTTAGTGAGCATAAAACCTGCATAGAGTAGAAAACTATAAAAGGCAAATAAAAGTTGTTCTGCTGTTGAAACATTCCTCTGTGTTGTGCCCATTATATGAGGGGACACCTGTGGTTTTCCACACTTGTGCAAGACCAGTGTTGACCCTAACTCATGAAGAGTGACTTGTTAGGACTCTGTCAACAGAGAGAAAGTTTAACTGAAAGAATGAAATGCACCAAAACCTCATTGTTCTTGATTTCAAGGTAAACTCCTAGAGGGGATTCTCAAGGAGGGAACAGCCAATTAACCTATCCCTGGTGCCCCAGTCCAGAGGAATGTGGTCTGAGGTTATTGTGCAATCAAGGGATTGTTTCTTCATCTGAGAAAAAAAGAGAAAAGGAAAATAATCTAGATGTACAAAATATTTAGGTGTGAGCTACCTGCTGCTCATCTGGTACATTACAGGAGAAAACTGTTTAGTATTTATTAGTATCACTAGATAGCAGAAACAGATAGTTTTTACATGGTAAAGATAATATCCTAACTTTTATGTAGACATTAAACATCTTTTTGTAGAGATATGTTTGTAAAGTAGTGTACAGGCATAATATTTGAATAATAAAATCACTTGAATGCCTGAATCTCTAGTAATTTCTCCTTTTTTTAATCAAAAATGCAAGCTTGCCTTCACAGCACAGTTCTTAGACATTCTTCTCTAAATTGACATGGTCACACATTTTACTAATTTCTCACTCTCTCTCAGTTCTGTTTTCAAAATGGAAGATGATGATGCTCCAATCAAACGCTGTCCAAAGTGTAAAGTTTACATTGAACGAGATGAAGGCTGTGCCCAAATGATGTGCAAGAATTGCAAACATGCCTTTTGCTGGTACTGTCTGGAATCTCTTGATGTGAGTACATGCCATGCACTCTGGCTCTCAGAAGCTTAGAAATTCATTGCTTTGCCATCCAGCTGTCTCTTTAAACAATTAAATAAGTAGCTTGCTAGCTTCTGGCTACAGCTCACCAGAGTTGGTGCTGGGAATTTGATAGGATTTATCTCCTCGTTTTACTTGTCTGACCTGTGTGAATTTAGCATTTGGTTTGAGTCAGTAAATAATTATTAGGAAGTAAAATTTTATGACAATAATCTGTTTACAATCTTCACATGGCACCTAACATGGGCAAGGGTGTTGCTTTTTGTTGTCCAGTGCTGACTTTTCAATGTTGCCTTTCTCGAAGGCATTACAGTATGAGACTAGCAACGCTCTCAGTCTGAGGATGTTTAACAAACTAGATGTGGTATGTCACTAGCAGTCAAATATGTTTACCTTTCATTGTATTCTGTGGGACAATAAATAGATCTGACATAGCAGAAAGAATACGATGTTCTCCCAACAGCAGGAATTTATTGGTCTATAAGCTGCTGCTGTTTTATGTTTATATTTTTTTTAAATCAGCCTGTTATCATGCCCACGAATCAGAGTATATACAATACACAACTTCTGTTTCCATGTCATCAGTTTTACTTTATAACATTGTTAACAATAGCAAAGGAAATTAGGTTCCTGAAAACTACTCCAGCTATTCAAATCCTGTGGTGGTCCCATTTGAATACTTTACTCACAGTCCTGAAGTTACAGACTTCTCACATGTTCTCACAGATAAAAAAGCAGTGTTGCCTTAGAACTAGACCTGCTATCTTCTCTGGTTTGTGAGAGGCTGACGGGGTTGATAGGGACATAATAGCTCAAAAATCTGTTTTGTTTTTCTGTTCTTCAGCTAGATAAAGGAACCAACTTTGGGAAGTCTGCAGCACAAGTACTGTTTTTCCTTTGCTCTTTCTATGTGTATGTAAAACACATGAAGCTGTCAGCTTATCTTCTTGGATTCTGTTGCTAAACTCCATGCTAGCATTTAAATACACAGCTTGAGACCCTTTGGGAGAAGAATTTGTTGTATATCTATAACACATGCCAAACAAACCTGTTTGTGAAGACACCTAACTGTAAACAAAGCACTTTGGAAAGGTTGGACATGGCCATATCTACTTGCTTTTATCTTCTTGTGTGATTCCTGGGTTTAAATGGTCAGGATATAGTATTTTGTAACTTGAAGAACTTCTGTTTATTGCCTGCCTTCTCATTTAATATTTGTAGGATGATTTTCTCCTTATACATTACGACAAAGGACCTTGTCGAAACAAGCTGGGGCACTCAAGGGCATCTGTTATCTGGCACAGGACACAGGTAAAGCTCAGATCTTTGAAAGCTCTCTACAGATCTGCTATTGTCATAGTACCTCATTTTAACACCTCAGGGTAAAATTGTGTGCCAAATGGTAACTGATTTTTGTAGCAGATAAAAAGGGGGCAGTAGCTTGGAGTGGAACAATTAGCTCTCCTAGAGAAGACCTTCCTTAGCAAAATGCCACTGAGAACCAGAAAAGATATGTTTGCAGAGCCAGTTCGGTGCCAGTCCAGATGTGTTCTCACAGAACTTCGAGGATGAACTAGGTTGCCACCCCCAGTATTTATTTACAAGAAAGCTCTTCCTGCAAGGCATTTTAGCTCTGGATCTAGAACTGGAAAGGAATTAACCTGAATACAGACATCTTGCTGTGGACCCTGATTCCTTCCTGTTGGTTGGATAGAAAGTAACCCTGAAGGTTTATCAGTAGTTTCAAACAAAGATTCAAATTGACAGCTGCAGAGAGTGTGGAAATACCTCTTGTAGCCCAGATTCAGTCTTGCTAGACTCAGCAAGAACTCAGCTGGTAATAAAAGAGCTCTCTGCAGCACTTTGATGCACGCAGTATGAATTCTAATATGTGACTTGGTCCAATCTACTGCCTTTATAGTCACTTCAAAGATATGAGGATATCTGCATATCTGAGTCATCTCTTCTTAGATGACCTCTGTGCCTGGAAAAAGCTACCTTAGCTTGACATGAGGCGCTTTTCTTGAAGTACAGATTTCTTTCCATGTGGGCATAAACCCCAAGTCTGGATAAACAGCTAAAGTGAAATAAAAGGAAAAGGATCTCACTTCTTCCACCCATACCACTGGGTGTCTGAGTTGTGGACTGGGTTTTGCTTGGATTAGCCAACGATATCTCAGGAAGTGTGTGGGTACATTAAGTTTACTTGATAAACCTGTAGTATGAGGTGATTAATCTGATATTTGGAATCTGTTCTAAGCCACTGCAGTTTGTGCAAATATGTTTGATATATGGAATGTTTGATGAACTGGTCATTGTTGAGAAAGAAGGTGATAATTCACTACTAATCAGGATACAATTCTGTTAAAACCACTGAAGCCAAATCAACACTCCAATTGTTTCCTTATGTTAACTTTGAGTAAGTTACTAAGGTTCTTCTTAGATTTATCCAAAGCAAATTGAGGTGAGTCTTTGGTTTTACTGTTTGTGGGTTTAAAAAAATATTTGTTTTGGCCAGAGAAAAATGGCTTGATGCCTAGTAGGGCAGTAATTTCTTCAGAACAAAAAGAACCAAGGAAAAAGTAAGTAAGTAATACTCAGCAGGCAGTTTTACTTAAAAATAAACACCACCCCCCCACCTACACACACATATACAACATGCACAAAAAAACACACCAAAAAACAAAACCAGCAAAACAAAAAACCTGAAACTTGGTGATTTCTTTGATGGCGTATTGAGGCTGAAAGGAAGGTGTAAAGAGATGTTTTATATTAATTACCAGTAGTCAGTCTGGTCTACTAAATTGCCAGCTTTTAGCTTGGCTCTGTCTGACTAGTGCACTCGGCCTGGGCTCCAAAGAGCAGCATGGCAATAGTTGCAGCTCATGTTTTTTAAAGATGAGAATTCAACTTTAGTTTCTGGGAAATAAACGCAAAGATTAGTAGAAGTTGCATCAGATTGTCAGCAGCACAAAAAAAAAAAAAAAAAAAGAAAGGAATAAGTTGTGAAACGTGCCCATCTCGGAAGCTGAAAAAGAAATTTCTGCTGCTCTGAGATGCAGTGTTTGGGGCGGGGCAGGTGCGGTGTGTCCGTGGCCGGGCGGTGCCGCAGGGTGGGTTGGTGGCTCTGTGTGTGCCCGCCCGCCCGCAGCGCTGTCACACAGCGCCACCTCCCGCGGCTCCCGGCGCTCGCACCCCCTGAACCGCCTGCGGCATCGGCAGCGCCGGAGTATCCGTGGCCAGCTAAAGTGCCGCTGCATCGTCCCATCTATACCGTGGCTAATTTAATGTTTGCCATCTGATTGAAGCGTCATATCTAGCCCTGACTAGGAGAATCCTTAATGAGTGCTGCACTCTAATTTCATTTTGCCTTCTGCTGTGAGGTTTTGGTGTTGCATTATCATTCCACTCTTGCCTTCATTATTCAGAATTATTCACAGACACTCTCATGTGAATAAATCTAAATTATTCTCTCAAATAATTTGTGGGCGTATCGTTGCAGCATCACTCTGACAGTTGCCTGTGGCAAATGGGAAACTTTCTCAGGCAATGAAGCTCAACCTGAATTTTTTTCAAATAATTTTCCAAATTTAAGCTCTGTAGAAGTTACTGCTTTGTCACACAGACCGGGTAGGGAAATCTGAGGTCCTCTGCTCATGCTGAGAAGGAGGTGATCAATAAATGTCAATGAACAAGATGCACTTAGAGTTAGATCTTGTCCCCTGAAGCAGCAGCATGAGCTCAGGTCTGACTGCAAAAGGCTGTTGCATATGCAAAGTCCTCCTATAGTCCATGGTGTTAATAACCTGTGACTGAAATTCCCAAGCTTGAGTGCATGCTAGTGGGACACTGTGGGATTCTTCCCAGATTCTCTGAACACCACCAACAGCTTGACTAATTCTTCTTGAAGCTTTCTCCAGAAAAAAAGGGAGCACCAGAGCACCTGAGAGTGGAAGTCTTTCTTGTAGCCTTGATTTCAATCTTCAGTGTTTAGGTTTGATCAAGAAAAAAAGTAGTGATTTTTTTCATTAGTTGTTTGAGATACAAGAAAACTCAAAAAGGCAAATAGCCATCTGCATCACTTTATGTGTAAAACAGAGTTCTGTGGCACAGTTCTGACTGCAGCCATAAAATATGAACATTCACACTACTTTCACTCACATTTACTGGACTCAGGAGCTGACTGTAGTGTATACATGGGGGAGTCCTGGCTCTGATAAGGTCAGTGGCATTTGCTGAGGTCTTTTTGATGGACACAGATGATGCAATGGTGTAGCTGACACAGAATCTAGGCAATGCTATCCCTGACACAATGCTGTCCCTTTCTCTTACAGGTGGTAGGCATTTTTGCAGGATTTGGTCTTCTACTTTTGGTGGCCTCCCCTTTCCTTCTACTTGCTACACCATTTGTTCTGTGCTGCAAGTGCAAATGTAATAAAGGAGATGATGACCCTCTACCTACCTAGACTGAGAGAAGATTGGACTCATCACAATGTGTTTTGAATTTACTGTTGCTGATATGTTTCCCTCTTGCACTTATATTGCTGTAGCCTTACTTGCCCCGTTCTGCTTTTCGTTGACACAGTCTTGATTCCAGGAACTGTTGTTACTACTGTTGTACACATCACTTGATAACAGACAAGGAGGGTAATAGAAGGCAAGTTTGGTGCTAAAGGGAGACCACAGACCTGGGTAGCTATCTGAAACTAAGACGTGATACTGCTAAAAATAATGCAAAAGGTTGATGCTGCCCTGCTGGTGGACTGGGAACTGTACTGAATGACAGTAGCAAAACAAGCTGAAAAAGCCTACAAACTTCTGCATATCTGTTTGCTTCCAAATTTGGTGTCTTATTCCTGCATATGTTTAAGTTGCCTATCATTTATATCAGATAGTCAACTTTGTGTGACTTTATTACACGTCTGTTTTTGTTAAAGCCATTCCAATGTCATTTTTAGTATCTATTTTTCCAAGTGTAACAAAATTAGGAAGGTGCATGTAGGCCATCCTATGCCTTTCTTGAAATTTGGAGAGGATCAGATGGACAAAGTTGGTCCTGCTGCCTTCCACAAATTTTATAAAGTCTTATAAGAAATCTGTTTGATTAAAAGCTACATTTTAAAATTAATTGATGAAGCTGTAAGATTGAGTGGTGACACAAACCTGCTATTTAATCAAGTTTCTTTTAAAAAATCATTGATGGTATTGATTACCCCTGGACCACTAGTGTTTCTCTGAATTGTTATTTTTTGTTATTGTTTAGGATTCTGCTACACTTATAGGGCTATGTAACTTCTAATCCAGGTATCTTAATCTTTTTATAGATACACAGATATATATATATATATATAATCCTATTTAAACCAAATGTGTAAATAGCTGTGCTATTGAAATATTTTGGAAATTCAGGATAGCTTGCTTCCTTCTGTCTTTAGGACAATTATTAAAAAATACAGGACTAACTTTACTGTTTAGCAGATTCTTGGGTTAGCAGTGAGACTTTCTTTTTAAATACAAAAATACATTATGGTTATCCCTGTAGTTAGTATGAAAATGCCTGGGATATTTGTGGAAGTTGTGCTTTGCATTTAAACTACTTAGCCCATTTTCAGAGATAATATTGTATGATATATGGTGTATTGTGTTAATAACAATACTGTGACAAGATAAATTTTTATTTGAAAACTAAACTTGATAGTTTTGCAGAATTCAGTGCTGTGTTTTCAGGGTAGTAAAGCGTGCTATTCAACATACTACATAATTGAGGTTTCTCTTAGAAATACCTTTTTGAAAACCGTTTTGCTCTGATTTTAAAGCCACCAAGAATTTGACTAATAACTTCTTGCCATGAAATATGAAGCACCTGAAACAATGTGTATGTCTGTAATATGAAGGAAGACATTCTTTTGAATGGCTTATGGACTGAAGTTTTACCGCATTTTTTCTTCATCACTTATTTCTGTCATCAGCAATGTACTGAGATGGATGAATATCTTGAAAACAGGATACTTTACATTACACTGAAAATGTCTTAAGATCCTTAAATGCATCTGCTTCTGGCTGCTGTCACAGGCTGGGAATATGTTTCATAGCTCAACCATTAAAAAATTACTCTTTATTTGCTTTGGTTGGTTTACACTGTCTACCTGTTAAATGAAAAATACTGTAGGACACAGTTTTGAAAAGGGCCAATCCCTTTTTGAAAAACTATTCTCCTCCCTTATCTTCCAAGCTTAGTGCTATCCAAATTCAAACTGTATCTAACCACAGATTTTAGCTCTGGGAGCTGGAGATTATCTGCGATTCACTTACTTGGCTTGATTTTAATGAGTTCAGCCTCTGTAATATAAATAAAAAGAATAAGTGGTTTCCAGCAAATCTGAACTCATGATATCTTCAGATTGTCTGTGGCAATGCACAGTTCAGATCTTTTGTTATCTGAATATCTTTAGTATTTTAGCTATCTTTGATATTAATCACTTGTTTGTTGTTCAAAAGCATCCGTAGGGAAGTGTATGGGTAGTGCATTTGATCCCTATTTGCCAGCTGCCAGGGGTGTGTGAAGCACTGCTGAGTGCAGTGGGCATGGAAGTGCTGCTCTCCCTCTGGCTCTGGCATCAGCTCAGTCCATCTCCCAGAGGGATCCCAAGCCACTCACCTGAGTTGTCCTGACTCATAGCTTCATGGTCCAGAATTAGTGGAAGCGCTTCTGCAAAGGACAGAAGGACAACTTCCTGAAGGTTAGCTTGAACTATGGCCTTTCCTCCTTGGCCTGTAATTCCTTTTAACTGGAGAAAAAAGCCCTGGACAATAGGAATTAAAGACTTCATGTGTTATTAATTTTCTAGCTGGAGTACTGAGGGGTTTTCCTGTATTGTGGTTGTGACTGATGACCAGTTCTCCTATTGAGATCATAGTAAACAGTCCTGGTATGAGAAGGTTTATTTTCTCTGTGCCTTTCTTAGAGAATTTATGCCAAAATACAGCAAAACTTGACTTTTCCAAAGTGCTGTGCAGCCCGTTAATAATCAAAGTCAGAATTAATGAATTTCCAGATTTAAAAGAAAAAAGAAAGATAAATAAGTTCTTTGCAAATACAGAAATTTAAAAATTATAAATGATAATCTATACTCACAGGTAAAATTATATATAATCAGAAAACTGTGTCAGTATATCTCTCATTTCAACATACTTGAATTGCTCCTGGTGATCTTTTTGACACAGATCTTGTTTCACATCCTGGCTCTTGGAATGGACTATATGCCTACATATATTTACCAAATACCTACCCAGTCTTTTCAGGTTTGCTAAATGTCATTCCATCTGTATTCTCGGGGATTTTTTTGTTTGTTTTTATTGTTGTTAATATTGTTTTATTACTATTATTATTTTTAATGCTGAATTGGTTCCAAAGTAGCAACTTTTGGTGGTGATGTATTAAGTTCAGGGTGCTTTTATGTTACAGCTTATGTTGATACTGTGACATTTAATACCCCAAAACCGAATTGTAAATACATAATTTTAAACTCTGACATTTAAACCCTCTGCCGTGGGAAAGGGAACGTTTGTTTCTTCATCTTTTCAAATGAAAATCTGTTACAACAGCTATGGCTTTTTGGATTTGCACCAGAAAAATAAGTATCACAGCATGATTTCTGCTGCATTTTTATGGCTATGCTATTATTTTGGGGGGTTATATTCACACAGAATCACAGAATGTTCTGATTTGAAAGGACCCACAAGAATCAAGTCCAGCTCTTGAGTAAATGGTCTGTTGATAAATGCTGTTTAATGGAGTTGGTAGCAGTGCATCATCTGCATGTTCTTCTGGGGTGTCATGTCTAGCGAGGGTGGAGTCCCAGCTCCAGAGGCTGTGCATCTCCCTAGGCTTGGCATTAGCTGGGCTGAAGCCAGTCCTGAGAGACATCAGGAGCACAGCCCACTTCATCTTCCATGGTGGTAGTGCTGGGTTTTCCCCTGTGACTTTGGACAAGTCACTTGCTGCCTTTTATCTCAATTTAACCATCTTTTAAGTGAACAAACCAGTGTTTACCTCAAGTGGGCTGTGAGAGCAAATTCATTGGTTTTGAGGCTCTTCAAAAGTTTGAGATTAACAATTATATGTAAAAGATTACTGTAGTTTATGTTAATATTTCAGTTTAATTCATATTGGTATTCATCCTGAAGCCTGCTACTACTGACTTTAGTGTGTCAAGAATTTAGGATACCTTCCCCCGTGTACTAAGAAGCATGATCTTTCCTCAGATACTCTGCTCCACAAATTAGGCAAAATCCCAAGTAACAGCAGACTGGATCATCTCTCAGTTTAGAGCTGAGCTCCTGACATGCAGAAAACAATCAAAATTAGTGAATAGCTCTCATTCATGGAGCTGACAGGATAAAATATTGATAGGTCAGAAAACATGAAGTGTTCTTTTTAAAAAAAATGGTTATGGGCAGGAAGATTAGAATGAAGTTCTGTGCATTTCATCTGTAGGCCTTTTACTGTATAGGAATAAATATTTTTAATGCAGGCCATTATCATTCCAGTGGGGTCCAGCATGCATAAACATTTGTGCAGGTTTGCTTTTTTAAAACCAAAGTTTGTACATTTCATGTACATAATCTAAAAGCCTGAGGAAAACAAGTAAATTACTGTTGCTGGTGACAGTGATACTAAGGACGTCAAAAAAGCCTGCATCAGTCCTTAATTGCTAATGCACTTGTACTAAGTAAGGCATGCTGTTTGTGTTTAGAGCCCTGTGATCTTCATTATTGCTTCAATTTGTGTATATCTTTTAAGAATTCCAGGAACATTAGGTACACATACATGGTACATAGCTGAACCTTTCTTCATCATTTTATTATGATGTATTTTAAACTTGTATAGGGATAAGCATGAAGGAGTCATGCATATGTATAAATAATGTATTTGACCAGTGTAAAAATAGTTCTGTTGATGTATTTGAAATGTAAGTGCATTTTGTGCCACTAACACTGTGATGTATAAAGGAGCTGTTGAATGCCTTTTAATGTGGTGTTTTGTACTTTGAATCATATTGGAGAGTTTAATTTGTAATTTCAATAGATATTTTAAATGAATGTGTTTCCTGTGATTCTTCATAGTGGCCTTCCCCTGTGCTTCTCTGCCTCTCAGTCCTTTGGAGAAAGCACAGCCTGCGGCCTGGAGACCTCCTGCCTCAATTCTGGACATAATTGTGGTTTCTGACTCACCATCTCCCACCTTAGCTAAAAGAGGGAATCTGGATATCTCTAGAACTGATTTGATGCACAGCCGGATCCTTGATCCAGCTCCTGTTGTAGTCCATGGATGGGTGCTCTAGGCAGGTGAATGCGCTGCCCCGAGGATCACTCTGAGGTGTGTTTATGTTCTTGCACCATGGGTTTAGGTCTGGTGCAGGTGGCTGCCAGCAGCTTGTACTCCCCTCAGCTTTGTGTGGAAGACAAACTTAAAAGCAAAGCCCGATCTCCTGAATAACTCAGCATATTTAACTCTCTGACAGTGGTAATGAGTTCTTATGTTCTTGACCCCATGAACAAGCACTTTGCATTCTGCCTAAACTGCAGTTGAAAATGTAGACTTTCCTTTAGTTCCCACAATTTATTTCACACTTATTAGGATACAATTTGTCTATACCCATAAAAAAGCACAGGCAAAATTTCTTTAAAAAAATGATGTGCATAAAGAATATGCATCTATGTGCCTTCTACCTGACTACTTTAGAAAAGGCCATATAATAGCTACTACTAACTCATTTCTTCTTTCATTTTCATGGAGCATAATGATTTTTCTCCATAAGGGTAAGAGCAAGTTAGATATTTTGTTCAATTAATTGGGAAAAAAATAGTCTCTAAAAGCCACAAGTGGTTTTGATCTCTTCTATGAGGAGGTATTGTTAACAAAGTGATCTTTCTGCTTGCTTCTGGTACTCCCACACTCTGTTGCTTCCAATTAACGGATGTTTGGTGTTGCAGTTTTCTCTTGGAGAATAGGGTTATTTTTCAGTCATGTGCAATAACCATGCAGCTTAGTGACCTTTGGCTTCTGGGCAAGTCCCTCTGTTTCTCTACCAGGTTCAGCTTCCCTTGCTATAGAAGGATTTTCTAACCTGTGCTTTTCAGCTATGTGACTGGGTTTCTGCACAAGTCTGTCATCGGAGAATCAAGCACTGCAGAAATAAGATGAAGTAACAGTCATCTGTATAAAATTAAAAATTTGAATTGAATCGAATTCTTAAGTGGCAAACTTATAACACATATATGTTCTAGTAAACGGTATCCAGGATTATTTATTTGCCAGAGATGAACCACATCCCTAGTAGTAAGTTGTTAGGAGGGACTGCAGCCCCAGAATAATTCCTGAGGTGTACCCATGCATTGGATGGAAGAGTTCTGCTCAAAAGAACTGTAAGAACTGAAAGACTGAGACAAGAGAATTGCACAGCACAAAATCTTTATGCTAGTTCTAGCATTCTGCTAATTACAGTGGTACTAATGGAATTGATATTGTGTATGCACAATGGGGTATGTGTGGGGGATAGTGCTAGAAATTACTGCTACCAACTTGTGAGCACAGTGCATCCACAGCATCCACAAGGCACCTTTCTTCTTCTTCTTTTTTTTTTTTTTTAAAGTTGAAGATCAGCTTGGAGTTTCCTCAAAGATTTTGTGCCATGGGTACTTGACCTGTCAGCACTGCATCTATACCAAGAGTTATTTCACACAGGATATATTGAAGCCAATGAAACTTTCATTGATTTTGGGAATGACAGGTAAGGCTATTTTGTAAAAGGAAGCCTTTGCTACCCAGATTCTTTGCTCTGGGAACCAAGATTCAGCCTAGTAGTATCTGACATCACTTAAATATGAGGTGTCTTGACATAGGTATGTCTGGCCTCAACTGGTGGTGGTTGACGCAAAGATGCATCTGAGTTTTTGGGACATCTCCCTTCCCATCCTTTGCTGCTTTTACTGAGGTTGTTGTCTAGACAAATTAAGTTTTTTAGCGTCTCAAGCAGCTTCTGAGGTGTGGTTTTTTTCCCATATGCTTTGGTGACAGAAGTCTAAACTGCCCTTGTCCAGCCATATAACTTTTGCATGGCTAAAACTGAGGACAACAGTCATAGAGTGCCTTATCACAAGGACTGCTTTCAGATGCCAGGACAGAACTTGGTGGTGCAAATAAGAACCAGGTTACTTTGTGTTTCCAGATGGCTCTATGTGTGGTGACTTATAATTTAACACATGTGCCACATATACAAAATGTTTAGATGCTATAAATGATACAAACCAACTCACACATACAAGTAATGGAAATGCACTTAAAAGATTAGAGTCCTGTTCTTTGGTGGTGTGTGACAGAGAGAACAACGTCAAGTTGTGTGTGCTTCTGTGAATTTATTCCCATGTTCCTTGGGTTTTTTTGTTTGGGTTTTAAAGCCAAAAATGTAATTAACACTGTAAGCCAAATAAAGACAGTCTCTGGGAGTAAACTGTAGGTGTTCTAACTCCATGCAGTACTCTAATATCTGGATCTATATATGTGTGTCTAGCTGACGTGTGCTTTATTTTTATACACAGCAGCTTGTTAAATGTCGAATGTGTCTTCTAGTCTGTGTACTCATATATGACTACAGGAATAAGAAATTCTGTGGCATAATTTTGTAGGAAATGCAATAATTTAGCAGGTTCTGTAGGCCTGACCTTCTCATACCAGTCTAAATTAAAGATGTTGGCTCAGCCATTCCTGAGATCTCACTGCTGTATGTTATTCTTGAGAACAATTGCAAGCAAGCACACATTTTATTTTTCTTCTTTGCTCCCTCAAAATGGTGTTTTGGAGAGTGGCAGAAATACTTGGGCTGCTGCAAAATCCTGAGGTTTTACTGTATTTTGAGAATGCCGCTGTCATTTTACGTGTTATCCACAGGAGAAATGCATGAGCTTGTACAAAATTGCATTTAAAATTGCCTCGGCAGATGAGCAGAGTGCAGCGTTTCTTTGTTTTCATGCCTTAGTAATTGTTAGTGGACTCATTTTGTTGAAGTCCCATGTAACTGCTACTAGGAGTATAGGTCGAGTGAGTTGGAATAGGGACAAATCTTTGCAGCTGCCTCGGCAAAGTCCCTGGGCAGGGAGCTGGGGCAGTGAGCGGTGCTGCCGGGAGCCAGCAGGGAGCAGCCGCCGATCGCCACAGCTCAGCGTGGGCTGCCTTGCAGGAGAAATCCCTGGGAACCGGATTGCTGCCTCCAGCTTGTAAAGTCTGTGTTCCAAAGCCTCCGCAGAGCTAATTGTAAAGATAGAGCTAAAAATAACGATGTTGTGATGGGCCTGCTCACACTGCTGGGGCTGCTCTAGTCTCTGATATTAACATACATTATTGCTCCTGTTCTCTGAGGGTGTATAAAGCTTTTCTGACAGGGAAGAAGGCCAAGTGTTGAACTTCCAAAAGCTGATATAGAGATGTTTTACACTACAAATGTAAAATTAAAGGTGCAAACCAAGGGTCTCTTTCAAATGCTGAATTCAAAAAAACACTGATTTCGCTGGTAGAAGAGGGGGAAACACAAAAATCAGTTGGTTACAAACAGTAACATTTGGCTAATAACACCGCATCGTCTCTATATTTTATAATGGACGGATATTGTAGCTCAGCCAAATTATTCTTTTCTCTCTTCCTACCCACGCCTGCTGTTGTATCTATGTTCTTTAATACAGATGTTCAGCAGAAACAATGCAACTATCCAAACAGTAACTCCAGCCATCCATTCAGCAGTCAACATGTTTGGCAGGGGAGTCAAGATGCAATGGGGAAGTTGCTGTGCATCCTGCCTTTACTTCTCTATTTATATATGTTCCAAATTTCGTGTGTTACTGCCCAGCCACCAAGTACATCTGAGTAGAGCAAAGTGAAAAGCTGGTTTCTCGTATTTTTTGTGGACTAGGGGTTTGTTTCAAGATCTTGCCAATACTAACACAAACTTTAATTATTTTTAAAAATGTGCAGTCCTGGCTGCCACTATCTCCCTGACAAAATTCCAGGGACTCCTGTGAAACCTCTAGTTCTTGCTAGTTACAGCCTGTTAGGAATGTGTTTGGAGCATGTTTTTGAGATGAATCCGTTTTTCCTTTTTGGAACCTTGAAATTTTCTCAGGTGAAACAGAGCAATTAAAGGGTTGGGGAAGCACAGTGTCTCTTACCAGACCACTAATGCTTTCCTCCCATCATATCCATGCATTTTGCTCAGCAAATTTTCCCAGCCTTCACCATCAATCAGGGGGCTACAGACTGAGAATCTTCACAGTGTAGGATGTCTCCAGCCTTTCAGTGTTCCTTGCAGCTTTTCCTGGCTTCCCAGGGGCAGGGTAGTGTTTCTAGGTGCAGAGTATTGAAGAACAGCCCTTGAAATATGCAAATCGAGGGGGAGGGAGTGTGTGTGCTATCTTGCTGTTTGCCACAACTGGAATCAGAAAGCAGAGGCATCCAGAGCAGCAGAAGGGAGAGGCTCTGAGAAATTGCACCTTTCTCTCTGTCACCTCTACCTGTGCTGTGACTAAAAGATACTTTGGTGCTCAGTGCCATCATCCTTACCAGCAATTTTTATCCTTTCACTTGTGATCTCAGGATGTGCTGCATTGCAGGTTCTGCAGTCAATTACTACCATTTCCCTGCAACTAAAATTTGGTAAGGGAGGCAGAGGAAGGTTGTGACTGGGTTAAAATGTGAGTGCCTTGTGTGAGAGCTGACCCTCTGACTCAGCTTCAGCTGTGCCATAAGACTGAGAAAATTAACCCAGATATTTTCTCTGCCATTATGCTATGGAAATAATCTGAATGTGAAAAGCTACAGTGCCTGCAAGCAACATCCTTTGTCCTTCTAGAGACATCCCAGGGCTCCTTAAACCTAAAGAGTTCTATGGGTGCAACCATCTCTGTTTTGTAGCTTTTAACATTAAGGCTGAGAAAACACATTCTGAGCCACAGAGTCTGGCCAGAAGCTGCAGGGAAGAGCTGTGGTTATGAGGAAAAGGAAACTGAGAAATGCTTGAGGTTGCAGCGTTTGTTTTAAATCACAGGATACCCTAATGACCCTTCAGGACACTCAGTACTTAGTCTTTGATGGCAACTTCAGATATGCAGCCTGTCAGCACAGCTCAGTAAGGTTATAGTGCTGCACTCAGGTGGATAAGAGTATGATTTTCCTTACTCCAACTCAAATACGAAGCTTGCAGAGGAGCTCTAGCTGCTATCCAGTGCCAGCAAAGCAGCTGAGAGCTGCCTGCCTGCCCTTTTCATGCAGCTCACAGCACCCTGGAGCACTCCCTAGCAATGGTCATGATTGCCATTTCCAAACAGCCCTAGGCAGCAGCCCCACAGAAATAGCAGTGGTGTTTCTTCAAGCAGCGGTACATGTCTTGCTCAGGAGACTGTGTCAGGTGGGATTTGGCAATAAAACAACTAATGGAAGGGTTTTATAGAGCTTTATGTATCTGAGTGTTCAACAACCACATGTGAAGCACTACAAACAAAGCTCCTGGATACGAGGAGCACTCAGCATGTCGGTAGGGAGAAGAAAATATTCTTCTGTTTACAAGGAAGTATCATAATCTCTTTAAAAGCCATAAAAGTAGTTAGAACATGAGGTTCAGAAAAAATTTCATTCCTCTCTAGAGTATCCTGTGTGTCTTTTGTGTACAAGAGGTTTTTCCACCTGAAGAACACATTCTCTCCCAGATTCTCTGAAGAGCTACTGAAGGCTCAGCATAAGGTTTGTGTGAAGAGTGTGTGGGTTGTGTGCAGTGCTCAGGCTAATTGCTGCCCCTGAAGCAGCTGGGAGGGGGTGGTCACAGAGGAATATTAAATGAAGGTAGTCCACAAAGATTAGAAAATGTGATAATCACTTGATTTGTCAGGAGTAGAATCAGGAAATTTAAGCAAATATATCGAATTCATTATTTCCCTCAACAAGCAAAATTTCAAAAGATATCTGGCATGTACCCCTCTCCCACCTCACAGAGAAGAAAACATCTCTTGTGTTACTGCTGGCTTTTGTTTCACTGTTTTCTTCCTATTTTAAACGTAAGAAGAACCCCTAAAATTTCAACAAGCTCTTGAGTACTGCACAATGCCTGGCTTATTTCTTTTCATGCATGGTGTCATGGCAACAGGAGGAATTCAAAATTAATTATAATCCAGGCAAGATGGGCTCTACTTAAATAATGTTTGATTTAGCCTGGCCTCCTGATTCATTTTTGACAAAGCAATGTCAGAGGTGTTCTTTGCTACTAAGGATTTTTCTTTGTCTGGTAAAGATCTTGTGGTCAATAATTTGAATATGTAGCAAGCTGCCAATGAAAATTGAATTAATACAGAGATATGAGACAAAAGAATATTCAAAGGGAAAATCAGGAAGAGGTAGTAAGTGATTAAGTGAAACAGATCTTGTTAAACTTTAGTAAACTCTATGAGTAAAACAAAGAATGCTCTTTTTAACAGGAACACCTCAACAACTATTACTGTTAACAATTTCCCTAAGAATATTTGATTTATGACTTATTAGTCAGATACGAGAATGTGTTTAATCTGAGAAATGCTCAGTACCTGCTTTGACGTGGTGATGCCTTAGCCTGAAAGATACCTTAATGGTACACAAAGGGAACTCAATAAAAATTCAGTTAGACTTTCCACCCTGACAGGTGTTTCACTTCCTCATTCAAAGTCAAAGTACTAAATTAATTTTTCTTTTCTCCTCTGCATTGCTAAAGAGCCATATATTGTATAGTTTTTGTGTAAAGAGGACCAAATTCAATTTTAATGATTAGATAGAATTCTCACACCTGGAAAACCAGCTCTGGTTTGCCAGCTCTGGCAAACCTGCAAATCTGTGCCAGCGAGTCTCTTCTGCACTTCCCCCTGCAGGCAAACTGTGCACCCTGTGAAGGACCAAGTGCAGACCCTGCAGCAGATTCCTTCAGCCTCTGCTCTGCATAATGCAGAAACAGTCTCCATGTGATGTGTGAGTGACCCATTTATGAGGCAGCTTCTGGGAAATCATGGGAGGTTTGAAGGCGTTAATCACAAAATAAAAGTTCTATATTATCTATGTCCATCTTTTTGGCTTTTGAATCATGACCGTCCGTGTCTGCAAGTTTTCATTCAGTATGATCAGCAGAACCAATATGTTTAAAAAAATCCCCAAACAAATCAAATATGAGATACAGAACAAGCTCCAAAAGTAGGATTTTTGAATAAATAATAGATACAACACGGTGTTTCATTTTATTCTTTGTTTTGTACAAAATATTTTGTATGCAGCTTAGTTCCTTTATGCCAAATGAGTCTGAATCATATGTTCCAGGTATAAGGTACCCAGAAACAACCTACCATTAACTAAACAGAATATTCTGTGTTTTGTTTTGTTGGTTTGGTGGGGTTTTTTTGTTTGTTTGTTTAATTAATGAGAAAGAGAAATGCTTTTTTATTGACATGAAAAGCTGTGTCTATATATACATATATTCAGATTTTGCAGTGCATTTAATTCTTGACTTAGTGAAGAGTGAAAGAGATCTTTAAGGTTGATAATACCCAGAAGTTAGGCATTAGGCAGTCCTGCATCTTGTGAATATCACTATTGTTCAAGCCTTTGCATGCAGTGAGACCTACTTGGAGCTCACTTTGACCCTAAGTTTCTCCACACTTATTTACCTCTGGGTTCTCAACACAATTTCTAGAGCTATTGCACAATATCTGCTGATGAATGGAAATTCTGGAAGCTAATGCCCTCCTAGAGTTTGGCATCAAGGATCAGTGGTATTGCATAAATAAATAGCCTCTGAATATTGTGACTAATTCCTGTCAGAACAACAGCTAACTCATTGAACAACCGGAAAGAACGTGTGGGAGAAGTAGCAACAAGCACAGAACAACGTTTGGACGTGTCCTCCATGCAGAGTGTTGAGGAATTGATCCACTTACCAGAGGTAAGAGACAAGTCCAGGCACCTTTCCTGATTCCTCAGATCCACATATGGAGCACAAAGAGGTGAACTCTGCTAGCCATATTTTCTGAAAATGGAAAGTTACTCAGTTCAACAGAAATATTTAGGGGTGTAGACACTTCCCCAAGACGCAGGATGAAGATATTCTGGTATGTGATATCGCTTTAGTATCAGCTTTCTGAGGAAATTTGTGAGGCTAAAGAGAGTGGATAAGAGACAAGGAAATAGCCAGATTTACTAATCCACTGTTACTTGGAGGAGTAGGGCTTTCCCTCTGACTCTTACTGTGGCTCTCTTTCAGTGTTTTCAATCTGTACTGCCTGTAGCCAGCACGGGTTATAGATTATACTGGAGGATTTCTAGCATCTGAATTGCTCTAGCATGTTTTCAGATAGTTCCACAAATTACTATTGCCATTTATTTTGGATATTGTTTTACATTACTCTGTTTCTTTTATGCATGGTGATAATGAGACCCAGGTTTTGTTCCACTATAATAGACTGGCAAGCAGGCAGCAATCAAGAGTCCTGATGTGTACCAGTAAACTCTTTCTCCCAAAATGCTCCCAAAACTGTCATGTCTGAAAAATGTGGTCCCAGCTAGCAAAACAGTGAGACCTTGCAGGCAGCTGAAGAGAGGCTGTCTGTTTAATCCATTGTTAAACAGAAGTGGGAAAGCAGTAGGAGCTCAGTAACTTCCTGGATATGAACAATATTATGTCAGCTGAAAACTTGGCAAAGCAGATTCATGTGGGGGCAAGGACAAAAGTGTAAAGAATGAGGGGAGAATTGTCCATTAGAGTAAAAGAGGATGCTGTATTTAATTAAAAAAAATGAAACACACAGCAATGTAATTAAAAACAAAACCAAACCACTGCACGAGCCCATCATGCAAAGAGAAAGGAGAAAAAACCACCATTTGCAAATCAAGCAAGTGTAAAACATTTATGTGAAAAACACATACATATTTTATTTCATAAAATACCTGTGTAAAAAACCATTTCTACAGTGTTTAATAAACTGTCTGTGTAGAAAAGTGCATATCAGGATTACTTTACCTCAACTATGCAAATCTGTTCAAGCCAGGACTGCTGGCAGGACACTTCCCTTGATGGCAGCAGCATTCCCACCTGGCTGAGCAGGCACTGACTTGCCTCCATTCAGCACTCCAACCAGGGTCACTGAAGAGAGTCACTTTTCATCTTCATACCCGGCAAGTTCAAGAGCCAAACCTTGAAATACTGTAATTTTAGCACCTTATACCTTAACATTTAATGAGAGTTAGATCAATATAAAGAATGATGAAACAATTCCAAAAGTGTCTATGGGAAATTCTTCTCAACCACAGGGAATAATACTAAAAGAAAAGAGTTTGAAATTCAGAGGAATTTTACCTTGGCAGAAGGTGGACTGAAATTAGGGACTGGCACCCTTTCAAGGGTATTTTCCAGTCAGTATTTTTCCTGCCCAAGTTAGAGGTTAAGCATCCTAGTAGGAAGCTGATGAGAGCCAGAGACACCATTCTCAACCTAACAATGTGCCACTGATTAAAGGTTCAGACCCCTCAGGAGACAGGGCTAGAAACTGCTGCCTTTTGTAGGCTAGATGTTTAGGTGGCAGCCTTTGCTGGCCTTGCTGATAAAACCTGATATCTTTCCAAAGAAATACACTTGTATTCTGCCTTTTTACAGTCTCTGACCCTAATTTTCCCATCCTTTCTTTTTAAGAACATTTTGTTGTGTTCAGTGTTGCAAGCAAATGCTGCAACCAGGTGAGAAATCAACCCAAAAGGTAAATACAGAAGTCATTTTTTAATATTATTCAGCATCTTCTCTTCCTTTTACTTTTTTCTATCAAACAACCAAACCATTAAATATCTTGGAGAAACTTGATTATTGAAAACAGTAAAGGAATCTGCATCAAACAGCAGTGATGGCTCTAGTAGTGGTGGCAAAACATGCAACAAAACCTTTCAGTAACACAGCAAGTTTCCATTCCAATTTAATCTGGGGACTAGGATATAAATACCAACAGTGAAAATGTGTCCAAAAGAAATAGAGATTTATGAGACAGCCTTATTTCTTCAAAATCTTTTACTCTCTTCCTTTTACATGCATACATGCAAATTTCTAGCATTTACATTTGGTGGGCTTAATTACTATAATCTGCAAAATTATTCAGTCATTCCTTTCACAAAGCTGTAATGAGAAGCCCAAAACTGAGTTTCTCACACTGATTCTCACGGTTTTTTTATCTCACCCAAACTGGATGTCTATGAATTAGAGCTACCCAGCAAAGCCTCCAACAGTTACATCCAACAGAAAGAAACAGTTCCCTCCAGAGGAGACTTATCTCACAAGTTATGCAAGTTTTAGACTTGTCTCTAAGTTGGTATCTAAGAAGAGTGAAAGGAGTTTAAATGCTCTCCCTCTCAGTCTGAAGAACCATAGGGTTGGTTTCCCATAGCCCAGGCAATCCTGGCAGGTTTTTCTCTTCCCAAGAACCAACACTGGAGCCTATGGGATACTTTTCCACATATGCCTTTAGCAGCCCCATGGAAGTATCACTGTAGTCACTGTAAAATTGCAGTCTGAGATTAATAAGTTTTAGCTGCTTAAACTTCCTGAGGTAAATTTGTTTCTGAGGAGTTCTGTATGTTTGTTTTTGTGGAACTGCTTAGAGGGTTATGTTCCTGATTGCCTGCTGCAGAGGTTGGTTCTCATTTTAGTTTCTGAGCTGACAGGATAGACTTGCTGTTTCCAAGTGTTACTTCCGTGGGGGAAAAAAGTCTAGAAATCTTTTGGGGAAATGCAAACAGCATTTTTGCAATGCACATGCATGTTGCATGTGCAAATGTTGCACATACTCTGTATTTCAGTGATTGAATTCCTGAGGGAAGTACCTGTTAGTGGAGAAATTAAAATAGTGAACTTGTTACACACATATATGGGAAACTCAAAGTGAATTTGATTGAGAGTAAAAATGGCAAATAGTTAGGCTATTGTGGCCGTTCTGAACTCTGATTAGAAACAATCATCTGAGTTATGTGTGGGGGACACTTGCCTAAACCACCTAAAACACATGGGGCTGTCTTGGTGACTCTTCTGTTTGTAGTTGTTCGTATCCACTAGGTTTGCAGTGGTGCCTTTTCCAGATAGCAGTTTACAATTTCATATATCCAGGTGTAGCCCATATATAAGAAGATCTGTATCAAGGCATTCACATGTTAAATCGGTATAATTTTGGGTAATATTCCTTCTTTCCGTTCTCCTCTCTCTTCCAGCATAACTGCAGAACACTGGTGCCAGAAGCCATATGTCTTCACTTTGAATATTTATATGTAGTCTATAGTCCCCTCTGGTTTATTGTTTCTGATTGATCTTTGTTTTTAGAGTAATTCATCAGTTTAAAAATAGATGGATGTGTTATATTCAAAAATCCCAATGAACGATGAATGCTTTGATGTTTTCTTATTGAAAAATGCTAAGTAATAAGTCTTTGTATGGTGTGACTCTATGAGACTTGCTTAACACAAGTATTTATGTGTTTCTAGGCAGTTTGATATTCCAAAATAATATTTTATAGTGAAAATGAAGTTCAAAAATGCAGGTTAAACTAAATTCCCTTACTCTTGCCATTACCATATTTTTGGCATTACCTCTTAATGTATTTTGGCTGAAATCCAGTCTTGCTTGTGTCTTATTTTCACTTTTATTTGAAAGAATAATCTCCTAAATCTGAAGGCCATGACCAATGATATTATGTCTGGAGTAGTAAGACCTAGGATGAAACATCTATTCCTTTTTATTTTTTTTTCCCCAATCTTCTATTTTGTTCTCTAAGTCCCTTCCTTACTCAAAGTGACAAAGTTCTGGGGATCAGTATGAAAAATAAAATAGATTATATTTTAGTCACCTTTAGTGGCCTACAAGGCTACTGAAGTATATGTGGCATTTGAGAAAGGTTCTGCAAGGTCCCCCAGCAGAATGTGAGTTGAGCAAATGAGATGTCTGGAGAATACACCCCAGCTCCTGGCTGCACAGGGAAGACATGTGCCTGTATGAAAAATGGAAGGGATTTCTTCAGCTCTCTTCTGTTTGGGCATTTCATTTAAAATCCAGATAGATGTTGACTTTCCACCTGAAGACTGGTCACCCCTCAGCCAATTATATTCATTTGCAGGTATGCAGCCACTGAAAACCTAAACAGTAATCTTACAGAATCACAGGGTCATAGAGTGGTTTGGGTTGGAAAGGACCTTAAAGACCATCCAGTTCCAACCCCTCTGCCGTGGGCGGGGACATAGTCCACTAGATCAGGTTGCTCAGAACCCATCCACCCTGGCCTGGAACACTTTCAGGGATGGGGCATCCACAGCTTCTCTGGGCAACCTGTCCCAGAGTCTCACCGTTCTTACAGTAAGGAATTTCTTCCTAGCACCTAATCTTAAACCTACTCTCAGTTTGGAGCCACTACCCCTTGTCCTAGCACTACATGCCCTCATAAAAAGTGCCTCTCCAGCTCTCTCCTAGGCCCTCTGCATGTACAGGAAGTCAACTGTAACTTTTCCAAGTTATGAACATATAGTTATAGAGTAATTTTAAAATAGATACCTTCCATGGCTAAATCAAAGGTTGCCTCGATTGTTCTTCTGCCAGGGGTTTGTTATAATTTCCTATATAATATATATAATAGAATAATTTACTTTTCCCCACTATGTCAGGCTATCCTGCAATACCTGAGCTGCTTTGCTTTCCTCAGAGAAAGATGTTGAATGGTTGAAGCATGTTCTACCTGTAGGGGATGGGTAATCAGTGGATTTAACCTGCAAGAAAGGACAACGAAGTGAAACGAAGTTTTACTAATTGAAGAGCCAGTGAAGCCCCAGAAAAGGCTAAAGATTTTCACATTTCTCTGTGATAGAAGTTTTAATAAGAGATTGAACAAATGTTTCATAGGAAGAAGGTTCTTCTGGTGGTGGATTGGGACCTCACAAAACAGCTCAATTCTGCTGTTCCATGATTTTAAATCCATGATGACACCTCATGTCATCTGTAACGATTCAAGGAGTACCTACTCCCAGTTTCCAGGAAAATTCAGAACTATGCTGAGACATAGGAATGCTACTAAAATCTCACTCTCTGGAAGCAAATACTCAAGACAGCACATGGAGAAGGCAGCCTGAGTTTGTTCCAGCTGCTGCTTCACATGATTACCAGGATGCAGGTATCCATGTCACCATTTAGTGGCTGTTTGTCAACAAAGGAGAAGTCTTGCTTAACAAATGCAAGAGGCTTTTGCTTGCCCTTCCAACAGCCTAAAATGAAAGGACAGACCACCCTGCTCCATGAGCTCAGTTTTATAGAGGCTTTGAGAAAGGGCAGTAAGATGGAAAAATATCTGACTTGGAAATGATTTCAACATAAGTTTGGGAGTGAAGAGAGCTCAAGAAACAAAAGACAGACAAAAAGGTATTTAGAAAAGAACGATGGTAAAGGAAAGCCTTATTTCAAAGGCCCATGTCAAACCAAGTTTGCTTGTTCAGAAGGTAAGATTTGATGCAGACACATTCAATAACCTTATTTTCTTTTTGATAGCCACGCCGTGGGACAGTTTGGCACACCAGCTCTGCCAGGTTGACTAGATTTGAAATAGAATTAAATTCTACTTTGGTTGGAGACAAGACTTTCTGTTTTTGCAGGTATCAGCTGCAGTGCCTAAATAAAGCTTTTCATGAGGGGAAAGAAATAGCAGGCAGTGAAGTTTTCCAAGTCAGACTTATGTGGGAAGTCAATAGGCTAAATGTCTACTCATTTCATTTTCTTATTGTTTTACTGAGGTGAAATCATCTTTAACAGCCTGGCATATCACAGTATTTCTGGAATCTAGAGACCTTTTCTAGACCTACACATCCTCAATGCAAAAACCCAAGTTGTTCCTGCTCCCAGTTTGTGTAGACCAAAATAGAGATAACATCCCCACAATATTGACAATATACTGTTTTCCAGGTGTGTATTGTATATTTTGCTGGTCCCTTTGGGCTAGCTATGAGCTGGACAATTGTATTGCAGAACAATGCATGCACTGAGGAGCACTACTCCAGCTCAGTAGGACACATGCAAGCCTTACGCACGTTGAACTCACACAACCTCGCACAGGTTTAGGAGACCTAAACCAGACCTAAGCTCTCCCCTCCTCACAAAGCAATGGTACAAAATCATATCAATGTGTTTTCCTATGAAATGGAAAGGAAGGAAATAACTGCACTTTCATTTTTCCTGCATATTTCTAATGTAAGATAACATCAGAACTTACATGGAAATCAAGGAAATAACTGCGCTTTCATTTTCCTGCGTATTTCTAAGGTAAGATGACATCAGAACTTACACATGGAGAAGTGGCATGAAAACATGTATTATAATTTCATCTTACATGGGAAAGCAGTGATTGTGTTATTCCTCGGGTAGTCATAAATGCAATACTGTACTTCATTTCCACCCTTACCTGTATTATATTGTATTGTATTGTATTGTATTGTATTGTATTGTATTGATGGAAGAAAAAAAGCAAAAAACAAATACTATAGAGTAAAACAGAAAGTATAGAGTGTGACTTGTCATATTCCAGAATGATGTTTTACATTGCACTGTATGTGTTATTACTTTACCTTGTGGGGGGAGAAAAAAAAAAAGGAGAGAATGAAATCAAAGTAGGAAACAAAAAAGAGTCATGGGAAACAGATGAATGATGACATCCAAAGAATGGCATGAAAAGCTGAAGAAATGCTACACAAAGCCAGGAAATTGTCGTTTAGCAGCAATGGCATCTATCTGTGATTGTCTCCAGCACTGTTTCACCACATCCATCAATGAAAATGAAGGACACACAGATGTCACCATGAGAAATTCATAATTTGAATAAAGTTCCACAGCAAGCAATGGAAAGATTTTGATTAACTCCAGAGGGCTTTGGTTGTGGCTCTTTCCATATCCTGGCTCGTTTTGGCTCAAGACCTGAAATCACTGTTTTTCTTTTTAATAACAACACTTTCCATTTCTGTGGTGACTTACATCCACAAAAGCTCAGTGAAAGCTTGTAATATTTCCTTTTATGAGTTCTATTAATATCAAGCAAGATAAAAACCTTTTAGCTTGAAACAGAAGTCTTCTGACCTTCTCACAGTTCAGAGGCAGCTCGAAATTTTAATTAATTTTAATACAAAATTGTAATATGCTGAAGGTTGTTCTCATTCATGAATCATGATTCATGATTTAGAAAAATACAATGTGGAGAAGCTGAGTCAGGGGAGGTTTAGGTTGGATATCAGGGAAAGGTTCTTCCCCCAGAGGGGGTTTGGGTACTGGAACAGCTCCCCAGGGCAGCGGTCACAGCACCAGCCTGACAGAGCCCAAGAAGCATTTGGACAATGCCCTCAGGCACAGGGTGTGACTCCTGAGGATGGTGCTGTGCAGGGACTGGAGTGGGACTTGATGATCCTTGTGGGTCCCTTCCAACTCAGCTTATTCTATAATTCTTTGATTTCTTATGACACAAATATTATAATATAATATAGTAACCTAAAAATAATTATAATTATAATATATCAATTATATTATATTATATTATATTATATTATATTATATTATATTATATTATATTATATTATAACATTACATTACATTACATTACATTACATTACATTACATTACATTACATTATACAATAACCTAAGAAGTTATTCACATTTTGAAATATCAAGTCAGAGATCATTCTTCAGTTTTATGTTTTATTTATGAAAATAGGTTTTCTTCTTTTATATATATGACAATCAACATGTATCATTAATTACAGTCTGAAATATAAATTATAACTGCCTGAAACACATTATAATGTCATAGAAATATGGTTGAGAAATCCAGTTTGATTTGTTGTTTTTTTTTTAGATTGTGGAAGAGATTGCTCTCTAGTAGCATAGCAACAAATGAAATCTCTCAAATTTTCCCTCTTTTTTTTTTCCTTTTTTAAATCAGTTTCTCCTGTTTATGTTACTACAAAATTGTTTGATTATTTAAGGCAGGACAGCAGACTATGAAAAATAATGAACATAAAGTGTAAAAAATTCCCTTGAGCACAAAAAATAGTACATAAGTTGTTCTGCTACATGTTTAAGAAATGGAAAAAGTACTTGTGTATAGCAATATGATAGCAGATTCTTCTGGGAAATCTGTCCCGGGTTATACATAAGTAAAAAAAAAATTATTTTGAATAGATCACCAGTGAATTGTAGAAAATGGAGTTAAAATACCTCTGCAGAAATACAGGCAGCAATGAACACACATGACTGGTGTGTGCCTGTGTGGGTAGGGGGGTCGGGGTCATGTGAGCATGTGTGTGTGTGCAGGTTGCCTGCCCTAGAAGGGATTTGCAAACCCCAAAAGATGAGACCAATAAAGCAAACAATAGCACTGCTAATTTAACAACAAGAAACAAGAAAAGAGCAGCTCCAACAGGAGCAGCTTGATGCGAGAAAAGGGCTTTTATCTCTTCTTCCATCCTGATATCATAGCCAAGCATCATGATGAGATCTTCAGTTCCAGGGCAACAGTACACTCGATTTTTAAAGGCCAAAAGGGATTCCAATGAGGCTGTCTTGATTAATTAAAAATAGCCTTGTGCCGAAGTGGAAGAGGGCTTGTTCCAAAGCCTGCTGAAGTCAATAGCATCGACTTCAATTGCCTTTGGATCTAGGCCAAGATAGAGGCACCATGAGGTCATAGTTTAACAACTTCATTCTAAAGGACAAAGACTAAAATGTTCCAGCACTTGTGAGTTCCTTACTTGACTCCAGGAGGCTTCAGTAGACAGTTTGCATTATGAATTAATTCAATTTTCCTTTTTAGTTGAGAGGGTGCTACTGAGTGCTCAAGTCAGTAAAGCTCGTGGTTGCAGTGGTTGGGATTGCCACTAGAGCAGGGAGGGGCCTGAAGATTTCTCCATAAACTACAATCGTGCATCTCAACTCTCTGTTCAGCTGCCACCACAGATGGCCTGGACCAGCTCAGTAACTGTCACCATAGCTGTGATTACAGGGATTGTCCTGAGGGCTTACATCAGTAGTTCAGCATCCAGCCCTCTGCAGTAACTTGTTCACAGATAATTTTTTTTTAGATTTCCAATACATTAGTAAAAAAGACCCATAAATCTATTGAATACTATTTCCCACTCTCTCATTTGTAGAAGCTTTCCTTTTTTTTCTCTCCTAGCTCCCAGCACCATTCCAGTCCTTTGCTCCAGCAAGCAGGTCTAGCAGAGCACAGTGTTGGTGTCCTTCCTGTCTTTGCACATCTCCTTTGGCCATGTGAGGGGAGCTCATACAGCTTTGCTGGGTAATCCTGGGCCTATAAAATATTGCTTTTGTATTTGTCCCACAGCCATAGGGTGGGTTATGTGCACCCCAAGATTGCCCTCACAGGAGAGCTTTCCCCAGCCTGGTGGTGGTGTTTGTCATTGTGCCCTGCAGTAGCTCTGCTGAGCTGGTGTGGGGCAGTGAGGGGTAAGGTGTTCTCTGGGAACATCCCAGAGGGGCAGATATGTGGGAAGGTGATGACAGCTTCAGGATGAAGCAGGTGAAGCATATGAATGGGGCCTTGCTTGAAATTAAGTCTGATTTTGATCCAGTCTAGACCAACACACAGTCTTGCATGCAAAATACAAAATACTTGTATCTTATTCCTGAAAGTCCTGAAAGTTTTTGTGAAAGTTTGCTTAAACCAAGTAAGAGCCCAAAAACATAAGCTCAAATATGAGAAACATACGAAAAATCTATCACAAATGAAACTGTGACAAGAGAATGGGTCCCACCTGTCTATCTAAAGGAAATACTATGACAATTTCTTTTTTTTCTTTTTCTTTTTCTTTCTTTTTCTTTTTCTTTTTCTTTTTCTTTTTCTTTTTCTTTTTCTTTTTCTTTTTCTTTTTCTTTTTCTTTTTCTTTTTCTTTTTCTTTTTCTTTTCCTTTTTTTCTTTTTCTTTTTCTTTTTCTTTTTCTTTTTCTTTTTCTTTTCCTTTTTTTCTTTTTCTTTTTCTCTTTCTTTTTTTCTTTTGCTTTCTTTTTCTTTTTTCTCCTTTTTATCTTTCTTCCTCTTTTTCTTCCTCTTTTTCTTTCTTTCTTCTTTCTTTTCTTCTTTCTTCTTTTCTTCTTTTCTTCTTTTCTTCTTTTTGTTTTTCTCCTGTAACAGTTGCAAAATCAAAAGAAACAAAACAGGACAGAAGAAAATGCTATGACTTTGGGCTAGATTTGCCTGTGTAAAAGAGCCTCATACAATTAACAGCCTAGTCCTGTGTAACTGTCTCAGAAAATTTGGCTGACATACCATCTTCATATGAAATATCTCAAATAAATATTTCTGAAAGCATCAGGTTTTGAGAAATATTTAGCATTGTATTAAAAGAGTTGTAAAATCAAGACAAGCTTACTCCCAGGAAAGGGTAACATGAGCCTTTATTATGATCAGAAATTTATTAATTCAATATCCCAAAAACAACAGCACCCACCCCACTCCCTACCCCTCATCTATCTTAGGCTTATGTATCTGCCAGCATAATTACTTGCTGTTACATATGATAGATACATGTCTAGTTCCAGTAGTTTGAGCTCTAATCTGATGAGTTCTGCCACTAAGGATGTTTGCTTGTTCTTATCCTTGATCAAAGCTTATGTCAGGAAGTATTTTGCAGCAGTACTGTTAAAAAGGTAGCTTAAATAAATAACACAATTTTTATTTTCTGTATATGAAGTGATTCTTTCATGGACAGTAAAGTTTTTGTCCATTCTTACTGAATAAACAGTATTTTTAGTCTATTATCTCCCATCATTATTGTAATGTTACTCAATAAACTAAATGCTTTATTTGTTCAGCAGGGTGACAGTGTATTTCCTTAACAACACAACATCATTGTGTGCTTTAGGAAACAGCTGCACAAACCAGTAAAGTGATGACACATACTTGGAATTTTCTCCATCTCTCAACCACATTTTGATGAATATCCCATGAAATGAATAAAAGCTATCTGCTGTAAATGTCAGGCAGGTGCTATGCAGCTGCACAGCAAACACGGAAGGACTATTTCGTGAGAATCTATCTGCTGTATCTATCTCTTCATCTCTCCATCTCTGCACTCTGTCTACCCATCTACATCTTTTTCTGTCCACTCTGACTAAATCTTGTCTCTAAATCTATTTCAATCTAAACATCAGCTTGCTTCTCTCTAAATCCAGGTTTTACTTCCTGCTGTGGCTATGACATCTGAAGCCTCTTGTTAAAGACATTAAATACAGCTTGTTTTCTAGATTTGGCATTGGTTGGAATTCCCTGTTAAAGGATATTCAAGTATTTCAGCTCTCCTTTAGGCACCATTTAATTAAATTGTTTAAAATACTCATCAAAATGTAACTAACTTCTGAATTTTGAATATAACAGTTTGCACAGTTCTTGCAGCACAGAGAATTTTTAAAAGGAGTTTTGCCTCCATATTGCACTGGATGGAGACAAAGAGGTATTTCAATGCTATCATCTCCATGATTTGCTGCCAAGGTAGGCGTATTTCGTTCACCTGAGTGACAGACACTAAGTGTTTGCTACAATGAACCCTGATATTCTGTAGGTACAACAATCTCCACACTTCTGAAGAACTGACAGATCCAGGAGAGTGTTGGTATGTGCCATCCCTGTGCTGTGTGTGGCACATCCTGGTGATAAGATTTGGGGTGGCTCGCTGTCCACCATCACACTGCTCCACTGTCTGTGACTTATGGATGGGACTGACACATTCCAAAATGTGCTCTAAATGACAGTCATCTACCTAAAAGCTAGTAATGAATTTTTTTTCTACTACACCTGATGTATACCTATCAGTGTGTGTATATGTGTATATATATATATGTATATATATATATATATGTATACACACATCCTTACCTACACACATTTATACGTATAAAACAAAGTAATACAACTTTCTTATAACTTTCCTCAGTTGTGAGGAAGTTACAATGTTCATCTAGTCCAATGCCTACACATTTGTTTATGTGTTCCAGTGCATCCTATGTATATTTGAGTGTATGTGTGTCTCTGTGTAAAGGAAAACCATCAATGCTGTACATAAACTCATGGTGTCAGCTTGTATCCACCTCATTGCAAAGCTGTGAGGAGTGGGGTTAGGGTTGGGGTTAACACACGAGCACACCAGGTGCTTGCCCTGGAGTGAGGGACCTCAGCTAGCTACAGAAATGGTGCAGCAAGAATCCTATAAACTTCAACAAAGGGCAATGCCAAGTCCTGCAGCTGGGGAGGAGTGACCCTGTGCAACAGGACACACTAGGGGCCAGCCAGCAGGAAAGCAGCTCTGCAGAGGCAGCCCTGGAGGGACCCTTGTACACCAAGCTGGCCATGAGCCAGCAATGTGCCTTCACAGCAAAAAAATCAATAATGTCCTGGCCTGAATCAGAGGCTGCATTACCAGCAGGTCAAGGGAGGTGACCCTTCCTCTATTCAGCACTGAGTATCTGGAGAGCTTGGTTCAGTTCTAGACTACAAGCACACTCTGGACCCAGACCAAGACAGACATGTACATACCTGGAACAGATCCAAGGAAGAACCACAATGACGATGAAGGAAGTGGAGCATCTGACCTATGAGTAAAGGCTGATTCATCCTGGAGAAATCTTGTCTGTCTGTAAATACCTGATCAGAATATACAGACAGGCTCTTCTCTGTGGTATCTAGTGAGAATTACAAGAGGCAATGTCACAAGCTGAAATACTGATTATTTTATTTAAACATCAGGAAAAAGCTTTTTTTTTTAACGTGAAGCTGGTTTAACACCATAATAGTTTGCCCTGTGAGGTTGTGGCATCTCCAGCCCTGGTGATATCTAATACCTGAGAGGACACAGTTCTGGGAAACCTGCTCTTAGATGACCCTGCTTTGAGCAGGGAGTCGTACTAGGTGAACTACAGAGGGGCCTTAGAATTTCAACAGTTTTGTGATTCTGTAGGAGTGTGATTCTGTGGATGGAGTTGCCCAGAATTTGTTATTTCCTCACCATTTTACTTTAATTTTGGGCAGATACACAAGAAACCTGGAAGAAACCTACCCTAAGTGCACTGAAGAAACTTCTAGGAATATTGGCCCTGCTCATTGAGTGCCTGAGAGACACCAATGCATGGACTGACCTTCCTGTTATTCCACACACTCTCTCAAGTGCCTAAGTAATACTTATCTTTTTCTTTTTGGTACTTTATCCAATAGATATATTATAAAGATTGTATCATCCTCATGCTTTCCTTTCAGTTTCAGTCCCTTTCTATAGCAAACTGCACAAAGTTTTCTCAGTCACACTAATCCATGGTCTTTACCATTATGCTGGTCCCGTGAGTAAGAAAACTTCAAAATCAAATTTCAGCTTAGTTAATTCCATTACCTTGGTTTTACTGGCATTGATTATTCACGCTCAAAACCCTTACCAGGGAGAAGAGTAGCTGAGGTCTGTTTTTTCAGCTCTCCAGAGGAAGAAACAACATTTAAGTGAACCAGTGTTCCTTACATACAGTTCTCAAAAAGCAAGACATTCTCAGCTGCAATGAACAACAATGGTGTGGACCATTTTTCTTGTGACATTATAAAAGCTGGATGAACACAATCATTTCCCAACTTACCTAGACTAAGCCATATGTGTCTTCATAGGACAAATATAGGAGGATCTTTTTCCCCTGAAAAGTTTTCTAAAATCAGCTTCTTTAAACTTCCAATATATAATGAAATATATAAGTTTTAAAAATCCTCTGATTTTAATTGATTGGATTTTCTTTTTCATTAGTTCCTGAATGTTAAATTTGCTTTAGGTAGAATTGATAATAAGCATTCAGCAAGTAGCTCTATAACTCCCATGTTTTATGTGAAATCAGAAAAAAATTATCCACTACCTAACAGATGTGCAGAAGGCTTATTTTATTTCAGTTTTCCTCCTCAGCTAGTAAAAAAATACAAATGGATAAGGTCAGCTAGGTGTTAGAAAGAATTTTATAAAGTGATTGATTCTCTATAAAAACAAAATGTCTTCTGGTGTTTTTTCTGTTAATTAAAAAAAAAATCTTTATCTTGGAGTACATATCCACAAAATACTAATTCTTCCCAGATGGGCATAAGTAAAATTAAAATTTTCCTTATTAACGTTGAAACCCTAGGATTAAGATATGCATTAAAGACCAGAGAGATATAAGACAGCTCCAGGATAATTAGAATGGAAATTCAAGTATGTTCTTCATCATAAAGGAGACCACCTGTGTTTATTTACTTCTCACATAGAACAAGATATCAGCCTTTATTAAATCAAGAAAGCAACAAAAATTCTTTTTGTCTCTAGCACATAACCTGAAGATAAACAATAATGCTCTGCCTGAGTAATACAGAATGGTTTGTGTCTTTTTCACCCCTCAAATGGGCTGATTTTGTGCCATACCCCAGAATATGAATCTGTCTGTAACACAACTTGTCTTCCAAGCCTTTGAGATTCTTTGTAGTCTAAACCCAGGATATCTAAAAATAACTCCCTACATCTAGGGCCATGGATGGCTCAGTTCCTTTGGAATATCTTTATGCTGTACAGTGAGTCTCATCTGCAGGTGAGATGAAGTTTCCCAAAGGAGTAGCAGTGATGTCCATCACAGATCTTCCACCTGTCCAGAGCAGTTTGTAATCCTAGTGTCATTACTATTATATTCTCTTCTCTACACTTATTTTTCTCAAAATGGATACCATTTCCAACAACTAGCAACAGGATTGAAGCACCAAAAAGACATTAATATTTCTCTGAATAAATTTTATTCTCCAAGATTATGGATTCAGAGAAAGTATGTAGGAAATAGCCTAAAAGAAGTAACCCAAAATGCCTAAACCTAAAGAAAATTCCTCCTGTCTTCTCTCTTCTCTCTTCTCTCTTCTCTCTTTCTTCTCTCTTCTCTCTCCTGACAGTGTATAACTGTTTGCTTAGCCTGGTCAACAAACCTTGAGGATACTGTAATCATCTTTGACAAAACAATCTGGAATTTCATTCTCCTTACAGTGAGAAAACTTTGTGAAAGTTTCTACTATTGCAGTTTAAATCACCAGTACTTGTTCTGTCTCCATTGTGCATAAAAATGAAATTCAAAACTAATGCCTAAATTTTCTTCCCCCTTTTCAGTAAACTTTGATGTAGTTGAAAACTGCTTTTAAGCCACTCTCTCACTTCTCTTTGCACTTAAAAAAACCCCAACAAAAATCCCAACACAATGAGTTCAAGTCTCCTTGCTAGGTCTCCTAGGTCTTCAGATTTTTGATCAGAGTTGTCAGTGACCTCTGGACCCTCTCCAAAGGTGTCCTGTTTTTCAGAAATACAATTAGAATGGAGATCTGGCTGAAGTCACACTTTGTTTCAACCATCAGTTTATGTGCTGTGTTATTCACCGTAGCCTCAAGAGCTTTACCTGTAGGCAATTGATTTAGTGATGTATTTGTTGTCTCTCACAGTGCCATGTTTTGCACACAGCCTTATTGAATTGTATCCCATCTATTGCATGTCATTTATTCAATGTATCAATGTCATTCTTGACATCAAGAATATATTCAATTTATCAAAGTCATTTTGAGTTCTAATCTTGCTGTCTACTATATTTACAATTACAGGACTATACAGCCTCAGATTTCAAAAACTCATTTCTGTTCTCCTCTCTGTTGTTCTCAAATTATTTGATGTTTAAATAATTTAAATGTTGTCTAGAGACTACCAGACCATCCACAGAACCTTGTAGATCTCATCTTTTCGCATCTTCCCATCTTGATGTTGCGTTTATGTTTTTAACCATACACTCCCAACCTGCTTATAGAATTGGGATAGAAGAGAATCAAACCTTAAAGAAACACAACTATGTCATACCTGCTTATTTCTTCTTTCCTATCCACACACGCCTTTATTCTGCCATCAAAGGTCTTTCAATGGATTCAACAGTGTTTCTTCTGTACTAATCTATGTGTCAAATACTTATAGCCTTTTTCTTTATATTAATTTATTCCAGGGTCATTATAAAGTGGAAGTGAAGCTCCACTGGTCTGTAAATGACCAAGGACTCTTTTTCTCCTTTTTTATGCACATTACACTGTGTTTTATCTCTTCTGTCTTCTGGAGCCTAGCTATCCTCCATGACTACATTTTCTGGCATTGCCCTAGACAGTACCCTAATTTCTCTGAGGAGAATTTAAAGAGAGTATCAAATTATTTGAAAGCAGTTAACTTATTTAGTTAGCCTCCAAGATGCTCTTTTTTATGCCAGTGGACTTCATACTCCTTTGACATTGATGATAATTGTGTTAGCTACCTAATCACAGGTGGTGAAGACTAAAGCCAAAACCCACGAAACTCTTCAGATCCACTGGCAACATCTGTCAATAGCCTTCCCTTTGCACTGAGCAGAAGAGTAGATCCTACTACTTAAAAAATTGTGGAATGCTTTAATGTTGCTCTTTTACTTTTTTTTTTTTGTGACAGTGTACTGAAATTTTCTTGGTTTTTGTTCTTTCTGCCATTGGCTCTTCACATTTATGTCATTTGTCATGCTTGTCATTAAGAATTTGGCCAGTTTGTATTTTATAATTTTTTTTCTTGAGGGTGAAATATTGAAGAGGTAGCTAAAGCATCTTGCTATTATGTTCATTCACTTTCTTTCAAGGAGAATCTGAGGTGGAACTTATAAAGAATATTTTTCATTACAGCTAAGGGGAACTTAAGAGACAAGAGAGAAAGGAACTTGTGAGGTAGTGAAAGCTTTAACTTCTGTTCTGCTTCCAGTGCTGCTGAAAAAAACTTTAATCAAGCCCTGCTGTGGCCACTCTTCCTTATCCTTTGCCACTCATCTTTTTTGTGTCTTATTTAAGCAACTGCCAGCTGCAACTCCCTTGGACTCTTTTCTATAGTTCTGTTTCCTAATGGGTCATATTGTTCAGTTCACTGAATATGACAGTCTCTTTTCTTGAAGCCCACTCTCCTGTTTTTCCCTCCTCCTCCATTTCCAAAATATATAAATTCTATCACTTCATTGCTTTTTTTCCCTTAATTTATCTGCCCCTCCTTATTTTAGTCATGTTTTCCTTTTTGATCAGATTCAAGTTAAGAAGAGATTTGATTTTCACTGATATCTGTGAAAGAGATAATATTTTATTCTGATTTTTTTAGCTATGTCAGGCACTCAGTTATCTAGGTTTGCTTCACAGTCCTTATAGAGTAACAAACTCCTTCAGAGGTAGACCTTCCCATCACAAAATAGCAGTCTAGGGCGGGTGTAAGGGTCTGGTTGCAATATTAGCCTATATGACTAATTTAAATTCGATACATAACTATGAAAATACTAAAATTAATTTAAACACACCCCGGGTTGCATTCTCTGCATCCTGTTTTATTTCTTTTCCAAAGATGTCCTTTCCTCCTTCTGTTATTACCCTGGGGAATTTCAACAGGTCTGTCTTCCTCCAGATTCCAGATCTCAGAGTGAACATGTGCATCCTGCATCATATAAGGCAAAATACTTTACACATATCTACAACTGATTCAGTCATTTCCTTCTCATCCCTCTTACGACCCTATTATGGATACAGCCTCCCTCTTCAGGAAACCCAAGTACTCTAAGCCTCACCATCTGTACAGCCATATATTTATCTTCAGGATGTGTCTGTCCTTGCTTGGGCTTTTACCCTTTCTGATGGGATTGATAAGAACACCAGCTGAGGCTCCAATTCTCTCACCATCGCTTCAGCATCCCTGCTGTTTTTTATGGTTTTCTCTTGCTTGTTCCTAGAGCAGTGGCATTAGCTCTCAAGTGACTGAGCCATGTGGAGGACGTGTCAGAGGGCTGAATGAGCCTTGGCAAACTTGTGCAATAGCTTTGGTTTGGGCAAAAGCTCTCCATAAGCATTAGGTCACACCAACACACGGGTGCCTCTGTTACGCAGAGGAGTGAGTCACCAACCACTGCCACCGTTCAGCTTCTTTGTCAGCAGGGGTCATGAACCACTCAGCTGTCAGAGCATGTGGTTTTTCCTCCCTCAGCAATGCAGTTGGTTTTCCTCTCATTGCCAAGACAGTTTACTACTTTTTTTTAAAGCCTAATAGATTGCCAGCTGAGGCTGAAGCTCCATCTGCCAGCAATAGTAGGTCACAGCCAACTTTCTCCCTCTGGAGAAATGTGTTCCTTTCCTTTTGCTGAGGCTTCTGCAAACCTCAGCTTCTTTACTCTTGGAGTCTCCATGTCTAGTACATCTATGGAGTTTTTGCTTTCCCTTGTACTTCTCAGCCCAACCTCTCTTCCTGTAATTCTTCCATTTGATTTCTAGGAAATTGAATTTCCTGGCTCTCTGGATTCTGCTATAAACCACATTCCCTGAAAATCCAGACTGTGACCCAGAAAAAACCCATCTACAGTTGGGATCCTGGTCTGATCATAGCTCCCCTGAGGGCAGGTGGAGAAAGAGCTGGCTGCTGAGACGGGAGAAATCACACAGCCTTACTACCTTCTTTGCCATAGCCTCTTGGTTTATTCCATTTTCCATATGAAGTTCTCTTTTGCTGCCCTCTATTGCTGTTTAAGTGATCCCAAACTTTTTAAGGGAAAGAGGGCTTCTAATGAAGTCCCTGACTTAATACTTCAAAGAAGAAACTGAAATTTGAATGAAAATGTGGTACCCCACTAGCTGATGTTCTGAAGAGGTTTTCAGTCCCATTTCACTGATCAGCATTTCTCCATGGAGCTAACCCTCACAGCTGCTGCTCTGAGCCACAAGTTAAGGCCAGACCAACAGTATGGACTAAACCTCTGTGCTCATTACTATGGGTTGACCAGGGCCCAATTTATTTCTGGAACTGACTTCTCCACTGAGCTCAGCAGCATTCCAGCTTCCAGTGTCTCCAGGGGAGCACCAAAACTCCCCTATGCTGACACCTTTTATGGCACCAACTAAACAAAACAAGGTCAATAGCTTCTGCTATTGAGGGGACATGAAAAGGTATTTAAAGGAAAGCTGCAACTGAGTCTGACATAAGCCATTGTGGTTAATTGGGTACTTTATACCAATTTCAATTATATTCAGAGCAAACTGATCAGAGCAGTTAGCCAACTGCTATTGTATTTTCTTATTATGTCTATATATATAGTAATTTTTTTAAAAAGTCCTTTAAAGAAGAGCCACCTGTGAATCAGGTGTTACTTATTTGTTGATAGAAAAAAAATAAACAGATCTATTCAAGAAAATCTTCTGAGAACCACTACTAAAAATGTGGCATAAAATTAGGACTATTGTTATTTCAGTCAGTAAACTCAGCAGAGTATTTTAAGCGGTTCTTAAAATCCCAGTTTCTAAAAAATCCTCATGGGTCTTTCATCCACTATCTAGATGCTGGAGATGTGACCATACAGAAAGATGAGGAGATATTGCAAAAAAAAAAAAAAAAAAAAAAAAAAAAAAAAAAGATAGGAAAGTGGCAAAGCTTATTTTCCAGCTTGCTATGTGACTGTTTTCTATAGCAGCTCAGAGCCAAAGTATGATAGATTTTCCAGAACAAGATGCAGTTCGCTCTCCTGCTTCTTTTTCTTGCTGTTGTATTTTTCTTCATGATGAGAATTTGTATCTTTTCTTCTAAGTCTGATAGGGGTTGTAAAATCTTTGGTTATTGCAGAACTATCAGTGGTTTCAAAATAAAGTTGGTTAAAGGACCAGAATAGCTGTTGCTAAATGTTATTCATAGGGAGAAAAAGTGGAATTTTAACCCCAGAAATTATTGCTGTTTTGATTTTCTTTAACTTTAGAGTGTTACCACACCCTCGATCTAGTTCCTCCCCTCTCGTATACATTTGCATTCTAAGTACAATTTCTCTCACTTTTCTTGTGCCTGTCCTATCAGATTTCTGGCTTTCCACGATGAGAAAGGGAATAGGAGTTTCCCTGGATTTCTCCAAATCTGATAAAATAGCAGCATCATTTCAGCGTTTAAAAGCAACTGCTCCTGTACCTGCTCTCTGTTTTGTTTCAGCAACTGTATGTTTTCAAATTGCTGTTTTTCTTCTATGCTTAAGGCAATTTTTAATATGTCTTTAACATAATACGTCACCTCTGTGTCATTGACACTCTTCAGGTTCCTGGAAACTCTCACCACTCCTAATGAAACACTGAAACACTGTTTTTAGCAGGGGTGAACTGTCATTTTTTTGAGTTTTTCAATTTTATCCTCTTCTGGTTTTTCTTCATTTATTTTGACCCTTAATTTGTAATTTCCTTAGGCAAGTTTGTTTTTTCCTCCACTGTTCCTGTCATTTGTTTATGTGCAGTTTTCACCTCTATCTTTTCTTGTTTTACATTTTCTCAAGTCTGTTCCCCGCCCATACATTTGCAGGGCCAGTAACTCGAAGCTGACCTTCCTGTGAGTTCAACTTGGATTCAGTGTCTATATAAATAGAAATTCCTGCTCCTTACTGTCACCTTCAGTACAAGGTGAGTAACAGGCTCTTTGTCCTCCTCCTCCTCAAACCAATTCTGCTGCTTCATTTTTCTGGGGACAGATCTCACACACTTCCCACTCACAGAGATGAGTGGAGGTGTGGGTTACCTGGTTGGGAGGGGAGCAAGGTGGGATGACCCAGCAGGGAACACTGTTCCTGGAGGGTGTGTTTTTCAAGGTTCCCCAATATCTCTGCTCCCTTTTGAGCCCTGTGGAGGCTGAGATATTTAGGCTCTTTCCAAACTCTAGCACTATCTCCTGTGTAGTGTTTCCTTTCATTCCTCACAATGACTTTCATCACCTTTCCTCTCACTGTCTGCAGTGCTCTTTTTCCAAGATCCTTTTTGCTTTTCTCCCATCTCCTGATCTCTTAGCTCTGTAAGAGAGACTAGGCTGTTGAGAAGGAATACCTGTCTCTGCTGCTTGGCACAGCAACCTGCAGCTGCACACAAAATAAAGCAGGGCCACCCTCTCCCACTCTGAATCAGATGACACAGTGGTGGCCTACACATGGCACCTGGAGCTTTGGATCTGTCAGTGCTCTCGAGTCTGTCCATGGCCAGCAAGGCTCTCTGGAGTGGAAACAAGTTCCCAGACTAAATTTCAAGGCAAAGAAGAAAGAGGAAATAACTTACAAGTATAATGATAGGTAATTTTTATTTTAATATTGTTCCTCACTACATGTCTAACTGATAATATTCTTCCTGGTATCTTCTATTAGATGGTCCAAAGCCCTTTATCAATCTGTTTCAGATTGCAAGATTTTTACAACATTTACAGAGTAATACCTTCCTGCTATTCCTGAAACAGGCAAATAGTGGGCTCTTAAGTTCATAAAACTACCTGTTTAAGGGAAGACTTTAATCTTCACAATCTTAACAACATAGATGTGAAAATAAGAGTGATATCTTTCCATGTTTCTCATATATTTCTGATTCGTAAGCAATTTTCAAACTGTATCTTGAAGTAAGTCCATTTTAGAACCGTGAGAAAATAGAGAATAAGAAGCAGTACAAGTAAAGTTGCTTAAAGACGAGATATTAAAATTGTCAGAGGTAGCTGAGGTACAAATCAAGACCATGTCACTATGTACTCTCTCATTACTGAGAGTTTATTAAAAATTCTGTGGTTAAGTGCGGTGCATGCCTACAACCAAAGGAGCAACACTATCTTTTCTATCTTACACTTCAGGGCTGTGAACACTTAAAAATTATTGATGGCTTTCATGAAGGGTATTAGAGAGATTTATGCGATGCTATTTCAGTTGTCATGATATAATGTCAATAGTTGAAGCAACACATGTCCAGGTGGTTTTGATATGTAACATATGCAGTGTTTCAACATTCTTTCTCCTGGAATTTCACAAAGATAATAAAAAAAATGTAATCTACAGCTGATGCCGGCATGACTCTTTAGTTTAGAAGTTCTCTGAGCCAGGTGTGTTGGATAGAAGCTCAGGCCAACTGTGTTTTGCGTTGTTCCAAATGGCACCAAATTCTCAGCCCATTTGGCTTCTGTCTTCTTGTTGGACCGTAACATTCATCACAAAGTCAATCTTGAATACATTTGACATGACCGCAGTCTGTGTACAAGGATGAGAGTGTTTGACTTTGAAAGCGCTCACTTGCAAAAAAGGCTGGATTTACAAGTGGAGGGTGTGCTTTTATCCATATTGGAATTGCAAATAATATAATAAAATACAATGTACGCTTGCTGACAGAATACCACAAGAACATAAAAGAAAGGAGATATCTTCATATCTAAAAATAAAACCTAACCATAACCACAAATAAACATACAGAAGTACTGCTAACAAAAGTTTTCTGCTTGCTACTTAATTAGACCATTACAGCTATTCTTGAGTAGCACAGCTCTGCAAGAATTGAGTGAACCTTCTGGAGAATCTGGAAGCTGAATTAGAGGTCTAAACAGCATGAGTAATGAGGAAATGCTGTCATATATAGCTAAAGGGGAGGGCAGGGCAACCTGAAGAAGAGAAATCTGAAAGAAGACAAAACGAAAAAGGCTTCAAGAATGTAAAGAGCTGATACAGAGAGCAAAAGGATAACTTGTTTTTCACATCCAGTAGGGATATAGTGAACAATAAGGGAATTGAAGAAACACAGAAGACATTCAGTTCAGACACTGTGGATGCTTACTAAAATTTAAAAACGTAAAACTTAGTGAACCGGTGGAAGAGGTTGACCGATGATTAGGAGATTTAGTATATGTATCTTGTATATAAGTATATATCTATATTTACGAGGCACAATTAGGGTATAATTAGAAAGTATAACTGATCTCAGAACAATAGGGTTTTGAAGTTCCTTCAAATTCCATTTTCTTATGTTTCTATTTTTTTTTAATATAAAATGGTTCAGTGTTCAGCCATGGTTCACTCATGACTGGAATAATTTTGGAAAAACCCTATGCTAAATGCTATCCTTAAATGTGATTTTTTTCCCATGGTTTGTCTGTACAGGAGTTTACCTTCCATTTTGAAAGCATTGTTGTACTAACCTTTTGTGTGCCCCGTTTGAGTTCCTTTCTTAGTGAAAATACATGGGATCAGCATTGCTCAGGGTAGAGTTTGAAGCCCTTTCTCGTGAGAAACTCTGAGGGGTCTCTCTGATGTCGTTCAGGGGACTTTTCCCTGGTGTCATGGGGATACAACCAGACTATAATTTAGCACAAGGAAGCGAGCCAGAGCAGCAGGGAGGCACCCGGAGAGGGACCGTGCCGCGTTCCCTCGCTCTGCAGCGGGAGCATGCGGCGCTCCAGAGGAGCTGCCGATGGAAGGAATGGAGGAGCCGGCGGCGCTGTCCCAGACCCGGCGGCGGTGCGGGTTTGGCAGCGGCGCTGCCGGGGCCGATGCCGGGGGCGATGCCGGGGGCGATGCCGGGGCAGATACCGAGGGCGATGCCGGGGCCGATGCCAGGGCCGATGCCGGGGCCGATGCCGGGGCAGATACCGAGGGCGATGCCGGGGCAGATACCGAGGGCGATGCCGGGGCCGATGCCAGGGGCGATGCCGGCGCCGGGACCAGGGCCGGGGCCGCCCCAGGGGAGCCTGCGAGCGCGGCTGCGGGAGCGGAGCTGAGCGCGATGCAGAGAGCTGCCCCAGCTGCCAAACTTGGCTGAGACAGTTCACACTGTAAATTTAAACCAGAAATGTGAATACGGCAAAAACATAAGCTGTTTCTGGATGTGTCTCAACAAGATATGGCTTCTTGCAGGGAGCAGGCGGAAAAGAGAGAAGAATTCAGTATAAAAACCCCCCAAAATGTGGCTCAGCAGTGCTGCATGAGGGCAAGTTGTCTTAAATCCTGTTGAGCTCTGTTGAGTGCCTGTTATGTTTATCAATATTGCTGAACTGAGTTGCAGCAAAGGAAGCCGCTTTCCAGGGCTCTCTTTGGTTATTATTGCTGGATAACACTTTTTAAAAAGTGGAGTCTACCCCTCTGCACACGGAACAAAAAGAGGGTAGGAGAAGATTTAGTCCCAATAAAAAAACAGCTGAGCTGGAAAACAGAGCTGACCTGCCAAAGCCTGTTTGTGAATTGCCTCAGTCAGAGCTCCTTAAACTGCAGCTTCTGCCTTGCACCAATCCATGTGCCCTGAGAGACAAAGGGAGTCCAGGGAGATCCTGCACCAGAAACTGGGAGAGGCTCTGGGCCATTCACCCTGGGGACAGGTTCCAAGCCAGAACTGGTGGCAGATAGGCAGAACGTTTGCTCAGGGAGTCATATCCTCAGCAGGAGTGGGAAATTGCTCACTTAACATGGAGGAAAACCTCTAGTCTGGAGGAAAAACTTGCCTGGACATACTGTGATCAACTAAAAAAAATCAGTAGATATTTGGGAGGAAATTATCAAGAATCTTCATGGTAAAAGGATAAAACATTTGTATTTTTAAAATAATACATATTTACACATTGACTATCACTTTTTTTTTGAAGACGAATTTATGCTACTGGGTTATAAAGCTGACTCTAGGACAGCAGAAGTTGATAATGTAAACTCTCAACATCTTAAATACTACTTTTAGTGCTTTAATCCAAAATCAGTTAAAGGCTTTTTTTGTCCCAGCATTATTTTGATATTTTTATTATTATTTCACAATAAATTACTAAAAACTAACCAAATAATTTTTAGTTGAAGGACAATCTCTAACAAAATTTACTGTCAAATTTTATGACTCCCTTTTTTCATCATTTAGACACAAAGGCTTGAATTTAAGGACTAGATATTGCCTGATGGCAGTAAACTCCTACACAGAAAAATTTGCCTAAAAATATTATAGGTCATGGGAATAATTTTTATTAGCTCCATATTTTGTTAAAACAGGGTTATTTTTTGTGAGGAAAAATGTATTAAATTAGCTCCAAGGTAAATTTTATTTCTCTGAGTGTCTGAGTCGAGAAATTCCGAAATGTCTGACTTCCAGGAGATGGTGCTGTAGCACTTCAACTGCATTCCTACTGGCAGTCATGTTCAGGTTTCCAGCACTGACAAAAAATTTCTTTTCCACTGTGATCCCTCAGAAAAGCAGGAGCCCCCTCCCTAAAATGCACATATCTTTTTCTCCTCCCAAGGAACTCTTTATTTTTTCTTACACAAGAAAAATTTCAAAGAAAAGAAAACGAGCACAAATGCTGTCTGGCCATTAGGATGGGGATAAGAAAGACAAGTAACAAGGAATGAGATGTAAGATCAAGCTGCTTGTTTTAGACCTGGCTCAAACCAGATTTGAATTCAGTTCTGCTGTTTTGGTTGAACTGCTTCTGAAGGTTCTGTACCTGAAGTTTTTCATCAGCTGGTCCCAGTTCAACAATATTTAAATCCAGATTTTCATTCTAGCCTATCTTTGCTCCTAGACTATCCTCAGCTATTAATTAAAAATGTCATCTCTGAAGGCATGCTTGTCGTTCCTCTATAATCCCTGTTCCAGCAGCTCCCATGGAATGAATCCACTGCTTGCTACAAAAAGATAATAGAGGAAAAAAAAAACAAACCACAACGCAAACTAATAAACAAAATATCAGAAAGATTGAAAAGCTGATTGGAATTATTTTTTAAAGGAATAGATTTTTTTTAAGTATTTATTTAAAAGCTCTTTCCTCTCCTGATTGCCACACTGTAGTCTTGATTTATGACCCTGCAAACCCAGGCAGTACAGCCTGCAAGAGAGATAATTTGGGTCTGACAACTGATTCTATAGCTCTGGCAGTGCAGATGTGAACATCCTCTCAGTGCTGCAAAAGCTTGGTATCTTTTTGCAGCATGCTGCCCTAACTTTTGTCTTCTGTGTCGCAGGAAACTATGAGTCCTGGACATGATCCAGAATCTGCATTTCTGTTTGCTTTATGCAGATCACTTGGAGCTGTATTTTGGAAATTTTCTTTCTTTTCTTTTCCCTCTTTTTCCCCTTTCCTTTTTTTTTTTTTTTTTTTTTTTTTTTTTTTTTTTTTTAATACCGTAGTCTTTCTGAAATACTGAAACATAAAATGAAATACTTAAGTACAAGGGTCTGGAAATCAGTACTTCCAGATTCCACAACTGGCACTGACTACAGCTAAGAGGGATGCAATATTGTCCACACAAAACACTGGAAAGGCATGAAAAATGCAGGGGCTTGGAAAATCACAATTAAAAAAAATCAAACATTTGTTCATGACTTATATGGAAAAACTGAAAAAAGAACCCTCCCACTCTCTGAGGAAATTTGTATTTTGAAAAGAGAAAAAGCTTTCTTGTTTTTCTTTTTTTTTGTTTTGTTTTTGTTTGGTTGGTTTTTTGTTTGTTTGGGGTTTTTTGGAGGTTTTTTTTGGTTGTTGTTTTTTTTTGGGGGGGGGAGGCTTTCAGTATTTTTTTTTCCACTGGGTTAAACAGTGCCTTTCACAGACTCTGCTTGACCTTGACCAAACCCTTCATCTGCTACTTACCTAAGTGCCTCCCACCTGTGTTAGCAAGGTGTCTATAGAAAGATAATGAAGCTTATCTCAAGTGTTTTTCTGCAGACATGTTTAGTGGAAAGAGGATAGCTTTTCCCCCTACAGCTGCATTTGCTGTATTTATTCCTTCTGCTTCTTTTGTGTCTCTTCTAATGCAGAAGTGCCTTAAATTTCATGTTATACCTTCTTTTGCAAAGGCAATAACCTTTGGATGTGCAGTCAGGGGGCATCAGTGAGTTTTTCTGCAGGATGGGAAGAAACATTTTGGTTTGGAATTATTCATCTTCCCTCTCCAAGGGGCCATCCAGAACCTTTGTCAGAGACTGCTTGGTACCTGATCAAGTGTGTGTAGGGACTTCCTGAACACTCGCAGAAAGACTTTAACCTGAGAAGGAAAGCTGCCTAGCGCTCCCATGTTCTCTAGAGCGTTTGTAAAACTGCAAAATACTCCTGAGAAAGTTGGGTGTGTGCCTGTAAAGAGCCTGCACACAGCTCTTGCTGTGATGGAGCTGGAGGGTGCAACTGGCCACCACTGTAAATCTCTGCACAACTTTAAAGGAAGGGCAGCTCCATTTCAGAGAGAACCACTGGAGTCACAGACATAAAATAATGCAAGACCTCTGCAGAAGTCTGGGGCAGAGAGAGGGCTTGGGCCAGGACTTCCCTCTATCTGGCAGCTGCAGGAAGTCCTGGAGCTGCCGATTTCACCTGAAAAGCAGGAGAGATTGTAGGATAAACTGCAAAAGAAAGCACAGAAAAATGCAAATAAAAACTGAACATAAAAGCCAGTTTAAGCTAATTTTTATGTAATAGCTTGTTCCCTTGCTTTGAGAAGATATCTGATTTTTGAGACAAAGAAAACCTGGGAAATGTAATCTACCTGGCCTTCTGCAAAGCCTCTAATTCTATGGAAGCATCAGATTTCAGAATAGAGATACAAATTTTTTAAATTAGATTGAGAAAATTGAATTAAGGCTGAAGTTATAAGAGTTTTATATATGTCATACCGAAAAACAATTGTATTATCCTCAAAAAAAACCCTTAAATCTCTGGGTCTTGAAGAACTAGGACTTTTTAGCAGGTTGAAGGAATACTTTTAGTGATATAAAAGCATTTTACAAAGTTCTGAAAAAAAAATTCCACAGTTCTTTCATTATGTTTTTACATGCTTGTTCTCTTGTTTGTTTTCTGGAGGGGTTTAGGGTTTTTCAGTGTATGTATCATTAATTTTTTATCTTTGACAGGTCTTCAGGGTATATTGCAGCCTCCATCATTCTGGGGCTTTCTTACCCTGACCCTGGATTTTTGTGAACCTATTGAAACATGGAAAACTATGGACACCAAAACATGGTGTAGATAAAACAAGAGTACAAACCATACTCCCCACTTTAGTCAAAAATACCGTGCAGAACATTTTGCTCAAAGCATCACTACAAAATTAGTATTTTTGTCACTGGTTATGCAGTATTCCCTCTTAATCAAAACCTTACAGAAATTCCTTCTTATTCATAAAGAAAAAAATTGTTCCTAGACACACCCTTTCAAAAATTTGGCCTGGGTGGTTGTGTTTTGGCTTGGGTTTTGATGTGTTGGATAATGTGAAAACAATAAAGCTGCAAGTACCGTAGCTGTTAAGTGATTTAACCAGGAGATTAATCTTTTGGATCACAAAAATTGAAGAACAAAGGAGAAGCTGACATTGAGTATGAGTTTGTGAAATTTGTCATTTTTAGTTCAGCAGAGACAACATGCTTTAGCTGAGCTACTCTCCATATTGCAATGCACAGGAGAGTAATTATCACAGAGATAATAAGCTCTCTTCCCAGCATGGATACTGAATGGTAGGGAAAAGTGATAATTTAGCTCCTTTCTCATACAGCTATATCAACACAAGTGAGTCTATCTCTTCCACCTGTCAGCAGAGGTACATTTGTTCCAAGCTGTATTCATGGTGCTTAAATAGTAAAGAACACTGATTCTTCATTGACTTTTTTTCCACTTTTGTTCAGCCTCACTGAAAGCTCACTTGCTTTCTAGGAGTAGGATGGGAAGGAAAGAGAATCAATCTGAAAGAGAATCACATGGAGCCAAAAAAGAAAAGTGCTTTTTCAAAACATACTTGTTTTCCCCTATACCTTCAGGCTTGTAGGTTAAAGAAATCACCTATTGCTCTGGAGTTACCCACATCACATCCAGGGCTGAAAGAGAGGTGTCAGTCTGCCTTGCTGTTAGGAACTGCAACACTGTTAACATTGCCGTGCATCTCTAGGTGGAGTCTTGCATTGCTCTGGTTGGCAATATAAGCTCACGCCAGCTTAAAGTGGAATTCAGCTGCTGCTGAGGAAATTGAGCACTTGGAAGGATCAGCCCTGCTCGTTACTTTTGAAATTATATCAGTATTAAGCTTGGCAAACGAAAAAATCTTGAAACTTTTTAAAGTTGAGTAAAACATCTACTCAGGACTGAGTTCCATGCACAAATACTTCACTCGCTACTTTTCACAGTCAGCAGCATCTACTCTGCAATTGTTAACTGAGCCAAGAAATGAAATGTTGGCTATGACATTCTTGATGCTCACAAGTACTACAGCTGACTTCATATAAAACAAGCAGCAACATGCTGAGTATCTGAGAACTGTGGCATACAATCCAAAAACTGCTTTTCACCAGAAATGACCCTTAGATGCCTCCATCTTTAGCTTCCCAGATGAGAAATGAGGAATTTGTTCTTACCCTGCTCTCTTTCAAACCAAATTGTTGGAGTAAATTTCACCAGAAACAGAGCCTGGCGTCCAGATGCAGCTTAAGCACTATGCAGTGACAAAGGCAAGTTCCACAGTTCTGGTGAATGATTTTCCTTTCTGTTATAATTTCAGAGCAATTTTGTGATTCTTGGGCAGCAACACACTGTTTGTTGCTACATGAAAATGGATAATTTACTTTTACTTTGCAATTTGAGGGCTCTTTATGTTGGTTTTGGTAAAAGAGTCCTAGGGTGAAGGAGAATAGAGTGCATTGTGTCAGAGTGGTTAGAGCAATGCCAGAAGTATGAAAATTTGTGTATAGGTGTATAAAATTTGTGAAAGTTGTAGAAAACCCTGGATTTTTTGAATAATACAAATAGGATAGATTCATCATTATATCTTAAAACTAGAAAGCAGCCTAAGGCAGACCAAAATTTGCAGGAAGAGACACTGTATCTTTAATTAGAGGAACTGGCATAGTTGGAAAATTGTCACACTTGTACCTGTGGACCATGGTAAGACAAAGATCAAGGAGGGAAAACAGTGAAATTGGTGTGAGCAGAATAAAAACAAGCATGCAAACAAAAAGCTGGAAAAACCCCTATTACTTTGCATAGCAACAGAAAGAAGTTGTGTATTTCATTCAACAAAAGTCTATATCTAGATTATCAGAAACTAGCAGGGCAGGGGTCACTCTACATGTGATCTCCTTTTATTCTTTCCTGAGCATCCGTGACTGCTCCTTCTGTAAGTCGAGTTTCTAAACTGGGTGAACCTTTGATCTGACTCAATATAAGGAGAGTCAGAATCACACAGCTAGACTTCCCCTGAGAGGAAAGGTGTTGGTTTCCTACAGGACAACAAGGGAGAGGGTGGAGGAGTGCTTTTCAATACAGTTCTGATGGCAAAGGCACTAATTTTAGCATATCTATATATGACTTTGCAGCTTAATACTGGAAATATAGCAGTGGATTGAATCCTTTGTGAGACACTGCCCTCCTGCACTAGAGTATCATCCTCAGTGCTGAAGTAAGGTTGTGGCTGCTGCTATTCTTGTTGCTGTTCTTTCCTCTTTGAGGTAATACCTTCTTTCTAGTGGTGACTGGGTCACACACAGAGAATAATGGCCCTGTTGAAGCCTTGATTACCATAAGAGAATTATTTCAATGAGGCTATAAATCTGCCTTAGGAGGGAAATCACCTGAGTTATACCAGTAAAATGGGGTCAAATGCCTTTAAAGATATCCTTGCATCTTGATTTATGGCCATGTCAATGCTATCTCTAAGGTGATTTTCTCTCTGAAAAAAGTTTTAGCTTGTGCTCCCTGTTTATGCAGAAATCATCTCAGCATTTCACATTTATTATCAGTTCTTTGGGTTAAGTACTTACTGAATTCAACCATGAAGAGCTGCCATTCACTCTGGATGTGTCAGAAACTGTTTCTATCTGGAAAATTTTAATGATGCATTTTTGTTCCTGCAGCAGAACGAAATAATTAAAGTGCACTGGTGATGGGGTGATATTTATTCCTTTTTGCCTAGTTGTGAAATTTTGAAGAAAGTGAAGTGTTCTGGCTTCTTGTTAAGTGTAGAAGATTTCATACGCCTCCAGGGTATGACAGGGCATGTGAGCAGTCACATTCCAGGATCTGCAGCTCTCAGGTGTCCTGCTTCCCTTTCCTCGAAGGTTGTGCTCATCAGCACATTTGCCAGGGCCTGCAGTTTTGCTTTTCCAGATGTATTCTGGGTAACCTGTAAACAGCATCCAAATACATGAAATTATGTGGCAAACACCTCTGTCTAGTACACAAGGTCCAAACCCAAGAAAGGACAGACAATACAGCATGAGGATGCATAAGCCTTTTTCATTAAACACAGAAAACAACATCTGTTTTTCCTTATTTCAGGTTTACTTTACCAGATATTGATCTGTTAAAGATCATATAGCAATTTACTATTATTATGCAGGTGAGCCACTACAGCACAAAAAGATATTCTGCAGAGCCAGTGGAAAAATGACTTCATTGCACCCCAAAAAGCCCAACACACTCACTGCCCAGGAGCTTTGGGAAGGCAGATTCAGAAACATCACACAGCTAACAAGCTTTGCTCTGGAGCAAATGGCTCCAGAGGAAATGCCTCCAAAATAAATGTCCCTGAAGTACATGCCTCTAAAACAAACTCAGGTCCAAAAGAACTTCACTGAAAATTGTGCTGAGGTTCATTTTAGCACACAGAGTAGCACACAAAACTACAGAAAAAGTCATAGAATTTGAGCTAACACTTCAGAAAACAAACAAATAAAGTATGTTGTGTTTGTGGACAGATATGTTTCACTGTGCTTGAGAACAGAGAGGCCACAGGAAAGCAAACTGAATTTTTGATCATATTTTAGATTTCATTCACATCTTGATATTGGAAGTGGACTTCAGAATTAGAGTTTTTGCTCAGCAACCATTCTTGTTGGAAATAAAATTAAACTTCCCAGCAAGCAAAGAATGGCTTTTTATATTTGTGTGTGTTTTACAATTCTGTATGACCATGTTGAGTTATTGGTGGGACTTCCTTTGTACCAAAGAGTACACTTTACATGAGTGCTACAAAAAGTAGGTTTTTCCAATTGTTACTTCTAAAATTAATGTGCTGGTTACAACTCTATTGTATTGTGAGGAGAAATTGGAGAAGGTAATCACCTTATGAAATTAGCTGTCTTCTGCCTAAATATAGATAGCCCAAGCTGCCTATAAGCCCTTTTTAAAATTTTAAAACCCTTGTGTTTCCTCTGCTACGGCATTGGCTAGACCCCAGTGAAATAAAGTAATAATGGAATGAGCAAGGACAATTAATTCTGTGGGAGGAAGCAAAAGTCAGAGAAGAACTTCATTCCAGCTTTTCTAGAGTAGTGCATACTCTCATTTCCTAAATGTTAGTACCTGGGAAGGTGATAATTTGGACTTCTGTCCCGAATTCCCTTCAGTCTTTGTGTATACAAGCCCTTGCTCTCATGCATTGCTTAACTAATCAGTTTATATATGGCTATGGTTAATTTCTTGGGATTCCATTCATATAAGAGCTCTCCAAAAAAAAAAAAGGAAAAAAAAAGGACAAAGTCAATGAGGAGAGCTATTGAGAAGAAGAAAGAAAATCTTTGGTAAAAAAAAAATCAACATATTATCTTATTAAAACTAAAGAGTTTCAGTCTAGATTTTATTATTTCAATTATATTGGTTTTCTGTAAATACATTAGCCTTGTTACACAATTCAACTATTGACATTGATAGTATCTTACAAGTTAGAGATGGAAGAAGGCTATTAGATAATGTAGCCATTTCCCTGCTGATACAGGACAAGTCATTCAATTACTTATGCTCATTGAAGAAGAGAGACATAAAGGATGGAACCTGCCCTTTCAAGGGCAATTGACATCAAATAAAATCAGCCACTGTTATTGTACTGTTCATAAGCCTTAAAATCAGTGGTAGATTTTTCAAGAAAATTTGGTAGAAAACAAAATAAATAATACAGCTCAATATTGCTTCTGTAGGAACATATGGTGTACAGGAGGTGGGGTTCTTCAGAGCTGTGATTTTTTTTTTCTTATCAGCACCAAATAATGCTAAGCAGAGTCAAGTAATATGAAGTTTCTGAAGTGTGTACTGCAGGGTACATAATTGTTATATAAATCTTTTTACAAATAAGTGCTTTAAAACTTTAGCTCTCAGGCCCCTATTTCTGTCTTTGTCTAATGTGTAATGTACAGTTATTTTCTACAGATTCACTGCGCTCATCCATCAGATCAAACTGGATGGACAAGAGTAGTTCTTGTCTACTCGAGGCTGTGGTCGCTGATGAAAGCAGCATCATCTGCACCACAGCCCCTCTCTGGGAGCTGCAGTGCCCAGGGCAAGGTCGAACACTGGTGCTCACATTATGCACTGAGTTTCTTCTCTCTGTTCCTGGGTTGTTTTTAAACGGAAACTCCAGCATTAGGCAAGGGGAGAGAAGTGTATCCTCCACCAGCATAATGCCTTAATGCAGCATCAGGATACAGCGGGGAGATACTCTGCTCACGAACTGAAAAACATCACAGCTTCTGGCAGCTGTAGTCACTAGTTTTCTTGAATTAATAGTTTAAAACTGGAAGCAAAACACCAAGAGAAAAATAATTTTAGAAAAGCAAGCTCTCTCCATGCCGTCCTTACCAAAACACTCATCATCTCAAACTGTGGATTGCACACATGCCACAAAAAGGGACTGTGTAGGAAAACCTCACAAGAATTTCTCACCTTCCTTCTGGAGAAATTATTTCCATTTGGCTACTAATCCTTGATGGTCCCTTATGCCTAAGCTAGTGAAAAGCAATGTTAATTGCTGTGGAGCCAGGACTTTGCATCCTCAGACTGCCTATTGTCCCTTCACAATATATTGGCATTTACTACAGAATCCATATCTTATCTCACACCATTCTTTGTACTTTCTGCTTGCTTCTCTTATAGATGAAGTCAGGTTAAGCTGGCATGTTCAAATTATAATTACTGAATAGCTAGATTACATGAAATATTAATAAATCATTGCAAAACAGCCCCATCAACCATCACATTGATGTCAAAAAAAAGAAAATATCCTGAAAAATAATTGCCAATTTTTATGTTGCTATCTCCCAACATAGACATATTTCCTTCTTTCCTTTCTCTATTCTATTTGCTTCCCATTTAACAAGTAATGTTAAAAAGTTTTATCAATCCATCTGATGGCTGAGTTGCAGTTATTTATAATCATGGAATATTCTTGGGTGTTTGTTTAAAGTGTGCTGGAGAGCTGCTGGTTTTGTTTTTTTCTGGTAGGCGGCTCATTACTTCATAAATCTGTGACTGAATGGGAATTGTGGCTGGGGAGCAACTGTGCTGTTCATGCATCATGACCAAGTGTGTGTGGGAGTCAGGAATAGCACCTCTCTGGACCAGCTGCTCCATCCATCTGCAGCTGGGTCTAGGTACAGTGATCTACGGTCAAGATCTGCACTGGGAGTATTTTTATAGCTGCTTTATAGCAGCTGGTGTGAATGGCAGTAGAAAAATGAACAATCAACTTCCTAACCATCAGGAACAAACTAAGAAAGAAAAATAAGCATAAAAATCAGCATGTTTTTGTTAGTATTTTAAAGTCACTATTTGAAGTTTAGTTACTCAGAAGATCTACTGTAAGCCTACACATTTATTGGTTTGTCACTCAGCTGAAAATTTTCTTTATACCAAAACTTGGCACAAAAATATATTTGTGTGGCGAATGATGTTCATAATTTTGAATGCTTCTATTTTCCCTTAAAAATGAAAAATAACTACATAAAAGGGAAATGTTTTTTGAAGCTAATCTGGTTTTGCCAGTTTTACAGAGGAAAAATAAGGGTACATGAAGAAAATGAATTAATTTAAAAATTGAGGTAGGTAGAGTGGGACAGCTAAAATTGTATTAGTAAAAGAGCCACATTTAGTTTGCTATGCATTTAATAGAGTGAAGGATTTTTCTTTATTATCCTAATTTCAGCAAAATGTGATGAGAAATATTTCTGTACAGCTCTGACTTTTAATTTTGTATTTAAATAAATCATGAGGGATCTCAGCACATTTGAGATTATATCTGCATCTTTCATGGCAGAGGCCCTGTATGATGTGGCTCTGCAGCTCCTGCCAGAGGAAGTACTGCCATCACATATAAGTCTCCTTTACAATACATCCACAATGGTATAATGAAAAACGTGAGAGGGTGGAATTGGTGGGTTTTGTCAGAGTTCTCTTTAAAATTAACTCAGTGGTTATTTAGACTTCCATTACACAAAACAAAGAAAGTGAACAGAATGAAAGGTTCTGTGATCTGTGTCTGGAATGAGGATTCTTGGCATCTCCTGGGTAGAGTTCCCTTCCATGGAGGGAGGAGAGAAGCCTTATTATGTCTTTCAGAGCTTACCTTCTCCTTAAAATTGATCATAAAAAATCCTCAGAAAAGTAGTATCTTGAAAACAGCAACTTTCACCCAGTTCTCAAGATATATTTGTCAAGAAGATAATACCTGAAGAATAAAATCTCTTCAGTCTGTTGTTTTCCTCAAAATGATGTATGCTGAACAGAATGTTTCAGAGAGCTGTTGCTGTGCTCAGCCAATCTTTAAGAAAAGAATTCCCTGCCCATGAACAATAATCATGTAATTGCCAAGTCCTGATGTGTCCATTCACAATTGTTCATGGTGTCAAAGAAGAATTAAAATTTTCACAGCACACGCAATCCCCACATTCTGACAGTGTGCTTCTTACCACACTGGAGACAAGCGCAGAATCAGAGAATGGTTTGGATTGGAAGGGGTCTTAAAGATGGGTTTCTCAAAGTTCCATCCAACCTCTTTTTGAACACTGCCAGGGTTGGGGCGTATTCATGATTTCTCTTGGAAACCTGTTCCAGTGCCTCAGTACCCTCACAGTAAAGAATTTCTTAGTAATATCTACTGGAAGCCTATTCACCTTTGTTTTGAGCCATTCATTCCCCCTTGTCCTATCACTGCAGTTCCTGATGAAGCACAGAATCTAGCACAATGGAATATCCCTTCTAAAATATTGACAACATGTTACTTTTTCTGAACCTGTAGAAGTGCTTACTCCTCTGCTCGTTCCTCTGTTCTGGTTTAAAGATAAAAAGGCAGGCTGGTGAAGCACTAAAGATACCATTTTGTTCACTTACAAAATAATTTTAAAACACCTCTTTACTTCTCAGACAGATTTTTTCCTAAATGCGACTGCACAAAAATAATCATAGAATCATAGAATGGCTTGGATTGGAAGGGAACCGTGGAGATCATCTAGTTCCACCTCCCTTGCCATGCCTGGGACACCTTCCACTAGACCAGGTTGCTCACGGCCCCATCCAACATGGCCTTGAACACCTCAAGGGATGGGGCACCCCTGGGCAACCTGTTCCAGTGTCTCACATCCTCACAGTAAAGGATTTTTTCCTAGTATCTATCTAAATCTATTCCCTTTCAGTTTGAAGCCATTCCCCCTTGTTCTGTCACTACATGCCCTTGTAAATAGTCTCACCCCATCTTTCCTGTAAGCTCCCATCAAGTACTGGCATAGTTGATATAATGGACACAGTTTGATCAGAATAGGGAATAAAGTGGAGATACCAAAGTGGGCAATATCTCCAAGAAGTCTCTCAGGCTCTGTCAGAATCTGAGCTACCTGAGCATTTTGCAAGGATCTGATTTGTGTCTGTCTTTCAGCTTCTAAATTTAGCTGAAATTTTGATGCCTTTAAGTGGATATATATTACATTAAGAATTATACTGTTTGTATCTGCCCTCTTTCTTCAGAAAAATTTTAACCAAAGTATAACTCTGTTCTCCTCCTCAGAGGAAAAAAAAGTTCAAATCACAGTTATGTAATTTAGAAATAAATTATTACCTTTCACAGTGAGTATTTTTCATCAGTCTCATGAAACATTTCTATAACCAATGGAATAGCATAAAATATTCAGAAAAGCTCATTACAGCTCAATGTGTTATTACTGAGGATAGGCAACCATCATAGTACATAGTACCTGGAAAATATAATTATTCCCTGCATGTTCATAGGCCAGCTTTGAGAATTCAGGCCAGACTGTGAACTGCTCTGTGCAGAGCTGAATTCTTTTGCACCACCCAAGCTTTTAGCCCTTTCTGTTCTGACTGATTTAATCCTTGGAAGATTGTGATGTGACTTCCAAAACTATCAAGAAGGCATGGGGAAGAGCAGGGTGTAGTCACCACTTAATCACAGCCTCTCTCAGACACTTGATAAAAAAAATGTAGAATCAAACTTCTATCTCAAATTTCAGGACAATCATTTCAACATAAAAATAAGAGAAGGCCATCCATGAGATATGAAAGAATCTAATCTATAAAAAAAAAAAAAACAAAAAACCAAAAAAATCCCCTCAGCTGCTCTTTCATGGCCACGCACAGCTTAGAGCTAAAGAATTAGAAAATGCTACTGTATATTCAATGGGAAAATAGGTCTCTTTAGTGTTTTCCAGTCAGCAGTGACAGTCTGTCTTCCCTGAGCTTGGTGCAGAGGGTCAATTTGAATCCTCTGAAGTGCCAAGAGCTCCATCTGCTCTTCCATCTGAAATGGGAATATTTTTGCTCTTTTTTTTTTAATCTTGATTTGGTCTTTCGGTGTTTGTGTTAGAACACACAGCCCAGATGCCAATAATGAGGAAAATATATTAAGTGATAAGGGACAAAACAGAGAAATTAAAATGAACGAGGAAGGAAAATTGTAAGTGGAAAATGGGAGCTGATTGCAATATCCAGCCCAGGTGTGACTGTGAATTAGTGCTTTCCTGAGAGATTCCAGAAGATATATCCCATAATCCTACACATCTGGGAAAGTGTTGGTCAAGACAGTCCTGAAAGTTGTGCCAAAAACACCTTAAATATATTCCATACAAAGATCCAGCTTGCTATATACTCCAGCTGCTGTTTATTAGAGATGTTCATATTTTATGTATGTTAGGACACAGGAATTCTCTTACAGAGAAAACTGTATGGATGGATTTAAATCCATTGATTGTATATTCCACTTAGACTTTATTGAAGCATTTCTCTATATTCAATGGCAGAACTACATTTCTTCAGTTGAAACAGAAACACATGTTTATACTACATACACAGACATACAAAGGAATGCTTTAATTTTCCTTGATTTTTTTTTTAAAAAAAACGTCGGTGTTACTCCTCAGAAAAACAAAAAATATACAGGGATATTTCTCTTCTCTCTGATTTATTGTCATAGACACCTCAGACTTTTCTAAATCCAGTGAATTTGAGAAGTTGCTATTGTGAGGTTGAAAAATTAACCCTGGCAGCTGTTCTAATGTCTGAATCAGTCTTCAGTGCAGGAGACTTATTTGACATTTTTTTCTATGTTAGACCATGACCAAAGGACACCAGAGTTAAACCAAATTATTTTTATTATCTGTTGGGGAGAAATCTTATCCAGCAACTGACAAGTATCTTTTATATACTTGTGAAAATATTCCTTCCTTCCTTCCTTCCTTCCTTCCTTCCTT